>OX402045.1:26787472-27111067 GCA_947859365.1 Archips crataeganus | reverse complement strand
CAAAATCTAAAATGCTTTATTTCATTCCACACAAACAATGGGTAGGGTGACAAATGGAGAGGCCTCCCAGTAGGCGTTTTACGCCTGTGTTAGGAGGACTCGCTCTTCCTTTAGATTACATAATTGCGTAGACTAAAAAGAAATAAACTAGTTTACCCACTAATGTTAGTTCTTAAAAATTAAGTAATAATAACTTAAGCTATATTAATTATCTTAAAATATATAACAAATAAGCAATGACCTTCATTTGACATTGGTGTAAATTGCGTGACCGGTTCAAGTCGTACTTTATTCTGTGTGGTTAGAATTCTTCACAATTTACGCATGGATTATACTACGGAGTTTGATTTGGACCCGCTGTCTGACACCTAGCACTTTGACAGTGTCAGTAAAGTGACACAGTGTATAGTGTACCACTACGCAAAAAATAATTTAAAGGGGTTGCCTTATCGTACGCATTTCGATAGATTTAGAAATCTGGCATTGTGGGAGCCCTCAATTATAATCTGACGTCATCAACTAAAATAGTTACAATAATTAATTTTGAAAAAAGTAGAGAACTAAATGACAAAATATTGAAATTAGTTTCTTATAATTGACTTTTCTGTACAAAAAAAAATATAAAAACCACTGGTAATTTTTTTAGACATTCCCAATTCAAGATAGACTTTTATTTTCTTTAAAAACGAACAAATTATTACCTAACGGTTTTTAAAGAAAATAAAGGTCTTATCACGAATTATTATTGCAGTAGACACATTAACTTATATTAGAACATTTTGTATACAAAACATTTTTAATTTTCATTCCATTTTTATGGAATAATCGAGGAAAACTAACAAAAATGCAACATTGCCAGCTCAGCAGGTATAAACCCTCTTAAAGAAAAAAATGCTTGCAGTGGCGGTTAAATTACATACATTCTTAGTTTAGAAATATTTTTTTACAAAAACTTAAAAATTGCTTAAGTGATTAAGTTGAAAATTATTTTCCTAGAATTTTTTTATTAAGTTTAATTTACGTGATTTTTTCATATTTTTTAGATGTGCGGTTCAAAAGTTAGAGGGGGGGAAACATTTTTTTGAACTTTCGGAGTGAATATCTCCGAAAACATTAACTTTGTCAAAAAATAGTTTTAGCAAACCCCTATTTATTTTCAAATACCTATCCAATGATACCCCACACTATAGGGCTAGTCGAGAAGAAAAATCACCCCCACTACGTCTATGGGAGGTAGGTAGGTACACTAAAAAATTTTTTTTTATTTTTTCATTTACCTAACCACTTTGTCGGCGTGTCTGATATATATATTCATGCCAAATTACAGCTTTCTAGTACTAACAGTCTCTGAGCTTAGCCGCGGACGGACAGACAGACAGACAGACAGACGGACAGACATTGCGAAACTATAAGGGTTCCTAGTTGACTACGGAATCCGAAAAATGATGCTAAATTACTGAAATGATCACCTACTTCCTAGACTGACTGTAAGTATCTACTCGTAGGATCACCCACACTTTTCATAAATGAGATTTGGCTCTACAAAACGAGTTACGACGTAGATCATTCAGAAATGTGGACGTGTTAGCTCTGTGGAACAGGTCATCTAGGAAAGAATGTGGGTGACTTGGCTCTGTGGACTGTATAAGAATTTAGAGGGGTTAGCTCTGTAAAATGGGTTATATAGGAATGAATGTGACAAAATAGGAACATAGAGGAAGTTATCCTGAGCCATAAATTGTAGCGAAACACGATTATGCAGGTTAACTAGAAGAGATGCCTTTTTATTATTAATAGAAATATAGAAATATATTCGCATCTGTTCTTGGCTCTGTCTATTAAGTATTGTGTTTTTAAACCATTATGTGCAATAAATATTTACATAAGCTATTACTATGATGATGGATGATTGATGAAATACTAAAATTTTGTTGCGCGGCTGACTATTTTGTTTAAGAAATTTATAACCGCACTTATAACGCTTACGGTATAAATCCTTATCTACCTACTTGTATTGGAGTCTTTCGCAAATATGAAATAACACATCGCGAGAAATTTCTTTTAAATTCTCCATTCTCGGCGCTGTTTTTTGAAAGCAAACTTTTTGCAGATTCCCGGCTGAGCCCCGCTCGCTCTAATGACGCAGGGTCGCCGCACTCCGCTCCGAATACAGCATATAATACAGTATTATCTTGTGTGGTCGTTTACGTGTTTACTCGTTATTACACGTGCTCAATTCCTCAATAAAGCAACAAATGTGGTTGCGTGTAAGAACACTTTATAACTAATAATTTTGTAAGACATTTAGGTACCTACTGAATTGTATTCGTCAATAATTGAAGACGTGAGTGGATGAAGGGGGTATGTCGCATTTTTCTCATTTTCGGTTTTATGCCATAAATGAAGGTTTTAAGTCATAATGCAACACCCAAAGCCTTCTTTTCTCATGTTTTTAAACTATAACAGCTTTAAACCCATGAAGGAACTATGTACAAGAATAAGTTACGTTCTTGGTGAATGAACGTGCTAAGGGCACATGACTCTAGAAGTGGTTACCAGTTTGCGAGTGAATGTAACAGAAGAAAGTGTTATGTACGCACTTAGCTCCTTCATCCATGTTATGAGACAAACTTTTATTTTATCTTATTCTGACATATCCGATACCCCAAGAAAAAAAATAAAACATTAGGGATCAACTGAAATTTATAAACTCTGAATACATGTATTTTTACGAAGAAATTCTACTAAATTAATAAAGTTTGTTACAATAAACACTTTCATTTATTTAACTTCTTTTCTTTGCAGAACAGCTTAAAGGAGAAAGAAGGGGTTATGTACTTTTTTATATAAAAAAATGCCTTTTTAAAAGCATTTATTAAGAAAATCAATAGATCAGGCTATTTGGTTGATTTTTATAAAAGTAACAATACCCTATACAATTTATAAACAAAATTACAACGTAAAAACCTTTAGCTGCGATTTACTCGAAATAATGTTTTTGTGACATGCCCCTTCATCCACTCATGTCTTCAATTCTGTTTTCTGCAGCGTAAGTTCATCAACCACAGCCAAGCGATATAAAATGGAATAAGTAGGTTATAATACGCAACAACAACAACAACGTTTTTTTCATAAAATTAGCATTAATTTAAGGAATAAAAGAAAAGTCAGTTTGTACCCAAAATTATTTGTAAATTATTTATCCAAAGGGTAAAAAACCGGCCAAGACCGTGTCGGACACGCCCAAGATAGGGTTCCGTAGCAGGTACGAAAAAATCTTTGCATACTTTATTAATGTGGTTGTTTTGGTCCCAAATCCTACCACACACAGAATTTCAACGTCGGCGGTACAGTGCCATCTATCGGCGAATTGGGTAACTAATCTAATCTGTGCAGTCTTATTAGAACTAGTATGTATGTTGATGGTTTTTCAGATGTAATTCTTTATTTTATAAACCGATTTCAATTTTATTTTTTTTATTTGAAAGAAGATACTGTTAGAGTGATCTTATAGGTACTTAAAGAAAAAAAAATGCTTGCAATGGCGGTTAAATTACAATCTTAGTTTAGAAATATTTTTTTACAAAAACTTAAAACCGCTCAACTGATTAAGTTGAAAATAATTTTCCCAGAAAGTTTTTATTAAGTTTAACTTACGTGATTTTTTTATATTTTTTAGACTTGCTGTTCAAAAGTTAGAGGGGGGGACACATTATTTTGAACTTTTGGAGTGAATATCTCCGAAAATATTCACTTTATCAAAAAATGGTTGTAGCAAACCCTTATTTATTTTTAAATACCTATCCAATGATACCCCACACTATATAGGGTTAGTCGAGAAAAAAAAATTACCCTCATTTTACGTCTATAAGAGGTACCCTAAAAATATTTTTTTTACTTTTTTTTATTTAATCACTTTGTCGGCGTGACTGGTATATATATTCATGCCAAATTACAGCTTTCTAGTACTAACAGTCTCTGAGCTTAGCCGCGGACAGACAGACAGACAGACAGACAGACAGACAGACAGACAGACGGACAGACATGGCGAAACTATAAGGGTTCCTAGTTGACTACGGAACCCTAAAAACGGGACCCTGTTCCTATTACTAAGACTCCACTGTCTGTCACAAGGCTGTACCTCATGAACCGTGATAGCTAGACAGTTGAAATTTTCACAGATGATGCATTTCTGTTGCCGCTATAACAACAAATCCGACTCGCACTTGGCCGGTTTTTTTTATTCACCGCCTATATTTTGGCTGTTCATAAGATTTTACCTACCTTCCATGGTGTGGTGTTTTGGATCATAACAATGAAACGCTCTGTATCACGGCCCAAGTAAAACTCATTTATTTCATATTACCCTCAACTTCAGTACATCATGCATTTGATACCTACTTACATATACAACATGCTCTTTCTTAATATTAAAAATTAAAATTATTTATAGAAACAAAGTGATGCAGCGGTTAACATAGCATGACTGGTTTAGGTTTTAAGCTAAGCAAAACTTATACTGTGGCATTAGACAACTGATAAATGAAGATAGGTACTTACATTAATTCATGACAAATTTAACAATTGTAAGTTGTGAATATTTAACAGTTATAAAGCCAATAATATTTCAGTAACATCAAGTAAACTTTAGTGATTAAAGTTTAGTGAGTTGACTATTACATTATTACACTAACTTCTCCTATTATAAAAAATGTAAAACAAACATGCTGCAAAATTATTAAAATGACAAAATGTAAAATAGTATTGAATGGAAATTATTTAATTATTGACATGAACATGCTTATTATTATTATTATTTTATTTTTTTATATGTATTAATAGTCATTATTTTTTTAATAGCCCCATCGGTCTGGTGGACGAACCTGCCTACCGGAGCGTGTTACGTAACATTGGGCAGCTTTTTCCACGTTAATGTTGTGTTTTGATGTTGATGTTTGTTTACTAGTACCGTTGTTGTGTTCAAATGTTTGTTTACCAGTGTTGTAGTCGTCATTTTTTTCCTCGAAATCTTCGTCATATTTGTTTATTGTTTGCTTCCTACATTGAGTTTGACACTTTGACTTTGGTGAGTGTGATGATTTTCCGACTGATCCAGGTATTCCGTGATGTGTAGCAGGAGCGTGTGTTTTATTATGTGGAGTAGATATAATGTGCTGTCTGTTTCTGCGGTAGCGCGCTCCATACGACGTGCTCACCCAATATGATCTTGGTTGTGACGCTGCGACATCGACGCGCGCTGGCACCCATTTTGATTCGCGGTTTGGGTTCGGTTCCCGGATGTATACCGGCTCATTTTTTTCAAGAGGTCGAAGTGGTCGAGTACGTGCATCATAATATTTTTTAGTTGTTTGAGTTTTAATATTTCTCAATTTCTTAACTGTAGCTGGCACTGGTATCTTTGGTAGCAGCAATTTGTCGCTTACGGGTAGTCTTGTGTTTAGCCTTCGTCCCATTAGAAGCTGGGCTGGCGAATACATCTCTCCAGTGACGGGGGTATTGCGAAAGTTTAAAAGTGCTAAGTAGGGATCGGAGCCATCGCTTTCCGCCGTTATCATTAACCTTTTAATCGTCTGCACATTTCTTTCAGCAAGCCCGTTAGAGCGGGCATAATAAGGCGAGCTGGTAACATGTTCAAATTCCCAAGTATTAGCAAACTTAGTGAACTCTGCTGACGTGAATTGCAATCCGCCATCTGAAACAAGTTTTCGTGGTATTCCGTGGCGTGCAAAAACTCCTTTCATTTGTGATATTATGGTCCCACTGCGGATATCGGTCAGGGAGATTACCTCCACATACTTGGAGTAATAGTCTACCACTAGAAGGTAGTGTTTGTTTTTTATTTGAAAAAGATCCGTCCCCAACATTTCCCAGGGGCGCGCCGGCGCGGCGTGCGGCAGCAGCGGCTGGCGCGGCTGCGCGGCGCGGCGCTCGGCGCAGGCGCGGCACGCCGCCACCAGCGCCTCCACCTGCCCCGACATGCCTGGCCACCACATCACATCTCGCGCTCTGTACTTACACTTCTCGATGCCGAGATGGCCTTCATGTATTCTTTGTAGCATTTCTTTTCTGAGACTGCATGGGATTACAACGCGATTGACTCGAAATATGACGTCGTTGATAACATGCAGTTCGTCTCTTGTTGCCCAGTAAGGTTTGACTTCCCCTGGTAATAAATTTTTAGTATGCGGCCAGCCTGACCTACAATAGCTCTTAACTGCACTGAGTCCCGGATCCTTATCGATTTCTTCTTTGATCAATTGTAATTTGTCCTTACTAAAGTTCACATTATTATAAAGGGCACTCACATGGACATCGACTTCATCGCTTATGTCCTGGTCGCGTGCGTATCGCTGTCCGTGGGTGCACGTGACAACGTGTCGGCAACGAACATAAATCGTCCCGGTACGTACTTTATCTCGAGTGAATATTTTTGTAGCCTCAAGAGCATCCGTTGGAGTCTTATCGGAGTGTCGTTGAGTGCTTTTTTAAATATTGCCTCGAGTGGCTTATGATCACTCTCAACTAGAACGTTTTTATGACCATATATGAACTGGTGAAATTTAAAACAGCCGAAAACAATCGCCAATAACTCCTTTTCGATTTGAGCCCACCTCGTCTCGGCGGGCGTGAGCGTGCGCGCGGCGAAGGCCACGGGGCGACCGCGCTGCAGCAGGCAGGCGCCCAGCCCGCGCGCGCTCGCGTCCACCGACACCACCACTGGCTCGTTGGGGTCGTAATATCGTAGCGTGGGCGCCTCGGATAAACATTTTTTAATTTTTTCGTAGACAATTGTGTGTGATTCGTTCCATTCGAAATTTACATTTCGTTTCAATAACCCTTTCATCGGTTCTACTAATTCGGCGTAGCGTCTTATAAATCTCGATACATAATTGGTCATGCCGAGAAACCTTTCTAATTCTTTTCTGCAACTCGGAGGGGGCAAATCTTTTATCGCTTGCACCCGATCGGGATCCGGGCGTATTCCTGTAGCGTCAAAAATATGACCCAAATATTTGACCTGTGCGGCCCCAAGCACGCACTTGTCTCTGTTGAACCGCACGCCGTGGTCCCGCGCGCGCCGCAGCACGGCCTCCAGCCGCGCGTCGTGCTCCTCCTTGGTCCTGCCGTATACGAGCAAATCGTCCACAAAGCATTCTACTCCCTCTCTCGCAAATATCTTGACTATAGCATTGTGGAAAATGTGGAGCGGAGCCGGCGCTCTGCAATCCTCACTGTCTTGCTTATCCGGCATTGTTCGTAGTTAAACACAAACACAACAATTGTTGTAATCTCTAACACACTAAAACAATCACACCTGACACCATGTGGTGTTTTGGATCATAACAATGAAACGCTCTGTATCACGGCCCAAGTAAAACTCATTTATTTCATATTACCCTCAACTTCAGTACATCATGCATTTGATACCTACCTACATATACAACACATGGTACCTTCCTTTCACCTGATCCTATTTACGAAATCCTTAAATTACTAACTGACAGAAAGATTCCGTTTAGGTATTTATTTATTTATTTTTAGAGAACCAACAGCTTATATGTACGTGTGTACGTACACGGAAATAATAGTAAATACAGTAAGCCAAGCCGTTTGCATTACTTGTCCTGTAACGGTGGGGCGCGCGTTCGGTGGGGACGAGTCAAACAACTGTCAACTTAGGATATCACCAAAGTATATTGTAACTTTTACAAGAGATATCTATCTGACTATTAATTATATCTAGACTTTGTTCGGGGAAACGTCCTACAAACGTAGAAGCGCTTGACCAAATCGCAGTATCTACCAATCTATCGGAGTCGTTCGAGAGCGTCCTACGAGCGTGGGGGCATCCTCAAAGCAAGACCAATGAGGTTGGAGGAAATACTAGACTGATTGTGGCTAATTCTGGCGAATTAACAAGTATCAAACAATCGAATCTATTTAAGTGATCTCGGGCGACCAAACGATTGCGTGATCTAACTTGATTGCTAGCGCCATCTCTGATCGAACCAGAACATTAACACTTCATGCACCATAAAGTCTATAAATGAAACGTTAGCGACATCTAATTGTCGTACAGCGCCATCTCGGAACGAATAGGAACATTTACGCTTCACGTACCACTAAAGTCTATAAATCAAACGTTAGCGACATCTTAGTGTCGTACAGCGCCATCTCGGAGCGGATAGGAACATTAACGTTTCACGTAGAAGGTATTTGGTGTTACAGTCCTAAAAACTCGTAACCTGTTTTTATAATCCTAACAAAATATGTTATAGGGAGTTAGGATTATGGCACTTGATCTTAATTAGTCGCTTATGAATGTATGAGGGTACCTATTTAATAGTGCAGCAGTTTTAGCCAGGTCTCCACCGTGAATAACCATTCGGATATCAAATATAGATCGTTATTAAGGGCATAATGGCGCCATTAAGCTGCAGGGCAAACAGGAAACAGTCTGAGTCAGGTCACTTCTTCCACCATCAGTTCAAAAGCTACTACTTTCACTATGACAATACGTTCGGGGTAGGTACACACTCTATACACCTAGGTTCACACATGAATGAGCGCTGTAGGTAAGTGGGTATAGTACACTGAGTCTGTGGTGGAGACATTTACTGTCTCTCACAGACAATGTATACAGGTGTTTGATGCCTAACCTAACCTAAACACAAAATTAACAGTGATCAAACGGTTTAACGATATACATAGGTACCTACCATCCGTTGTGTAGGACACGAATTAAAATGTTGTAAAAGTTTTTGTACGTAAGTATTACAGTACCTAGGCGACCGAGCTTTGCTCGGCCTAAAACTCGAAAACACGCTTTTTATCAGAGATAAGACCGAGCTAGATCTATTTATAACCCCCGAAACCCCCCTACATATTAAATTCCATGGAAATCGTTGGTGCCGTGTCCGAGATTCTGATAATACTTATATATATAGCTAGACTAGCTTTTGCCCGCGGCTTCGCTCGCGTGTACTATGAGAATTCCAAAGAACCAAGATATCAAGCAAGCAAGCATACAGGCAAGCAAGCAAGCATGCAAGCAAGATTGCTTGCGTGACAATGGGACCATCTCAGGAGTATATTATATTCTTTCGAATAAAAAAAGAATTTTTAAAATCGGTACACAATTGACCGAGAAATCGGTGAACATACATAAAAAAATACATAAAATGGAATGCATAACCTCCTCCTTTTTTTGAAGTCGGTTAAAGAGCCCTTTGCGGCCTACTTACAGTATAAACTTATGAATTTTGAAATTTTAGCTTACAACCAGTAAAACGCAAAATCCCGTTTTTTCCCGTTTCCGTAAGAATTTCGGAAAATACTTTCTTAATATGGGGAAAGTCCTCTCTCAATGCTCCTCTACACTCCCCAAGCAACTCATGCCGAATTTCAGCTTTCTACGGCCATTAAAACGAAAAATCCCGTTTTTTCCCGTTACCGTGGGAATTTTGGAAAGTCCTCTCTCAATGCTCCTCTACACTCCCCAAGCAACCTCATGCCGAATTTCAGCTTTCTACGACCAGTAAAACGAAAAATCCCGTTTTTCCCGTTCCCGTGGGAATTTTGGATAGTCCTCTCTTAATGCTCTTCTACCCTCCCCAAGGAACCTACCTATTTGCCAAATTTCAGCTTTCTACGACCAGTAAAACGAAAAATCCCGTTTTTTCCCGTTCCCGTCGGAAATTTGGAAAGTCCTCTCTCAATGCTCCTCTTCACTCCCCAAGCAACCTCATGCCGAATTTTAGCTTTCTAAAAACGAAAAATCCCGTTTTTCCCGTTCCAGTGGGAATTTTGGATAGTCCTCTCTTAATGCTCTTCTACACTCCCCAAGGAACCCACTTGCCAAATTTCAGCTTTCTACGACCAGTAAAACGAAAAATCCCGTTTTTTCCCGTTCCCGTGGGAATTTTGGAAAGTCCTCTCTCAATGCTCCTCTACACTCCCCAAGCAACCTCATGCCGAATTTCAGCTTTCTACGACCAGTAAAACGAAAAATCCCGTTTTTTCCCATTCCCGTGGGAATTTTGGATAGTCCTCTCTTAATGCTCTTCTACATTTCCCAAGCAACCTACATGCCGAATTTCAGCTTTCTACGACCAGTAAAACGAAAAATTCGTTTTTTCCCATTCCCGTGGGAATTTTAGAAAGTCCTCTACTAATGCTCCTCTACACTCCTCAAGCAATCTACATGCCGAATTTCAGCTTTCTACGACCAGTAAAACGAAAAATCCCGTTATTTCCTTATACCGTGGGAATTTCCAAAAATCCTTAAAACTGTTTTTTACTATTATAATTACCTACTTTTATGCCAAATTTGAGAAGTCTAGTACTTATAGTTCATAGGTTTCCGTTGAACAGAATAATAAATCCCGTTTTTTCCTTATCCCGTGGGAATTTTGAAAAATCCTGAAATTAATGTTTTAACTAATGTAATACCTACTTGTGTATCAAATTTGAAGAGTCTAGTTATTATAGTTACTGATATAGGGTCACTCGGAATCGAATATATATATATCCCGTTTTTTCCTTATCCCGTGGGAATTTCCGAAAATCCTTAAAACTGTTTTTTACTATTATAATTACCTACTTCCATGCCAAATTTGAAGAGTCTAGTAATTATAGTTCATAGGATTCCGTTGAACTGAATATACATATAAATCTCGTTTATTCCTTATCCCGTGGGAATTTTGAAAAATCCTGAAATAGATGTTTTTATTATTGTAATACCAACTTGTGTATCAAATTTGAAGAGTCTAGTTATTATAGTTACTGAGATACGGTCACTCGGAATCGAATCTATAAATCCCGATTTTTCCCGTTCACGGGAGTGGGAATTCCCGAAAATCCTTCCTTAGTGGATGCCTACATTGTATAAGGTATCTATGTGCAAAATTTCAAGTCTCTAGGTCCAGTGGTTTGGGCTGTGCGTTGATATATCAACAGTCAGTCACTCTGTCAGTCAGTTAAGAATTTTATATATATAGATAGGTCGTTGAAATTTTCACAGATGATGTATTTCTGTTGCCGCCATAACAACAAATACTAAAAATAAAATAAAGGTAAAAATTAAAGGGGTCGTCAAACAAGAAACGGGTTTTTTCAGCGTTTTTAACTATACCGAACCGAACTGAACCGAACTCCTCCGAAACGGCTTGACCGATTTTTATGAAACTTTTTTCTCCATATTCGGTAGGTCAACTCGGGCAACAGCTAGTAATATATAAATATATATATACATATACTATATATATATATATATATATATATATATATATATATATATATATGACTCCGTCCGCGAAGAAAAGTAGCCTACGACCTATTCTCAGACCTACCGAATATGGAGAGAAAAAAGTTTCATAAAAATCGGTCAAGCCGTTTCGGAGGAGTTCGGTAGCAAACAGCGTGACACGAGATTTTTATAAATTAGATTACTAGCTGTTGCCGGCGACTTCGTCCGCGAAGAATGGGGGGGACGGGGGATAAAAAATAGCCTACGACCTATTCTCAGACCTAACGAGTGTAGAGAAAAAAGTTTCATAAAAATCGGCCAAGCCGTTTCGGAGGAGTTCGGTAACAAACACCGTTACACGAGATTTTTATATATTAGATATAGATATCGATGGCAGCAAGGAGTCGGAGAGACGACAGCAATCAATGCAATTTTAAACCGATTTCAAAAAATGGAGGAGGTTCTCAATTCGGTTGTATGTTCTTTTCTTTTAATGTGTGTTACGAGTAGGTACCTCAGAACTCCGACATTTCGTCATATGCTTCAAGGTTGGTCTCGTTGTTACCAGAATACAGTTCTGATGATGGAATCCATGAGGAATTGAGGGAACTCCTTAAAATTTCAAGGAAAATGTATAGCGATTTTAGTATTTTCGCCGACAAGTCGAGCATTCAAAAAATAGCATTTGGTGAGAATTCAGATGAAGAAGACAACAAGTGGTGAATGATATGTTAATGGTTTTATTTGGGACTGAGATAGTTGTTTTTTGGATAGTTTGAGTGCTTATAATTTCAGAATCTTGCTGAATATTTGTATTTTAATCGAAAGTTGGTTCGCATCGTGATGTGGAATGGCGCGATGGCGATTGTGAAACAATGGGCAATTTGGTCGATTCTAATGTTATGTTCTCTACAATACGACTGTTCGTGTTTGTCTTGTTTTCAATAGAATTTTCAATATTCATCTCGGCAACAGAAGAGGATTCCATCCCCCGTGGCGCTTAAGCGTTGTCAAATCTGTTCCTGAATCAGCCAGGAGGGTGGCAAATGTCCTTCGAAAGCAGTGTCCGGTGAACATATTAGCATCATGTAATTTAAAAAAATTTGCAATTTGTCGTGGCATTTCAGAAATTGAATTCTTTCCAATAGCTTGTTTCCAGCATTTCCCTCCTTGGTAGCGGATAAAGAACCGCCTGGTGGGCGTATTAGCAGGACGGAGAGCCATGTATTTGTCTACAATACGCTTGTACTCGTTGCGTACAATGAAAGATCTGTCAGTCTTAGTTTTGGAGTCTTTCAACTTCACTAACACTTGTTCTGACTGTATTTCAATGTCGTCAATTGTTAGGTTCGCGAGTTCGATACCACGACAAGCTCCATAGATTCCGAAAATTAAAGCTACCTGTAACAAAAAAACCTCGATTAGGTACAAAAATATACAATTAAAACTTCTAAGAAGCTTTATTGTAAATATTCATTCAGTTAAAATTCACAATTTTTTCAACTAATAATAAGGTATAAACTTACTTACTTTCATAGCCAAAAAGTCGTTTTCGGGTGCCTGATTTAAAAAGGTTGCCACATTTTGACGGGGAAATACATGGGACTTTTTCGCTTTGTATCCTTCATTGATTGTCGTTTTTCGAACAGGTGCGATGAAAACGTTATTTGTATAAGTATACACACCTATATAATTGGTTCGATACTTCGAGCCGTCAATATGAAACGCAAGTTTTTGAATTTCGAACACGGTAATAGACTTCTACAACTATTCACTGCCACCATCTGACTCTATCAAGCCTGAATCGATGACGTCTTCGATACTGCATGAATTAATCTGCAAGTGCAAATTAGACCTAATATAAGTTAGTTTAGTTAGCCGTTCGGACAATAGTCGGTTTCTATCCTTGGTGTAGTGCGACCAAACAACGACCAGTTCCTCTCTGATACGGCAGATGACGGAGGAATACTAAGTAACCTTACGGCAATAGTTGACAGAAGTTTTGTTGCACACAATCCTTTCCACCAGTTCAGGGGACTTATGCTCATTACAGGCTGCCATATGAGTTCGTTGGCCCAGAAGCCACCTTTTGCTTGGTATTCAGCGAACTGACCCATTAAGTCACAGGTATTTATATGCATACAGTCCGCTAATTTAGTTAAATACTGTGCCATTTAAAAAAAATCATCATCACATAGCATTTCATATTCGGTGAAGATAGATTTGTGGAATCTGGGATCTAAGATTATGCGGCTAGATGAAATTGGTTGTATACAAAATGCCTTACGGTTATTCACGTAAGCTAAAGTAGCATCTTTGTTGTCTGCAAATTCTGAATAGTTGCCTGGAAAATCCATTTTTTTAATTTGTTTTTCTGTAGTTAGAAATGCAGCGGGAACCTCTGAAAGAAGGGCATTGTCGGACTCTATGTTGTGAATCGCAATCGAAATGGGTAACAAAATTGCTTCTGTGGCTTTTAATTGTGACCACAAAGAATCAGAAAAAATTGTTTGTTTAATATTACGATCAACGTGAGCTCCCCCATTTGTAATTGCTAGAGCTTCTAAAGCTTCTCGATTTTCGATAAGTGATTTAAAGGTCGCAATGGCACCAGCCCATCGCGTTTATGTCTCCTGTTAATATGTTTTATTACATTCTTGCAATGGTTGAAAAACACTTTGAAGCAGTCCATTGTCATTATATCGCCAAATAATTAATTTAATCCGTGAGCCGCACACCCAATGCAATCAATGTGATTATAATGAGCTTGAATTTGACGCCATGGTGCACGCATATTGCTAGCATTGTCTGTCACAACAGCTACAAATTTTTCTGCACCAATTTCATCCATAACTTTCTTTACTTGATCATTAATGTATTCACCTGTTTCTCTCTGTGTGCCAGGATAAATGCTGCTCCAGAAAATCGGTTCAGGAGTTGTTATAATAAAATTAACAACCCCTCTGCCTCGGATATTTGTCCATCCGTCTGAAATCAAACCTAGCGTTGATGACTATTTTATTTTTTCGTCCATATCATTCTTAATTCTGTAATATTCTGCATCTAGTAAGGCATTACTTATTGCATATTTTGTAGGGGGTTTATAATCAATTTTTAGTTTTATTATTATGAATTCTTCTTAGTAGTTTTATCAACGTTTATTTTAGTAGTTAGTACGTATCTACAGCCAACGACATTTATGTTTGGTGGTGTTGTGACAATAATCCAAGTGCCTTTCTGTACTAGGCTCCTTATTTCGGATAGTATTGCGTCTTCCCATTCCGAGCGTTCAGGACTACGTAAAGCGTCGTTCAAAGATATTTCTGAAGCTGCCCCTGCGTAGTCGATGCAATCACTATACTCTTCTGTTTCAGACTCGCTATTTCTTTCTTCTACTTCAACGTAGTTGTAGACCTTCCTTGGTCGTCCTGGTCGACCTGTGCGAACTACTTTTGGCCTACCGGATCCTCTTTTTAATACCACCTCACGATCTTCATCTGGATTTAGTTCTATATCAAGACTCCCTTCTAAATTCTCTGGTCCTTGATCTGAGTTTATTTCAAGATAATGTCTTCCTTCTACATTTTCTGAAATAATTGGCAATTCATCTTGCCCGTTTACTTCTTTCGTGAAGACCATATTCCAGCCGAGACTAATATAAAGCTTTTCTCAAAAATTGTGAAGGAAAAAAAAATAGAATAAACTTTTACTAACTTAAATAGGTACAAAGAATTGCAAATCACTTAAAATTAAATGCCATATTATTATTTGTACAGTTAATTAAAAGTTAGAGTTATTGACTGCCCAGGAAGGTTAATTAGTTTGCTGGATTTCTTGCTATCGATGGTTATCGATGGTGAATTGGCAGGTTGACTTGATACGGAGGTGGATGTCTGTGGATTGTTCCGAACTTAAAGAACGAGAAGCTTGTGGATTACTTTCTTGCCGGGAGGTGGATGGTTGATCGACATTCGTGCTGTGATTGATACGCTTGTTTATTGCGTCGTTAATATGTAACTTGCTGGTTACGGACTCCGCGATATATCCTTCTGCTACTTTTTCAGATTTCCAGCCTCTATGGCGTTACATAGTCAATAAAGTCGCGCCCAGCATCGGCTAATAAGGTTGCGGATATTCGCCGGAAGCAATGCCCAGTGTACTTTTCCGTATTGGCCAAATTTAAGAATATGGCGACTTCTTTGGGAAACGTAGATATTATAACCTGATTAAAGCACTTTCCATTTCTATACTGCAAAAAGAAATTGTCTGATGTCGCCGAAGCCGGCCGCAACACTCGGTACTTCTCTATGATTGAGATGTATTCATTTTTGATGACAAAAATACTATCAATTTTGGTCTTTGTATCTCTCAATTTTACCAAAATAACGTCGTCGTGATGGGTTATGTCATTTTTCGTTAGATTGTACTGTACAGTTCTATACTACGGCAAGCACCATTCACACCTAAAATAAGAGCAATCTGCAACAGAAAATATAAAATATTAGGTAAAATAACTTAATAGGGTAAAACAGATTAATTAGTGTAAAATTAGGGCTTATAGATTTAGAGCTGGGCACGTAGGGTTAGAAACTAGGCTCTACAAGAGATCTGATTACTTTTTGACAGTGAGAGCTACATGGTCTCGTCTTGGCAACATTTAACATGAAATGTTTTTGTGGGATTAAGTTTTGTCCTTGTTTATCGGCATCAGCATATTAAGCCAAACGTATCATTTGGATAAAATATTTAACGGGAAACGGATTATTTAGGAAAAGTTAGTGATGGGAACGGATTTCAACGGATGTTTTTAGGATCGGGTGTTTTGGGAAACGTATCTTTTGGGAGAAGAGAACAGATGTCTTGGGAAATGGATCGAACAGTTCGAAAGGTTTTACCATTCATTATCCTGAGAAGAGTTTAGGTAAGTAGTTATTTAGTACTCATTAGCTCATTACTTTTAACTTTATTAAGTTATATTCATGCACAACTTAAGTGCATCATGTATCTACTGTACGTATGACTGATACTTTTATGCCCGTAGTAGTCCGCTGAAGTATGACTGATATTTTTGTCTGTAGTAGTCTGCTGTAGTGTGACTGAAACTTTTAAGTCCGCTGATAGTTTATACCATCCAGTTGAGCAGGCTGTACAAAGAAAAAAATATATAATGGTGTATAATTTGTGTGTTTGCGTGCGTGCGTGCGTGTGTGTTTTAGTTGTATATTTTCTATATTTTTTGTGTCTTAAATAAATGAATATCCTACTAATATTATAAACGCGAAAGTTTGTAAGAATGTATGTACTAGGGGCGTTCAATAAAAAGTGAGAATGAGTATGTTATAAACAACTTTTACTAAATGTAATTTTATTTTTCGACATAGTCACCCTTTAGCATAATACACTTATTATATCTTTTTTCTAAACTTAATATTTCATTTTTAAAAAAGGTCTCATCTTGAGTACTTAAAAAATCTTGTACTACAGTGACTACCGCGTCGTCGTCTTCAAATTTCTGGCCTCTCGGGTATTGTTTCAATCTCGGAAATAGGTAGAAATCACTGGGAGCGAGATCTGGTGAATACAGAGGTTGCTTAAGGATATTGAACCCAGCATCACGAATTGCAGCCATTGCAACGATGGACTTGTATGCCGGGGCATTGTCCTGGTGGAACAGCACAACTTTTGAGAGTTTACCTCGCCGTTTTTCGCGGATCTCATTGCGCAATGTTGCTATTTGTTTGGCGTATAAAGTGCCCGTAATAGTGGCTCCATGTTTGAGATACTCAATCATTAATACCCCTTTACAATCCCAAAAAACAGAGCCCATGACCTTACCGGCAGATGGGCCCACCTTGAATTTCTTCGGTGTTGGAGATGATGGCCTTTTCCATGTCATAGACTGCAGTTTCGTTTCAGGGTCGTAATGATGGAGCCATGTTTCGTCCATTGTTATAAATCGCGCCAAAAAAAGTTCCCGGTCTTGCTGTATCAGGTCCAAAGCTTCTTGACAAATCTCGACTCTAGTTTGTTTTTGCGTGTCAGTAAGCATTCTTGGTACCCAACGCGCAGATACCTTTTTCATACCCAAGCGTTCATGTAAAATATTATGCACGCTCCCCGTTGAAATCTTTACATTTTCAGCAATAAAACGAACTGTGACACGACGATCCGCCAAAACTGATTTTTCAACTTTTTTCACAATTTCTTCAGTTATTGCAATAGTAGGGCGTCCGGAGCGGGGGTCGTCCATGGTCGATGTTCTTCCATGTCTAAATTCGGCGCACCAACGTGCGACTGTCGGATACGGAGGAGCATTAGACCCTAAAGTGTCCCGCAAATCTAAATTGACTTGGTCCGTAGAAAAATTTTTCAAACACAAGTATTTGATAACGGCGCGCAGTTAAATTTTCTCCATTTTCGCTAACGTACTCAATGGCATTGCAAAGAAATTACCGTATTTTTTTTTAAACAAAAGACAGTTACTTTTTTTTTTCATAGCAATCAGCTAGATAGATTAGCTTTACCGGCCAGTATTTAATTTCCTAATATTGAAAGAGTTTGCATCTCATTCTCACTTTATATTGAACGCCCCTCGTATGTATGGATGGATGTTTGTTACTCTTCACGCTAAAACGGTTAGACGGATTCTGATGAAATTTGTCACACTGATAGTTTATAATCCGGATTAACATATAGGATACTTTTTATCCCGGAAAATTGCATAGTTCCCGCGGGATAGCGATAAACGAATTCTTCGCAGGAATGCCAAAACCGCTAGAGTTACACATATGTAATGTATGATGGAAATGTTTATCTTAAATAGTCCTACAAAAAAAACCGCCACAGTATATATCTTTCGAAATTCCCACGGGATAGGGAAATATCTAAACTTTCTTTGTTTTTTTGTTTATAGCAGAATGTCTGAAACTATTGAGCCAATTTTAAAATTTCTTTTACCATTAGAAAGCTACACTATTCTTGATTGACATAAGTTACTTTTTATCCGGGAAAATTAAAAATTCCCACGGGATAGAAATAAATTAATTCAATTTCGTACCTGATTTTAATAATTCTTACATATTATGTGATATGACTATCCCCGATTAACAAAAACTATTTTTTCTTCGGGAAAATACAAAATTCCCACGGGATAGAAAAAACTGAATTCAACTTCGGGGCTGATTTTGAAAATTCTTTCACCAATAAAAAACTACAACTATTCCTGATTGGTATAGACTACTCTTCTTCGGGAAAATGAAAATTCCCGCGGGATAGAAATAAGTGAATTCAACTTCGGGGCTGATTTCAAAAATTCTTTTACCAATAGTAAGCTACAGTATCCCTTATTTACATAGGGTACTTTTTCCGGGATAATAAAAAAATCCCGCGGGATAGAAATAAGTAAATATTCAACATCGGCGCTGATTTTAAAAATTCTTTCATATGATATGATATGACTATCCCCGATTAACAAAAACTATTTTTTCTTCGGGATAATGCAAAATTCCCACGGGGATTCAACTTCGGGGCTGATTTTGAAAATTCTTTCACCAATAGAAAGCTACACTATTACTGATTGATATAGACTACTCTTCTTCGGGAAAATGTAAAATTCCCGCAGGATAGAAGTAATACAATCCAAATTTGTGGCTGATTTCAAAAATTCTTTCACTAATAGTATGCTACAGTATTCCTGATTGACACAGGTTACTTTTCTACGGGAAAATACTAAATTCCCACGAGAAAGAAATAAGTGAATTGAATATAGGGGCTGATTGTTAAAATGATTTCACTAATAATAAAAAGCTACGATGTCTCTGATTTTCAAAACAGGTCAAAAAAGGAATTTCTATCCCGCAGAAACTTTACTTTGCACTTTCCGGGATAAAAAAAGCCTGTTTCAATCAGGCACAGGCCTCCTCCCAGAACGAGAGGACTTGGACAGTAGATTTGGGAACTTCACACCCACCATTGAATTTCTTCTCAGGTGTGTGTAGCTTTCGTCGCGATGTTTTCCTTCACTATAAAGCTCATGGTAAACTTCAAACGTAATTTACCACATGAATTGTGCCTGGGCTCAAACTCACGACCCTCAGCTTAAGAGTCCATAGGTCTGACCACTAGGGCACCACGGCTTAGCGGCTATAGAATTCACTTATTCCTATTCCACGGGAACTTTTCATTTTCCTGGCATTATCCTATGTGTTAATTCATGTAATAAACTACCTGTGTGCCAAATTTCATCCAAACAACTAACGTTATTGTCTTCGCGAACGAAGTCGCGGGCAAAAGCTAGTATATATATATATATATATATATATATATATATATATATATATATATATATATATATATATATTCATTTAGCTTTTGCCCGCAACTTCGTACGCGAAGACAATAACGTTAGTTGTTTGCATGAAATTTGGCACACAGATAGTTTATTAATTATTACTTGAATTAACACATAGGATAATGCCAGGAAAATGCAAAGTTCCCGCAGAATTTGAATAAGTGAGTTCTAAAGCCGGTAGGTAAGCCGCGGTGGCCTAGTGGTTTGACTTATGGTCTCTTAAGCAGAGGGTCATGGGTTTGAGCCCGGGCTTGGACCTCTTGAGTTAATCCGAATTCGTGTGCTAAATAACGTTTGAAGTTTACCATGAGCTTTACAGTGTAGGAAAACATCGCGAGAAAAGTTGCACACACCTGAGAAGAAATTCAATGGTACACACCCGCACTGTACAAATCGCACTGGGCCCAAGTGGAAACTACGGCCCAAGTGTTCTCGTTCTGGGAGGGGGCCTGATTGAAACAACAACATTTTATCCCGGGAAAGTGCAAAGTACAGCATACCGCGGGATAGAAATAACTGTCAAAACATTTTGAAAATCAGAGACAGTGTAGCTTTTTATTAGTGAAATAATTTTAAAAATCAGCCCCCACGTTCAAATCACTTAATTTTTAATTTTCCCGTAGAAAAGTAGCATATGTCAATCAGGGATATTGTAGCTTTCAAATTGTAAAATATTTTTTAAAATCAGCCCCAAAGTTGAATTTACTTATTTCTATCCCGCGGGAAATTTGCATTTTGCCGTAGAAAAGTAGCCTATGTCAATCAGGGATATTGTAGCTTTTAAATTGTAAAATATTTATAAAAAATCAGCCCTATGTCAAACAGGGATACTGTAGCGTACTACTGGTGAAAGAATTTTTAAAATCAGCCCCAAAGTTGATTTCAAATTTTTCTATCCCGTGGGAATTTTGAATTTTCCCGAATAAAAAGTAGCCTTTGTGAATCGGGGATAGTCATATCACATAATGTGTAAGAATTTTTAAAATCAGCCCCGATATTGAATTAATTTATTTCTATCCCGTGGGAATTTTGCATTTTCCCGGATAAAAAGTAACCTATATCAATCAAGGATAGTGTGGCTTTCTAATTCTGAAAGAATTTTTAAAATCGGCTCAATAGTTTCAGAGATTCCGCTACAAACAAATAAACAAAGAAAGTTTAGATATTTCCCTATCCCGTGGGAATTTCGAAAAATCCTTCCTTAGTGCACCTCTACAATACTCAAGGTACATGTGTGCCAAATTTCAAGTCTCTAGCCCCAGTAGTTTAGGCTGTGCGTTGTCTGTCAGTCAGTCAGTCAGTCAGTCAGTCAGTCAGTCACGGTACTGTTTTATAGGATATATATATATAATATCATTTATGATTATTGTCATTCTCAAATGATAAGTTGCACACACATTTCTTGCATAAACGTAACTATCGTAAGGTCGCGGGTGAGCAAAGTAATCGTTTCAGTTTAACGACCGCTTTAGCCTAGTTGGTAGTGACCCTGCCTACGAAGCAAGAGGTCCTGGGTTCGAATCCCGGTAAGGGCATTTATTTGTGTCATGTGTGATGAGCACGAATATTTGTTCCTGAGTTATGGATGTTTTCTATGTATTTAAAGTATTTATTTATTTATATATGTATGTTTATCGTCGTCTAGTACCCATAGCACAAGCTTTGCTTAGTTTGGGACTAGGTCGATTTGTGTAAGATTGTCCCCTAATATTTTTTTATTTTTTTTTATTTAGTTCATTAATATGGACCTCCGCAAAGTAACGCCTGATTCAATAAATTAAATAAAGTACTAAGTTGCGTTAAGAATTTGATGTTTTATTTTTGATTCAAGTAGTTTTAAGTGGCTCAATTGCCAATTTACAGATTTTTTTTTCAGTATAAGACACCCAAAAGGCTATAAAAGCTGAAATCCTTACTTTTCAACTTTTTAAGTGATTTATGAGATTTATTATCTAGGAGATTTATAATTTGTGTATTTTTTTCAAAGAATTAGCATTTTTGTTTCCATTGATTTGTGATTTTAATTGTTGTCTAATAATATAGTGTGTCTATTATTACTAAAAGGATATTTTTTGTTACTATTAATAATTATAAACCGATTAAAAGTATTAGAAATATCAATAAACGTATATTTTTAAACACTAATTTACACTATTTTTGGTTATTTTTAGAAAACTAAAAAGTTGACTTTAAGTTAAAATTACCACAACGATAACAAAACTTCGCTCACAAAAGAGATACCATTGATATCTTCTTAGGAAAATCGTGGCGATAACTATGATTTTTTTAAGTATTTTAACTACAGAAATGGGTAGCGGATTATAAGAAAACCCTTTTGGTTGTTAAGTAAAATGCCTGTAATTGACACACAGACCTACTGACAGACAGAACAAAATCAGGATTTTCGCATTTCGCTATGAAACCTTAAAAAACCGGCTACTGTAAGTGCGAGTCGGACTCGCGCACGACGGGTTCCGTACCATTATCTATAAAAACAGCAAAAAAACACGTTTTTTGTATGGGAGCCCCCTTAAATATTTGATTTATTCTGTTTTTAACCGACTTCTAAAAAAAGAGGAGGTTCTCAATTCGTCTGAATGTTTTTTTTTTTAGTATTTGTTGTTATAGCGGAAAACCGAAATAAATAATCTGTGCAACTTTCAACTGTCTAGCTGTCACGGTTCATGAGATACCTACAGTCAGGTGACAGACGGACGGACAGCGAAGTCTCCATAAAGGGTCCCGTTTATACCCTTTGCGCACCCTAAAAAGGTACAGTCAAGGTGAATAAAAAGAAAGCTATTATTTATACGAATAAAACGTTTTACAATAACAATGATGCTGTATCATAGCTAGCGATGAATTCTAGTCGGGTCGCGGGTCGGGCGGGGTTTGATTTCGCGACGTTTTCGTTCGACACGACTCGATCCATCCCATTTCCATTTCGAGATCAAATACTATTCCAGTTTTCGACGCTTCAGAGCTACAGGGTGTTTCAGGGAGGCATATTTGTGTCATAATTGTATATATTACAAATATCATTTTATAAGTACTTTTAGTATGCATTGATTGTTAATTACAACTAGTATAATTCTGAAATAGACTTAAGAATTTTGTATAACTAAAATTATGTTGTGAACTTTTGCCCACTTTTAAGTAGTTATCTAGTTTTATGGTCTAATATTCAACTCTGATTCGGTGTTTTCCCCGTCATGATTCAATTCTATTTCCTTGGTTGGGAGGTATTCACGCTAAATCGGCTGGACGGAATTGGGATCAAAATTCACACCATGAGTAGTTTAGTTTTAGACAGAATTACGGGCAACAGCTGGTGTACAATAAAATTGTTACCTAATTTGCAAATATACTTAGCAAAGTATATGTTTGCTACGTCCCTACCTAATAAAACCCGATGCGATATGTTTCACCATCATCATTTCAGCCGAAAGACGTCCACTGCTGAACATAGGCATCTCCCAAGGCTCGCCAAACAGATCGGTCCTACGCCATCCGCATCCAACGTGTTCCCGCGACCTTAACCAGGTCGTCGCTCGATCTTGTTGGAGGCCTATCGACACTGCGTCTTCCGATTCGTGGGCGCCACTCAAGAACCTTTCGGCCCCATCGGCCATCCCATCCCAGGTAGATACAGTTGTCAACATTTTCGAGTGAAGAGTCTCCAATTATAATGGAAATTGGTACAACATGGGCGTTCGACATAACCTGCGTCTATATCAATATAAATACAAATACAATTAGTTTATCTCCAAAAATAATAATAAAACACAGTATATTTATGCTGAACCCCACACCATACTTCGTTTTTTTTTAGCATTAGAAAATAGGGTAAACAATCTTGATAAGTCTTTTTATTGAAAAACGCTTTTAAAAAAATAGTAACTATTATTTATGAAAGCAAAAGAATGGCTATATGTCCTTGCGGTTACCTATCATATTCTCGAAAAGCTCATTTCCGAATATTAAAATTCCGAAAACGAAACTCCTTTTTTTCATTTTCCAAATCATTGTTTGTCCGAAATTTTATTTATCATATTTTCTTTTGCCAAATGTTTTAAAATCCATTTTTTTATTTGCCAAATGATTCAAAATCCAACTGCATGAAATTCCGTAGGATCATTTGCCAAATATATATTTATTCCGCAAAGGTCAGGGGTACAAAAGGCGACCATACAATTATGTGTGGAGCGTAATATTCATTTTGTTGTTTAATGTTGCCCAAATATTTTATTGAGTTTGCTATGTGGGTAGGGGGTTTTGTAGGTGGTTATAAAAAAAATAACTAACACCAAAGGCTAATGCGGGAGCTTCGCTCCGCTACGCTCCCGCATTAGCATTTGAGCCTAATCTATCCGAGTCGCTTCCGCTCCGAACCGTCTTGCTCGCTCGCTTCGCTCGCTCGCTAAAAATTAAGCAATGTTGTCTTACTCTGATGTTAGGTTAGGTAGATAATAAAAACATACTTTCGGCTTTTCGTTACATTTGGATTATGAAAATATGGCAACTGATTAGGTTGGCAAATAAAAAAATGGATTAATGTAATTCGGGATTTTGAATTTGTTGGCAAATAAAACTGTGATTAAATGAATCCGTGGCATTGTGATGTTGTGGAAAAACAAAACATATGGATTTTAAAAAGTCGGTGAACCGTTTTCGGATAAATGAAGCTCGAGTAAAGGAGTTTCTAAACATCGATAGGTTACCGTCCTTGCTAATTGTTACATATTTGCTGTGATTTATTTTTCAAAAGTGTTTTTCAATAAAAAGACACGCTAAGATTGCTTACCTTATTCTAATGCTAAAAAAACGAAGTATAGGCATGGCCTGTCCCGTGGGCTAAATATTACGGTTTACAAGAAATAATGCAATACATTGGCGGCTATTGGCAACCATGTTTAAGGAACAGAAAGAATAAAAAAAAAATAAAAAACGTACATAAACCATTATAACTGAAATAAACTCTTGAAGCCTATTAAGGCGAAACAAAAACTAAAAACAAAATTATAATTGTATTTTTAATTAATATAGTGGTTAGAGAGCCTGACTACAAAGATTGAGGTCCCGGTTTCCCGGCCACGCTATTGGAGAAAACGAGGGCGGAAGGGACATTGCTATTTTATTTATCCAGCTTCGAACAGCGGAATTATTATATCCGTCTTCTGTCACTAAATTAAAAAAACTAAAAAACACGCTTTAAAAAATAAAAAATAAATTTTAATAAATTTCAATTCACTATTCTTATAGTGCAGTAAAAAATCTTAATAAGCAATTATTATATTGTTATATCCAGATCAAAATTTGTAAACAATTCTAAATATTGATAAAATAAATAATAATAGTTTAAAATATTTTATTGTAAAAAAAGCGTGGGGTGCATGGTGTCAATTGTCAAGGATTATCATTTTGATAACATCTTAAAAAGCACCCCACGCTTTTTTTACAATAAAATATTTTAAATTATTATTATTTATTTTATCAATATTTAGAATTGTTTACAAATTTTGGTCTGGATATAACAATATAATAATTGCTTATTAAGATTTTTTACTGCACTATAAGAATAGTGAATTGAAATTTATTAAAATTTATTTTTTATTTTTTAAAGCGTGTTTTTTAGTTTTTTTTAACTATTATTTATTTTCTATTTTTCACCTACAACCCCCAAACCCCCTAAACCCAACCCCCCAACATCCCCCACCCCATTTCCCCAAACCCCCCCAAACCCCACACCCTTACCCCCTCCTCATTTTACAAACCCCCGAACCACCTAAACCCAACCCCCCTAACACCGAACCCCCATACCCCCGGAAACCCCCCTCCCCCCACTCCCACTCCCCCCACCCGCCACCTCCCCCCCCACCCCACCCCTCCCACACCCCCCACCTCGCCACCTACCGCCCCCCTTCCAGTTCCATCATCAAACCCTTGTTACCATCTAGGCCTCTTACCCCCTCCCCATTTCCCACAACCCCCCAAAATCACTTACCCCCGAACCCCCCAACACCCCCACCCTATTTCCCGTAAACCCCCCCCCCATCCCCTAACCCCAACCGCCACACCCTAACCCCCAACCCTCTAAACCCCGACCCCCTTACCCCATACCCCATTCCCCCACCAACCCGCCACCTACCCCCCTTCCAGCTCCATCATCAGACTCTTGTTACCATCTAGGACCAAAGTACTCGTCAAAACGAATCAAACGAACCCAAACTCGATGGGGTTGTTTCGTTTTATTGTGGAGTGCCTTTGGCCATCTTCCAGCTCCATCATCAGACCCTGGTTACCATATGGGATCAAAGTGCTCGTCAAGACGAATCAAACGAGCCCAAAATCGATGGGGTTGTGTCGTTTTATTGTGGAGTGCCTTTGGCCATCTTCCAGCTCCATCATCAGACCCTGGTTACCATATGGGATCAAAGTGCTCGTCAAGACGAATCAAACGAGCCCAAACTCGATGGGGTTGTGTCGTTTTATTGTGGAGTGCCTTTGGCCATCTTCCAGCTCCATCATCAGACCCTGGTTACCATCTGGGATCAAAGTGCTCGTCAAGACGAATCAAACGAGCCCAAACTCGACGGGATTGTGTTGTTTTATTACATAGTTCCTATGGCCACCATCCATCTCCATCATCAGATCAGCTCCATGTTACAATAATATTGCATTGTCATCCAATTTACACATATGTGCAAAATTTCAGCTCAATCGGAAACCGGGAAGTGGATCAAAATCGCGCCCTAAGGAGTCGGTTACAAACAAACATACATACAAACAAACATACAGGTGAAGCTAATATAAAGCGTGTAAAAAGGGTTCTGTTTTGAGGCGTGAAATGAAATAAACAGGAATTAATTCATTTAAAAAGTCACCATGTTATATTTAGGATATGTAAAAGTTATCAAAATATGCAGATAAAAGCCAAAATTAAATTAATAAATATCTGAATTTCTTCGTCTACCTACGTCTAACGATTGAAAAAAATTGTTTTATTAATTAATTTCATAGTGTGTAGGTTTCATAGTGAAATTCAGGAGACAATAATTATGTGAAGATGAGCTTTAGTACACGTAACAGCCTGTACATCAAGCACCTGTGCCAACCCCGCCGGATCACGTACTTATTAATTCCACAGAATAGAAATTGGATTCCTTTATTGGAGCAACGATTATTCGATTTTCATTTCACATTCGTCTGCTCCTAATTTATTCGAGATATAATTGAAGTGTCTGGAAGGAATTAAGAAGCCCGAAGTGTATTTTTACTTTAAGAAGAATTCAAGTACGAATAATATTGTTTGTTGATGAGGCGTAAACAAGTGTAGATTTGAAAATAATATTTAATATAATTTATCTAGGTATCATAACATTGTTTTAGGGATCATTATCCGAAGTATATCGCATATTTAGTCTGTGTGAAAGCCTTAATAGCTCCTAAATGCATAGGCCAATATCGCGCTAAACTCCGTCGTTCCCCAGACTTAACCCTTTCGTGACCAATTCATTAAACTTGGCCACAACAGTTCGTATGCAAAATAAGCCGCTTTGTGCGCTCGACGCAGCGTAAGTTTTAATAGAGTGGCTTTGGTCACATGCTGTGGAAAGCCGAAGGATCGTTTTACACTGGGTAGGTAGATACATACTAGGTACATATTATTTGTGTTTGACTTTCATTATACTTATTTTTTTTATTTTAGCTTTAACTCGCGGATTCACCCGTGTTAGAAAGAACATCACGAGAAACTTTTACAATCTTAGAGATTGGCCCGGCAAAAGCAGGTTATGGTATCATTTTTAAAGCACAACGTTTGCTCAGACAACGCAATCTATAGATTACAGACGAAGTTAACACGTCATCTTTAAAGCCGTGGTACTTCAACGTTCTAGGACAGCGCCCAGCCCAGTATTCTTGTTCAAAGTTAGAATATTGTCCCACGGGATACATTATCGGGAATTACGTACCCTGTCGCAATCCGTCTTAGAATATTTGTATAATAATAATAAAAACCGGCCAAGTGCGAGTCGGACTCGCGCACCGAGGGTTCCGCACAAATTTATATGTATCTATGAACATCCAGTCTTAGCAGACCCCTGCTCCTAAGCAAAATGTGCGCAATGTGGGATCATTGTAGATTGGTTATTGATATAGACAGACAGACAAAAAAAATTATGCTTTTCGCAATTTTTCCTTTATCTGTGCTATAAGACCTTGCTTCGTACCAAATTTCAAGATTCTGAGTTCACGGGAAGTACCCTGTAGGTTTTGATTCCCTTGCGAGTTTTGAAAATATGCGGAAATTTGCGTCATAAACGGCTGTATCTTTTGATTGCGTTGGCTTAGAAGTTTGATTTTTTCACAGCTCCAAGGGACAGTAGACCTGAGTATTTTATATAAATTTCAGCTTGATACCTCCACGCGTTCCTGAGAAAAAGGGTCTTGACAGACAGACGGACGGACAACAAAGTGATCCTATAAGGGTACCGTTTTTTCCTTTTGAGGTACGGAACCCTAAAAATAATAAAATTCGTTTATTTGAAAAACATAATGTCTGAAAATAATTACCAGGGGTCCCCGTACTAGGCTTCGCCTTTAACGCGGAGAACCAGATAACATTTTATAGCAGAATCTAATAACACCATAATAAATAACAGACTTCTGTATTTAACTTAAGAGAAAAAAAAAACAAAGTTTACTCTACTTAAAACTAAATAAGTGGTTGAATAACGTAGGTAAATGTGCTTATACAGTTATTTAAGACATCTTATCCAATATTGCTTCTGATTCATCGTAGCTCATAGAATGGAGCAGTTCAAAGAGATGCTTCTTAGCTTCATTTAAAGTGCAGCCCTTTAGGTTACAGTGATTTAAAATTTTATTATATATGTAAATGTCCTGATGTGATCTCCGAAACGTTTACCAAAAGAGGTAAGTACTCTTGGAACTGGAAACCTGAAAATACGTTTTTGAAGTAATCTATACATATAAAACAGTACCGTGACTGACTGACTGACTGACTGACTGACTGACTGACAGACAACGCACAGCCTAAACTACTGGTGCTAGAGACATGAAATTTGGCATACATGTACCTTGAGTATTGTAGAGGTGCACTAAGGAAGGATTTTTCGAAATTCCCACGGGATAGGGAAATATCTAAACTTTCATTGTTTCATTGTTTGTAGCGGAATCTCTGAAGCTATTAAGCCGATTTTAAAAATTCTTTTACCATTACAAAGTTACACTATCCTTGATTAGCATAGGTTACTTTTTATCCGGGAAAATTCAAAATTCCCATGGGATAGAAATAATTTACATCAACTTCGGGGCTGATTTCAAAAAATCTTACATATTATGTGATATGACTATCCTCGAATGACATAGGGTACTTTTTCTTCGGGAAAATACAAAATTCCCACGGGATAGAAAAAATTAAATTCAACTTCGGAGCTGATTTTAAAAATTCTTTCACCAATTGAAAGCTACACTATTCCGGATTGGTATAGACTACTCTTCTTCGGGTAAATGCAAAATTCCCGCGGGATAGAAGTGAATTCAACTTCGGGGCCGCTTTTAAAATATTCTTTCTCCAATAGTAAGCTACAGTATCCCTGATTGACATAGGGTACTTTTTCCGGGAAAATACAAAATTCCCGCGGGATAGAAATAAGTAAATTCAACTTCGGCACTGATTTTAAAAAATCTTTCATATGATATGATGTGACTATCCCCGATTGACAAGCTTCTTTTTCATCGGGAAAATGTGAAATTCCCACGGGATAGAAAAAACTGAATTCAACATCGGGGCTGATTTTAAAAATTCTTTCACCAATAGAAAGCTACACTTTTCCTGATTCATATAGACTACTCTTCTTCGGGAAAATGCAAAAATCCCGCGTGATAGAAGTAAGTCAATCCAAATTTGGGGCTGATTTTAAAAATTCTTTCACTAATAGTATGCTACAGTATCCCTGATTGACATACCTAGGCTACTTTTCTACGGGAAAATACAAAGTTCCCACGGGATAGAAATAAGTGAATTGAATATAGGGGCTGATTGTAACAATGATTTCACTAATAAAAAGCTACATTGTGTCTGATTTTCAAAATAGGTCAAAAAGGTGTTTCTATCCCGCGGGAACTTTACTTTGCACTTTCTCGGGATTAAAAACGCCTGTTTCAATCAGGTACAGGCCTCTTCCCAGAAAGGGTGGACTTGGGCAGTAGTTCCCACGCGGGCCCAGTGCAATTTGGGAACTTGCACCACCACTGAATTTCTTCTCAGGTGTGTGCAGCTTTCCTCGCGATGTTTTCCATCACTATAAAGCTCATGGTAAACTTTAAACGTAATTTAGCACATGAATTCGGAAAAACTCAAAGGTGCAAACCACGTTAACCACGGCTTAGCGGCTATAGAATTCACTTATTCCTATTCCACGGGAACTTTGCATTTTCCTGGCATTATCCTATGTGCTAATCCATGTAATAAACTACCTGTGTGCCAAATTTCATCCAAACAACTAACTTTATTGTCTTCGCGTACGAAGTCGCGGGCAAAAGCTAGTTCACTATAACATGTCATGGAGCGAGAAGATTTGTGAGTGAGAAGAGAAATTTTAAACAAAAAAAGTTGACGGACGCTTAATACATCTGCTTCGGCATAGAGAGCAATTGTTGGAAATCGAAAGGGACGTTTAAACATTACTTTTAACAGAGAACGTTGTGCTCTTTCGATTTCCAGCATAGTGGTCTTTGTCGCACTACCCCACACAGTGATACAGTAGGTGATTGATTACTGACTGGCACAGCGCTGTGTAGACCAGTATTAATAATTTTTTATTTGCTGAGTGGCGAAGGTGTATGCCATATTATATTGTATTTATTTGTACCGTGCCTTCTGTACATTTATTAAGGTTTATTTTCCAATCCTGTTACTAAAGTTGACAACATATTGTACCTTTTTGAAAAGTTTATCAAATGAGAAATCTCTTTCCGTATAATTTACCCCCAGTGTTATAAATCTCGTTTGAGTAGGTATTCCTCTTTTATTGAGACGAAATCTAGAGAAACAAACATAATTTACTTGTGATTTAATAACCGTTTATTTCCAAGATGTAGGAAACGTGCGATATGACTCTTTATTTAAAGAAGTCTTCTATTCATTAGCTATCAGGGGAATTCTTTTTTAATGTCAAAAATGATGTGTATTTTTCACATTAACCGACCTAAAAAAAATTATTTGTCTTATTTGTCATTTGTGTTATATAACTCGGAAATCACACAACTGAGGCCCCAACTTGACTGGATCAGAATGATAGCTTTAGGGGGTGTTTCACCACCTTATTGTCAAACTACTGGTTACGTAACCAATGAATAAACTAAGTACTGGACAAATCTGTCAGCTAGTGTTTTTTCAGTTTCACCACGCCGGTCCTGTGCAAACTAAGTACCACTTTAACTAATCGTGGGTTTAACAAAAAGTCGGAATGGCAACGTCGCATTTCACGACCACGCGTTCCTGTTCGCACACTTTCGTTCAAAGAGTCACTCATTATTAAAGCAATAGAAATCGTTAACTATATAATTTTATAATACATCTATTTTTTTGCATAAACAAATGTGTAACATTATAATTGATCCAAAAACGGTCTTTATTTACGATACTTTGTTAACAATAACAAAGAAAAATAAAATCACGTAAAACGAATCGAAAAGTGGCACCAAACCATTTGACAGATAAACTTTTTTTTTAATGGCGATATACAAGTTCAGGTAGAACAAACGAATGAGCCACTGAAAAAAGTTTTATTTTTACATACTAAAAGTGTACCTACATTTTTTTTATTCAAATCTTGATATTTAAATTATTTTATGCAATTTAGCATGACTTCTTTCTTTAAAAAATAAAAAAAACTGATTTATTTTTCTGAAACCGGCTGATTGGCTCTCCAACCATGGCCACAAAAAAATAAACTTAACTAATTAAAAAGTTATGTGACGGATAAAAATGCTAAATGCCACATGATCTTATGGTCACATTAAGAAACAGTTTGTCTGTCACTTAGCGCTAATCAAGACTGGTGAAACAGAAATTTTATTTCCATCTCTCAAATAAGTTTATGATTAAGCTAATCCGAACTTTAAGAAAAGTGGTGAAACAGCTCCTTAAAGTATAACCTCCTTCAAGAAATTGGTCAAATTACCAGTCACCCTGTACTTGCCTCTATAGTACGCTAGCTGTTGCCCGCAACTCCGTCTACGAAGAATTCGTTTATCGCTCGCTATCCCGCGATAACTAAACAAATTCCGAGATAAAAGTATCCTGTGTTTATTGTATGTGTCTTAAACTATCTCCATACCAAATTTCATGTAAATCCGTTCAGCTGTTATTGCGTGTTTGAGTAACAAACATCCAAACATCTTCACAAACTTTCACATTCACTATTATAATATTAATATAGTAGGAAGTAGGATACTATTGGTTTTGGCAGGAGGTATATCGAAAATCCGAAACATCCCAAAAATTAAGCCGGTCTTCATTTACGACACCCGCGCAAAATGTCATGTCTCTAGACTTAGCACTTAAAGTTTCGGGATTTCACTTGCATACTCTGATTCACACCCCCCCACACACACACACGCGCACGCACGCACGCACGCACGCACGCACACACACACACACACACACACACACACACACACACACACACACACACACACACACACACACACACACACACACACACACACACACACACACATACAAAAAAGCAAACGCGCGCGATCGCACACGAACTTTCACATATTACAATATGAGAAAGAGTATGATTAGGATTTCAACGCACATTCGGTTCTTAATGAAAATAAAATAGCCTCAGTAGTCGATTGTGGGGACAAAATCCAGACTACCATAAGACCGCGTCGCGTCCATCATGAGGGATAAAAATAATACTTCATAATCATTTTCATCATCCTCCGCCTTCTAAGTCGGTTGGTGTGCGGCCGCGCGTGTCGCGACTGCATAAACATTAGACGAGGAGCTGGAAGGAAATCTTTGCCAAAGTTAGTAACTGTCGGTTCGAGAATGGCTAAGATTTTACACCTCAATTTCAGTTTTCACGATCACGTGATAGATTTAAAATATTAAACTTACTCCGCACTGACTCACTAGTCAGTCACTAGCTTCCGTTGTTTTCTTAAAAAGTTATTACTTGTTTTCACTGAGCGAGCTTCCTTTTTCTAAGGTCTGCTTAAGAGGCGGCGATAGTGGTTTTGATTTAGAAGTCGATATTTGAAAAATCTATTGCCTATTTATAAAAAAATATTCTGTGCAATAAAAAAAACCGCAGCTCCCTTAAAAATATTGTCGATAAATCAAATGATATTCGTATGTCCGTTCGTATCGCACCTCGTGGTCCGGTTATCAATAATTTCCTCTTCCAAAAATGGAGCTATATAAAAGGTATGTTACAAAAATCTGGCAACGGCAACATCCAAACATCCATCACTATCATCATTTTATCATCATCTGTATCAGTTAGTGAATATTATATAAATCTCGTTTATTCCCTATCCCGTGGGAATTTCAACAAATTCAGCCTTCTATGTTTAAGGGTTTGCGCTGGGCGTTGATGATTCAGGACTTGTCTTTTTATATAAGTATAAAAAAACTTATGTAAATATATATTCACCGTGTTTTTTTTCGTTAACTTTAAGGGAAGATTATTCAAGTCAAATAGAGTCTCCAATAGAGTTACACTTACTATTTTCGAGATATTCAATAATTAAATTTAATGGCTGAACCAGTGTAAAAGGCTGTTCACCCTTCGGCCACTTTGGAAACCAAAGGTTCGAAACCAGTTTAGAAAACAAAATTATTTTTCGGAAACCTGGTTTCAAATGCAGAAACATAATTCTGTTTTCTAAACTGGTTTCGAACCTTTGGTTTCCAAAGTGGCCGAAGGGGTACATTACGTCCTATTATTGTTTATCTTTTGTATTTCGTTAGTGAAGAGTTTTCCCATTCATAGCTATTCGCTACAAGGAGAATATTGAGGCGAGTTCGTTCGACATAACATACTTTTTCTTTTATTATGTGTCACATCAATGTCATAATCGTAAACATTGGTATTGTATCAATAATTCACCACGATTATTTTTCGATTTTTACAAAAATCAATATACCATTTGTTTCTGTTAATGTACCGAGCAACGCGACGAATTTAACGAAAAAAAACGCGGTGTATATAATAAATAAAAAGAAGAAGATAAGTACATAGAAGATTTCAGAAGTCCAAGGTTTCATTTAAATAGGAAACTGTTTGATAGTGAGTAACGACAAGAAGTATAAGCTCTAAGCTAGGCCCCTACAGTACCTTGGAGGTAGGTGGTTGCTACATAAAATAATAGTAATAGTATCCTCAAAATTTCATGTTAAGATAGCATAAGAAGCGTTTTGCACTTTTTTTTACCATGCGGTTATGCGTGGACTCGTGGGGCGCAGGTGCCCTCTTCTAATTTTGATCTGACTAATGACAGCACTTATGTGTGTGAATTCTTTAAAATTAGGTATGGGTGACAAAACCTAATCTTTTAAAGCCTTCTGTAACGAGTCATCGGATGTGTTCAGGGTTAGTCAGTCCGGGATCAAATAACTCCTTGATCCTTCATGGAAAACAAAAATAGTTTTAATGAAGTGAGATTCACTGCGTATCCTTTGTTTTCTTTATGAAACATGCTCAAAGTAGCTCCCGGTCCACTCACTCGCCGCTGTGATCTCTGCCTCATTAATCTGGCTATGCGTGCGATATTTCTTGCTAACAGATGTTTAACTCACCACAATGAAATATATTGTTTCCTTTCCTCGAACAAAGAAAAAAATACCTGGCTTTGCGTTACATTTTCTAAATAATTTAACACATTTTCTTTCATAACTTATATTATTTTTAAGCGATGTAAAAGTTTATCATATTAAAGGTGTTTAGAGTTCGAAAATTTAATAAAAATCAGCTAAATTCTTCCCGTCCTAAGCCAAAGTCTCTTACGAAACTTTCACAATTAAGGCTTGTAGCTGGTTTGGGCTCTAACGTGGGTTTTATTAAATTTTATTCGCAATATTTTGCTTGCTTATTTTTCTCGTAAAACTTTGGCGGTAAACAATAAACTGTTTTAATTAATTTAACTTTCTTTGAGTACGGTTACCATAATTAAGAAGTTGAAAACTGTTCGTAGGTGATGAAGTTAAGTATTCCATTAGGACAGGTGATCAAAATTATACATTTAATGAGAAACTAGAACTGTTTAATCCAACTTATTAACTGACTCGTCGATTTCTTAATCGATCATTTAATTTTTAAACTAGGTAGGTAGGTACACCCTATCTAAATAAAATTACTAATTAAAATGTCGGACTCATTACTCACTCAGTGATTTTTACTTACACGAGCCCCTCTGAAACTGGGCTCATGCTCGTACATATCGTTTTCACTCTTCTTGTAGCCTAGGAGTATACAACGACCTTCACCGATCTGGTTAATGGATGAAAAGTATTTTATATTAAATAGCTGATGCCCGCGGCTTCGTCCCCGTTCTATTTTTTCTTTCATAAGAACCTTCTCCTGACAATAACAAACGCAACAAAAAAGAATTATCCAATTTGGTGCAGTCAATCGGAAGTTATGCGCGTACAAACATTTCGGTAATTCATTTTTATTTATATAGATTAAATATGTTAAAAAATAGTGTGCGTGTGGACTGAGGGACCACTTGGTTTTTAATGGTTTTAGACAGTTTTAGTAAGTGTAAAATTTAGTAGTAGTAGCGAATTACTTTGTAAATAAATCCTGGAATTCGTAAAGAATTCACTAAAAAGTTATACAGCCAAAGGTGTGGTCCCTCAGTTCACACACTGAACCTTCCACTTCTGGGCAAGTGTTTAATTTGCTGGCTTATTTTGATGTTACAGATTTAGTAAAAACATGTCTAAACGCATTCGTAATGACCGAAACGTAATCTGGCAATGATTATACACTAAAGCAGTCTTCCTTCTTTGGTCCCGGAGAGACCACATAAAATAACTAATAAATCGGTACATTTGTACAAAAAAAAATGCATTTTTCTTAGCAAACATTAGTAAAAATCGCAAGGAAGATTATAAAAGTTAAACAAAAGCACAACTATTAATAAATTTCGTCAAATTTATATTTTTTTGTGGTCCCTCAGTTCACACACTATGAATTAATAAAATAATTAAAATATCCTAAAATATAAACATTATGGAAAGGTTTGTCGTACTGAGGTTTAGTTAAAAAGTTTGACTACATTTATATATTTTTTTAACGTGGATTGATGGCGTATAATATAAATTGCTTTTTAATATTTCCTTAGCAGTGTTTATTAGGGTGTCCACACAATGAAAAGCATTTACTAACGTGAATCATTTTTAAATTCAACTTTTTATATTTGCTTACTAACATTAAATGGACCAAGGAAAAACTGCATACAGCCAAAACTACATTTTAGATTCTGTAAGCAAAATTACGAAATTAAAAACAAACTAAGTATATGGTATCAGATTTGGTGCGGTAAAACATGTAGCTCGAATATACTTGCCCTGCGTATTATGTTTAAAGAATAAAAAGGCGGCAAATTAACTTGAATTGATGTGTTTGGTTTGTTATTGCTGTGTAATAGGCAAATTTATATTTGTTTGTGGTCCCTCAGTTCACACACTATGAATTAATAAAATAATTAAAATATCCTAAAATATAAACATTATGGAAAGGTTTGTCGTACTGAGATTTAGTTAAAAAGTTTGACTACATATATATATTTTTTTAACGAGGATTGATGGCGTATAATATAAGATAAATTGCTTTTTCCTTAGCAGAGTGTTTATTAGGGTGTCCACACAATGAAAACCATTTACCTACATCACATTGACAAGCGATATCTGGACGAGTAGTGCATCATCCCATTTGAATGATTTTATTAGCTTTACTGCGCATGGGCTAGATAAATCCTTCAATCCGAAGTCCTACTGTTTAGAAGGCATGCCTTTCCAAGGGAGAATCATTCGGGTGTGAATATTGCTGAGAACATGAAAATGGCTATATTGAACTGGGAAATACTACAAAGAGTAATAGCAATTGTTACTGATAACGCACGGAATATGATATATGCAGTGAAAGAACTATGTGATAATTTAATGACAGGGAGTCAGTTTGTTCATATATGTTGTAATGCGCACACATTGCAGTTGGTTTTAGAGCATGGTTTGTTTGAACGCGAATATGTGAAGAAAGTCATTACAACTTGTAGGAAAATAGTTGGACATTTTAGCCATTCAACAGTGTCAATGAAATGCTTGAAAAAGAGCAGGAAGACCTTGGCATGCATAATTTTGCTTACAGAATCTAAAATGTAGTTTTGGCTGTATGCAGTTTTTCCTTGGTCCATTTAATGTTATTATTAAGCAAATATAAAAAGTTGAATTTAAAAATTATTCCCGTTAGTAAATGCTTTTCATTGTGTGGACACCCTAATAAACACTGCTAAGGAAATATTACAAAGCAATTTATCTTATATTATACGCCATCAATCCACGTTAAAAAAATATATAAATGTAGTCAAACTTTTTAACTAAACCTCAGTACGACAAACCTTTCCATAATGTTTATATTTTAGGATATTTTAATTATTTTATTAATTCATAGTGTGTGAACTGAGGGACCACAAAAAATATAAATTTGACGAAATTTATTAATAGTTGTGCTTTTGTTTAACTTTTATAATCTTCCTTGCGATTTTTACTAATGTTTGCAAAGAAAAATGCATTTTTTTTGTACAAATGTACCGATTTATTAGTTATTTTATGTGGTCTCTCAGGGACCAAAGAAGGAAGACTGCTTTAGTGTATAATCATTGCCAAATTACGTTTCGGTCATTACGAATGCGTTTAGACATGTTTTTACTAAATCTGTAACATCAAAATAAGCCAGCAAATTAAACACTTGCCCAGAAGTGGAAGGTTCAGTGTGTGAACTGAGGGACCACACCTTTGGCTGTATAACTTTTTAGTGAATTCTTTACGAATTCCAGGATTTATTTACAAAGTAATTCGCTACTACTACTAAATTTTACACTTACTAAAACTGTCTAAAACCATTAAAAACCAAGTGGTCCCTCAGTCCACACGCACACAAAAAATATACTGCAAGCGGGTTGACTAAAAAATCTCAGTCCAGAATCTGATTAATTATTATTATTATTATTTTTAATTTTACCGTTTCGGTTAATAGACAAATGACATACCAATCAAAAGTATAAAGCCTATTGAATATGCAAACGTTAAGTTGACTAACCAGACCAGTGCAAATATCGATTTACCTGTTTTCGTCAACCTAACGTTTGCATATTCTATAGGCTTCATACTTTTGATTGGTAGGTATTTCATTTGTCTATTAACCGAAACTTTGAAATTAAAAAAAAAATATACTGGACTGAAATTTTATAGTCAACCCACTAGCTATATATTTATTAACATAATTACTTTAATATAAAGTACTTTTCATCCATTAACCAGATCGGTGAAGGTCGTTGTATACGCGGATCCTAGGCTATTACTCTAAAAAAGGATGTCAATGTAACTGTAAGTGCTAGATTAATATGGTTACGTAGTAAACAAAATTGCAAAAATGAAAACTTTATTTAAAGACATTTTACTTAAAACCCATAGAGTATGTCAATAAAATTATTACATGTGTCTATCGTTATATACCTACATATTTATTTTGTATACATATTATACGGATAAAAAATTGGGTGGAGGCCTGTCAATTTTTTTAATAGTACGGTAATGTGTGATAACTGATAACAATAAATCATGAAATTATCGTTTTTTTTGGGATAGTGAATATTTAAAGAGCTAGAAACTCCAAAAGTCGCAAAAATTGTGTCCTCCGTCTAACTTTTAAATCGTGTGATCCAAATCTCTTGAACGGTAAAAATGTCGGACTCATTACTTACAAGCACATCACCGATTATGTATTACTCCCCAGTAACGGCCACCCTCTATAAACAAATACTAAAAACAAAATAAAGTTAAAAATTAAAGGGGGTCGTTCGTTATACAAGAAAAGTGGCTTTTTTAGCATTTTTATCTGCGGCGCTGGTTGTTAGGCGACAGCTGACAGGTTGTTAGGCAACGGTTAACAGCCATAGCCATGGCCGCGCGCAAACTCGCCACCGACCCTATGCTGTTTGGATGTTTTTCGAAAACCTACCAGTAAGTTTTCGGCGATTCTTTACTGAACTGTTTTTAAAACATTGTATGGAGGTACGGAACCCTACATGTACGAGTCCTACTCGACCGGTTTTTTAATTTCTTCAGTGGAGTCTACACGGAGTAAAAAGTATTTTGATTTCATGAAAGGGTAACATAGGCCATCGATAAGTTCCTGATTCCTCGGATTCCCATTTCTGTGAATTCTTGTTTCTTTTGATTTTTGATACGTTGGAATTTTACCTTTTCCAACAGACTTAATCACGTTTCCATCTGTCGTTGCTGTTGCGTGAGTTTAATTAAAATGTTTAAAATCTAGGAACAGGTCACCTCGTCATTTTTTTGCTTAGTTCTAGGTTTGGGCTCGTAACGTAGCAAATTGGAGGAGGTAGTTTCAGTAGATTAAAAAACAGTTTTTTAACTCGAATCAACTTTATACCGTGTGGAATTCAACCTTAGACTCTCCTGAAAATATTGTGTAATTTAAACGATGTACAATCGATTTGTGATGATCAGAAAGTCCTATTAAAATAAAAAAATAATATTTACGTTTTAATATTTTTTATATTTTAGACGACCAGATGGCCTAGTGGTTAGAGAACCTGACTACGAAGCTTGAGGTCCCGGGTTGGATTCCCGCGTCGGGGCAGATATTTGTATGAAAAATACGAATGTTTGTTCTCGGGTCTTGGGTGTTTAATATGTATTTAAGAATGTATCTATCTATATAAGTATGTTTATCCGTTGCTTAGTGCCCATAACACAAGCTTTGCTAAGCTTACTTTGGGACTAGGTCAATTGGTGTGAATTGTCCCATGATATTTATTTTATTTATTTATTTTTATTTTTAATATGACACCTGTCATTTTCAAATTTTGTATACATGCGATGCTCAAAGGTTGCACCGTGTCGTATAAAATACACGTTGTAGCACGAGTTCGCGTATGCCGATGCACCTCCGATAGAGTAAATGTGATCCCAAACATTGTTTCTGCGGGATATTTTCGAAGGCGATCTTCAGTTTTTGTCTCATTTCTTCAAGAGGGTCATGTAACCCTCTCTGTTTAAAGTCGGTAGGACCACAAGCCCTAAGTGCAACACCATGGATTGTCGCCCATACATTAACTAACCAGCGATATTGATGTCCGTGTAACGGTAAACAAAGGGATTTTCTTCGGCACAAACATGCTCGACTCGCCTATAGTACCGCAGCACTGTTTCTTATGGTCTAACAGTATGCTGGATAACGTTTCCTCAGCGTAGGACATCCTGCAAAGTTCGTGGCACAATAGAACGACCGTGAGCAACACGGTCAAGAGCACGTAATATGGTCCTATGCTCTGCTGGATACGGTGGAGGACATTTATTTCAGAACTGGCGTAAAGCTCAAGAAGTGTTGTAATCGCACTCTGCGTATAAGAGAAGTAAATTTAAATAATCGGGATCCTCCAGACGCGACATTTTGAAACACAAAATTATGTGAAATGACATACATAAATGGACAATTGTGAACGTCAGCCTCACCTTGTCATCATAATCAATGGAGTATTCACGACAAGCATCACTCAGTAAAAAGGTTCGTCCGTCTGCAAATTACTTTATTAAAATTCTCGTGAGCAGATTTTACCATTTCACACTATGATAGTACAACTTATATCCCTTTTCATACAAAACTATTATTATTATATTTGATGTAAAAAAGTAATTTGAAGATAAATAAACAAATTAAAAATTTTTCACTGCAAAACCTCTATACTAGTTGGACTCCCTTCTTTTATAACGATGATTTCACTGGCTTTTACTGTTTTAGATGTTCTGCCTCTCGGGCAAGCTAAACTCGACTTTACGATGACATTAATTTTTGTCATTCATCTTATTAAGGTCAATCACCTTTTCTCTGTGACCTAGTTTAATCTAGGGTTATATATCCAAGCGTTTTTTCGGAATAATGTTTAACAAGTATTATTTATTTTTATTAGCTATACGGCTGCTCACCGAATCTAAGATTATTTAAGAGCGAAAAAGTTATTCGGGTGCACCGGCGGGATTCGAACCCACGTCTCCCGGGTATGCGCCCCAACCTGGGTGTTCTACCAATTGAACCACGTCGCTCCCAACCGACTTCCCCGAAATTCTTAATCGCTTACAAAAATTACGCATCTATTTTATTACGCTTTGAATAAAATAGATGTGGTACATCATTTCTTACGCATTTCCAATGAAATTTGGAACGTAGGAGTCATAGCTTCTAATAGTTGTGATGGATGTTACCACACGCCACTGTTGGCGTATGTAAGCGATTAAGAATTTCGGGGAAGTCGGTTGGGAGCGACGTGGTTCAATTGGTAGAACACCCAGGTTGGGGCGCATACCCGGGAGACGTAGGTTCGAATCCCACCGGCGCACCCGAAAAACTTTTTCGTTTTTAAATAAAGTTTAACAAGCTGTAACTCGAAAATGGATATAAATATTAACATAGTTTATTTGGAAAAAAAGATAGTACTAGGCCTAAATAACACCCCATTTTCGGAAAAGTCTAACGTTCTGTTCCACCTGTATAATAAATGAATATACGATACAAAAAGCAAGATATTAGACTGCACTATAAATGCAATGCCATATTTTATACCATAGGAAGTGAACTCGTTTTATCAGACGCCCTGAACAAAGCACTAAAGAATTTTATTACCGTTATTAATATAGAAGTTAAGAATAAAATTATTATTCAGTCTCTGGAGCCGGAGGTTTCCAGGAATGATCCCCAATCAGCAAAACAATTAAAACCTACTCAAAAAGGTTGGGGCTTATTTTTAAGCTTTTCTACCTGATCCCTTGGTAATAAATTTTGCAAATGCCTATGGTGTCACAAGCAATAAGCGGGCGACTACACAGATATATTTTTTTACTAAAATATAATCAGATAGATACTAGTATACTCTAAATAAATTAACACATATGTTTCCAATTGCTGTAGGACCTACAGTGTAAGATTGTTGTGAATTCGGTCGGGAATTCGGACTCATTATTAAAATTTAAAGACATCCGTACACAATTGTTATTATATGTAAATATCGAGAAAAACCTGTTTTTGCCCGACTATTTATAAATAAATATCACTGGACAATTCACACCCAATGACCTAGTTCAAAAGTAAGCAAAGCTTGTGTTATGGGTACTTAACAATGGATAGACATACTTACATAGATATTAAACATACAAGACTCGCGGACAAACATTCGTATATTAAAGTATTTTTGTATGTATGTTATGTACCTAGGTATCATTCCTTGGCACGCACTGCAGCCCAAACGGCGCGATGGATTTTAAAGCGCGAGGTGTCATTAGATTCGGCTCAGTTGCGAGAGTGGCATAGGGTAAGTATATATTTTCTTGGAATTCCCGTGGGAACGGTATTTTACACAGGAAACACGGATTTCCGATACTACTTACGCGATTTCAAAACTTCCTATTTATTTTGAGTTGAAATTTAGTACTCATTAGTCATTACGTAAGTCGATGATACAGATACAGTAGTTTAACGTATTTAAATAAAAGTGTCTGGGCCGACCGAGCTCCGCTCGGGCTGGAACTCGGTACCAAGCGTTTTCCCAGAGATAATACCAAGCTAGATCAATTTTTCATCCCCGAAAACCCACACATACCAAATTTCATAGAAATCTTTAGAGCCGTTTCCGAGACTATATATAAAATAATTGCTCGTTTAAAGGTATTATAGATTATTATAAACAGCGGGTCCAGTTTTGAGGGCAAATAAGAAAAAAAAAGATTGTGCGTGGAGTCCCTCCGCGCGGAAGAAGTGAAACTTCATAATAAAAAATAAAAAAACCGGGCGGTCATCCATCGATGACGGGCAATGAGACATCGATGAAGGGCGTGGGTTATCGACGGACTAGGTTATTAACGTAAAGCAAAACTACCCGCCACCTACACAAGTAAATCATAACATTTAGACGACCAGATGGCCTAGTGGTTAGAGAACCTGACTACGAAGCCTGAGGTCCCGGGTTCGATTCCCGTGTCGGGGCAGATATTTGTATGAAAAATACGAACATTTGTTCTCGGGTCTTGGGTGTTTAATATGGATTTAAGTATGTATCTATCTATATAAGTATGTTTATCTGTTGCCTAGTACCCATAACACAAGCTTTGCTTAGCTTACTTTGGGACTGGGTCAATTGGTGTGAATTGTCCCATGATATTTATCTATTTATTTATTTATTTTTAATTAATGAGGGTACGTCACAAAATATCTATATATTTAGTTCTAATGAACAATACTATAAATTCAAAATTTAAAAACCCCCAACACAATAATTATATCACTGTCAATGCCCGTTATGCGTCTAAGATCTCTTCCGCAGCTAATAAAAGAGCTGATAACTTTGAAACGGCTGCACCGATTTTGATAAAACATATTTAAAAACCATCGCCACTGCTTTATATTTAAAAGAAACCGCATCCAAATCGGTGCACCCGCTTAAGAGCTATGATGCCACAGACAGACAGACAGACAGACAGACACACACATACACACATAGCGGTCAAACTTATAACACCCCTCTTTTTGTGTCGGGGGTTAAAAATCATGATTACATAAACAAACATAAACTTAACTGACTAAAAATTTGTAAAAGAAGATAAGTTATTACTCAAAACTACATAAAACTGTTAAATGACCATATTAAAATAAAATAAAAACCGGCCAAGTGCGAATCAGACTCGCGAACAGAAGGTCCTGCATAAATTTTAGATCTTATGACATGTGTCGTGTCAAAATATACCTACGCCGTAAATAGCAGAGCCATGATTCTTAGTAATATGCACGCAGAGTGGAATAATTTTTATACTGCTTATTATTATTTGTTGTTGTAGCGGCCACAGTAATATGCAACTGGTGAAAATTTCAATAAATATTTTAAAAATTTAGCTACATTAGGCCTAGAAGTAGTATCTACTTAATGCCATTATAAAGATCGAGTTAAAAACGCTGAAATTAACGCATTTCTTGTATAACGACCCCTTTTGATTTTCAACTTTATTTCATAATTAGTATTTGTTGTTATAGCGGCCACAGTAATACATAATTGGCCAAATTTTCAAGTGTTTAGCTATTACGGTTCAGGCGATACAGTTGCTTACTCGATGATTGTTTACGTACCTACTTTAATGACCATTATTTTTAATGCTTTAAATTACAAATGTATAGTTTTCAGATTTTTCCCTATACTTTGGGGTTCAAGAGCCCAGTGACAGACGGACAGACAGACAGACAGATAGACAGACAGAGGAGTCTCAGTAAATAGGGTCCCCTTGGCACCCTTTGGGTACGGAACCCTAAAAAGTAGATAGATAGATCATCTGGACCCTCCCTTTAGACCACAAAGCCTGTGTTGAGTTGAGTTGATACTTAGGTCTAGGTAATACAGGTAACAGATATTTTATGTTAATACCTATAGTATCCAATCAATGTAGAAAGTAAGACATAAGCCTCATGAAACCCTTGTAACATGTGAAAATTCGTGTGCGATGGCACGCGTTAGGTATTTTGTGTATGTGTGTGTGTGTATAATAATAATATAAAATAACTAGCTGTTGCCCGCGACTCCGTCCGCGAAGAATAGGGGTATAAAAAATAGCCTACGACCTTATTCTCAGACCTACCGAATACAGACAAAAAAGTTTCATAAAAATCGGTCAAGCCGTTTCGGAGGAGTTCGATAACAAACACCGTGGCACGAGATTTTTATATATTAGAAAGAATTTATTAAATAAATAATATTAACAATTTAAAAAATAATTTGCAGTGCAAAACTAGGAGGTAATACTCAAATTACTCTTAATTTATGTGTCAGTTCGTTATCCGGTTGTATCTTAAATCTTTGTGGAAAAATGGGAAGTATGGAAATACAGACACAGTATTATTCATATTTAATGGTCGTTTGTGCCCAGAGATGTACTCATATAAAAAGGCCTTTGTGATTTTGAAGACAGTAATTACAGGCTTTTAAGTATTGTTTTGAAAGTATTTACAATGTAATACGCAATATTCAATAATGTGCCTATATACATTTAATTTTATCAGTGATATACCTAATAATGCCATACATAAGCTCCCTTCTCCAACTAAGTAATTGAAACATCATCGATCAAGCCATAAATATAGGTAGTTAAATGTTATTATTGAATAAGTACATATTTTTTGTTGCACATAATTATAGGCAATTTCATTCGTAGGTACCCATCCGTATTTATTAACCGACTTCAAAAAAAAGAGGAGGTTCTCAATTCATCTGAATGTTTTTTTTTTTGAGTTTTCTCTTTGTGAGTTTGTGGATTTATTTTCACGCATAATATACGTGTGGAATGTAGTCAATTCTAAAAAAAATCGCTTCGATCGTTTTTAACTTCACCTTCAGTGGCCTTCTTTCCACACTTATAATATTGTAAACAACTATTTAACAGTAGAATAACATGTTCCGCTAGTTTACACTTATAATATTGTAAACAACTATTTAACAGTAGAATAACATGTTCCGCTAGTTTGAGATCAACAAATGCCTAAAATATTATTAAAAAATATTCCGATATTATTTATATACCTAGGTTGTCCCAGAAGTTGAAGTCAAGCCGAAAGCAGATGATAGGCCAACTTATATTGGTCGTCAGAAAAATATAAAAAATCTAACTTAAATATTTAAAAAATATAGGCATTTAAAAAAAAAAAGTTGTACCGCCTTTTCAATTTGTGTTGGGAGTCAGGCCGTGTGCCAGGTGACTGGTGTAAGGCCGTGATCGTACCGTTGTACAAGGGAAAAGGGTCACAACAAGACTGCAAAAATTACCGGGGAATCAGCCTTCTCAGTGTAGTTGGCAAATCTTATGCTAAGGTGGTGATTGAAAGAGTCATGAGAGAGACAGATGGAAAAAATATATGGGATGTGCAAGCAGGGTTCAGATAGGGAATGGGATGTACGGACCAAGTCTTCTCCTTATGGTGCATAATTGAGAAGTGTTTGGCGAAACACCAAAAGGTCTACTGCGCATTCGTGGATTTGGAGAAGGCTTATGATAGAGTGGTTAGGAGTGAATTGTGGTCAGCGTTGTTCATGCATGAAGTGAGTAGCGATCTGATAAGACCAGTGCAATCTCTTAATGAACATTCCAGTGCTTGCGTCAGAATACACGGGGCTTGCACGGAATGGTTTAGCGTCCAAAAAGGTGTTAGGCAGAGATGTGTAGCGTCTCCGTGGCTGTTCAATTTATTCATGGATAACTTTTTGACTGAGCTGAAAGAGAATGATTGTGGACTAAGAATTAATGAGTTACTCGTCAAATGTCTCCTTTATGCTGATGATCAGGTCTTGCTTGCTTCGTCGGCCGAAGAGTTGCAGGCGATGGTAAATACTATGAATGGTGCTTTGGAAAGGAAAGGAATGAAAGTTAATGTAAGTAAGACAAAGGTTGTGGTTTTTGAGAGAGAAGAATGCATGACAGATATTTCTGTGCGGATAGGAAAAGAAGAGTTAGAACAAGTGAAGCAATTTGTGTATTTGGGTACTTTGTTTTCTAGGGATGGGAAGTGTGATAGTGATATTGAAAGGAGAGTAAATGCAGGTAATATGGTAAATGAAGCGCTGCATGCCTTTATGAACAACCAGAGGGTCTCTCAGAAGGCTCGTCTGGCTGTGCATAGGGGGATGTTAGTTCCGACACTCATGTATGGAAGTGAAAGCTGGGTTTGGCAGAAAAAACATGAAAGTAGGATAATGGAATGAGAGCATTAAGGAGTGTGATTGGTGTGAATTTGAGTGACCGAATGAGGAATAGTCTAATAAGGGAACTTTGTGGCATAAAAGATGATGTTGTGACTCGTATAGAGAAATGAATGTTAAGTTGGTTGGACGAAGGAAGAATTACGAAAGAGATATATAATGCGAGTGTAGATGGAAAATATTGGAAGAGGGAGACCAAGAAGGACATTTCATGATCCGATTGGGGACGTCTTGAAGAAGGGTCAGGTCAAGAGTACCCGAAACCGGCGAGCATGTATGAAAAGACCAATGAGTGTTGTGGAAGCAAAAGGGTCGTTCTCTGACCAAGGCAGTTTTGCGTGACCTTCGGTGGTCCGATTTTTTTTATGATTATCCGACTTTTTATAATTACATCGAAAACTAGTGTTTATTTGTAATGTTTTGCAGAATGAGGCACCATTTTAGTCCACACAGTTATCGAGATAATTAATTTCAAATAACTACAAACTTACAATAATGGACTTAGACTATAATTAAACAATTATCACCATATTTTTTGGAACGTTTCACTAGTTAAATAAGTCTCTAAGTCTTGTAAGGTAATTACATAACTTTGCTCTCATTCATAAGCTATTATACTTTAAATAAAAGTTATTAGTATAATTATTTAACGTAGTTAAAGCACACATTCATAAAAACAAATAATCTCTTAAAAACAATAATCATTCCCTACTTTATTATTTATTTCAACAGTATTTATGATATCAAAAATCGCCTAAACACAAACTAAAATTTGTTTGCGAAACAAATAAATAATTAAACAAAAAAGATAAAAATTTCAGAAATATTTCACCAATATTAATCCACCACCAACACAAAGTTAAATAATTATTTAATAAAAGCTGAAAATCAAAGTTTTTTTCGTAAAATCATTAATATTTACCAATGTTATCAACTGACTCAGATTATTTTACATAAATATGTGCAGGAAATAAACTTAACAGATTCAAAAATCCATGACTAACTGTAATACCACCGGATTCATTCAAATCGCCGAATTCACCGCCACCGAATTCATATGAGCAATTTAGTTTTTAACGAATTAATTCAAAACGGTTAACAATAGAAACTTGATTTTTTTTTCTAGAAGTAATAATAACACTGCTTAATATGCCAAATTAATTTGAGTGCAATATATCAACAAATCAAGCGAGAAAAAATTGCCACTGATATCACTTTCAGAGGTACCAAAAATTTCATACGTGATTCTTACCCTCATAATTCGGCAGTGACGCAAAAAACCTTAAGTACGCCCTGTTCAGCCGACGCAGCGTGGATGGTTCTTTCTGGCAAGCCATCGTCAAATGTTCTTGAAGTGTGCGTAAGAACAGTATGACGAGTTTTATGAACGAAATTGGATAAGACGCTTTTCTCGGGACATTTATATAATATGGTTTAAAAAAAAAGATAAGGTAAAAAGGAATATTTAGGTAATTTAATCTAATTCATAAAGTAGTTGACTTCCTGTGAACAGTAACATTTATTGGTTTTCTTGATTAGTTTTTGAAATAAACGGTAACACATAGTGAAAATTGGAGGTGGGACAAGGCCAAAATGGGGATTCCAGCGACTTTAGATTTTTTTTCTCCCATTAGATATAGTTTATATAAAACTGTTAGAAGTTTTTTAAGCAGAACAAAGTGTTAGCTATATGAGGTATTTTAATTATAAGGTTATCTGTTAAAATTAAATTTTTACAACTACTTGAAGTTGAGAACACAAAAAAACGTGAGACCAGAGAATGACCCAAAAGATGTATGTCAGGATCGTAGCAGGTGGAAACAAATAGTCTCTGCCTATCCCCTTGCTGGGAAGAAGGCGTGATTGTATGTATGTATCTAAAAAAAGCGAGAAAAACATCACCTGTGACAGTCTTTTCGCTCCTGTTGCTACAAATCTTAACTTTTTTAATTATTTATTTTTGTCTTGTAATCCTGAATTATGCTTCTGTAAATCGATGTTTAAATTTAGAGCCAAATGCTCATTCGAAGAAAATGTAAATTCTTGCCCAATCAAGTTCTGAAAATTAATATTTTGGCCAATTTTAACTGACTGTGCTGAGCAAAAAAGTACTAGGTATGTTAATAGAGTACTCTAAACTAAACACTAATTTTGTATCACCATTTTGATTTTTTTCTGTAGTATTAGCACATATAGTTCAAGTGCGAAAGATTTTTCCATGACAGCGCCATTATGGCATTGTCATAACACTGTATTTCGCTTGGCATGTGGTAAAACATATCGGCCATTTCGCACTCGAACTATACCACAAATCTCCTTGTATGAAAATCAGATTAAAAAAATTAAAGTAAGGAAAGTGTACTTTGCAAGAAATAAATAAATACAAATCTTAGCTATGACAGGTTCGTAAACATTTACGTGTAAAGGGTTATTCTTAACGTTCTATTGTATCAATTAGGTACTTATTACTTACCGTAGTAATAAACCAACTAATCCGTTCCGTTTCATTTCGGGAGAAAGGATCAAACGACCGAAAACATGATTAGAAATTTTATAATTGCTTAAAAAGTTCAATTCAGGTGTTCGCTGCGTATTTTGCTGCAGCTTTTCTAGTTGTATTTGGTATGTGATATGCCCACTTTGGTGGCGCCGTAGTAAACCGGGATTTATTTGTAACACCACATTTTCTTTTTAACTTGCTCTGTAAACGGCTCGGCTAATGTAATGGCTCTGTATATCCTTGTTGAAGGGAAGGCAGGCCCGTTAATACTGTTCGCGTTTAAACGAGACGTATTGGCTTTCCTCGGACCCTATATCTATTACGTCAGGTACAAAGCTGCGTTGAAAAAGAATTCTTAAATAGCAGTGGTTTTTGTGAACCAACATTATTTTGTAGCTACCTACTAATCTCTTAACCGATTTAAAATATTTAATTCGGACCAGGAACTCAATTGTTTAAGGTTTGTTCAATAAACAAAAAATGCAGCGACTAAAATAGGAGGTTTCCTCGGTTTTATTGAGATAATGCTAAAATATATCAAACTAGCTGATGCCCACGATTATCCAATTTGGTGCTGTCGATCGGAAGTTATGCGCGTACAAACATGTCTGTGATTAATTTTTATTTATATAGATAGATAGATTAAAAAATGTGTGGTTTGACCGCGAATGCGCTCTTCGTATTTAAATTACATTGACCGTTCACCCATATAATTTGAAATTAGTTTAATATTTTATTTTAGTATCTCTAATGATATGTAATGTTTCACATGTCGTTCTTTGAACAGGGAGCGGGGAAGCATAAGCCTATTACTGATAAATATGATGTACGTCGACTATGCTGTACTAAAGGACAACCAGTTCTGCATAATAAGGCCCCAAGTAAATCCTGATCTTATTTGTGGTCTATTTGGAACAGCTCATAATATTTTGCAGTCTTCTCAGGGGTGCTACGTCAACTTAAGTCTCATACTTAAGTCTTTTTCATACAGTACGGTATGTCAAAGATGCAACATACCTTTGTAGGGTTCCATACCCAAAGGGTGCCAACGGGATTCTATTTTCGAGACTCCATCTGCTTGTCTGTTTGTCTGTCTGGCCGTCCGTCTGTCACAGAGGTCTATCTCTTGAATGTTTGTTAGTCATGTCATGTACCTACCACGAAATCATTAATTCCTTGTGGCTTTTCACCTGTTTGCGTTTTGTCGCGATAGCGTATTTTGTTATTTTGTTTATTAAAAACAGGCTTCATTGCAGAAAGTTTAAATTTCACTTCGCCGAATCGTAATTTTACGTATTGAAGAAGACCATAAGAATTTCTGGCATTTTAATAAATTGCTATGGGAATTTCCGTAATTTACATTATGGTCTTCATTTACGTTGTATGAAGAACAAACGTGCAGAAGTCATGTGTCTATAAATATAGCGGTTGAGATATCTGGATTTATGTACAGTACACGCGAAATAGTGCATATAACTCGATCCCGTGGGAATATCAGAATAAAAGATGTTTTATTCCCGATAACCAGCTACTTACATAATAACGATAACAAAACACGAAACACACACACACACACACACACACACACAAACACACACACACTGCACATACACGCATGTATGCACGCACACATTTACAAACATTCGCATTTGTAGTATTAGTAAGACCACATTAACTTATTTGTCTCGTCTTAAGTCTTGTGATGTGATATATAGAAATCTGAAACTTTTGACAGTGCCGAGCATGTACATTTATGAGGCATGTCTATTAGTTAAAAATCACCCTGAGTTATACAAAACAAATAAGGATATATGTAGATTCAATACGAGATACCCAACACGGTCTTGTTGTTCCCGCTAAAAAAAAGTAAATTGTACGGCAAAAACACATATTGCATGTCTATTAAAATATTTAATTCCTTACAGAGTAGCATTAAAGAACTACCAGTAAATATGTTTAAACGAAACCTAAAAAACTGGTTAGTCTAAGAATGTTTTTATTCTGTTGACGAATATTTTGATTATTTAAATTTTTTTATTATAAAGCATCGATTGGGTGCATTGCATTAATTCAAATTTGATTAAATTAGATTACATTGCTATTTTTTTAATAATTAATGATATTATTATTATGATAAATGATATTAATTGTTTTGCTTGACATTATAATGTGATTTAAGGTGAATCTGGGAATGTTTGTGAAGTATCTGTTGATGTAAATTTTAATTAATTTTAATTATTGAGGAAGCTGTTATTGCTGTATTTTTATTATTTTGTCTAAGTTATACATATTATTATTTTTAGCATGTCGTAGTGATCTCCTCTGCTCTCCATGTTGCATGCCAACTACCAATTATGTACTTACCACATTTTATGCAATAAAGAAATTTGAATTTGAATTTGTGACAAATAAATTGTGTAGGTATAGGATTACATTATCTTATTAGAGACCGGAATTCTCGTGGCGAAAAGAGCTGTCATAAGGACTTCTCATTTATCGACTTTCGATATACATATTATATCAATAAATACAAAATACAATATTTAAAGTATCATTAAGAGTAGAAGTGCAGCGTTATCGCGAATGAGCGATCTCTTCGAGATATCTTTTGGATACCAACTTATTGGAAATATTAAACAGGAATTTTATAATATAATATTAATATTTTATGGTTCGTTATGACACTGAACTGAACTGATTAAATATGAAATTGTTAACTAGGTATTAAATTTTCATTGTTTTTATTTCATATCTATTTTTTAACTATATCTACAGTTAAGTGCATAACTGAACCAATGTCTACTACTTTGATATGTATCTTTAATTTATGTAAAAAGGGTAAAGAATTATGTTGACGTTTATTTACTGTTAGTGGGCCATTCTACTTTTAAGTAACCATTAATCTTTTGTGAAATATAAGGCATACCTGGTGATTTTTTTCAAGTGTAAATAACTTATATACAAACTGAAACACCTAAATTTAATGTTTTAAAGCAATAAAACTTAAAATTCAAAGAAATTTTGTGGAAAAAATTGGTAACTCAGCGGAAAATACATCAATTTCCATACAAATGGCGGGGACATGCATGTCCACTGCGTTACCTACTTTATAGATAATAATGATTACTTTTTATACGTAGTGATAATTTTAAATGTAAGCTTAATTATGTGCCTATTTAAATCTTTAATGATTTAAACCGAGGACTTTACCGTTTTTGTAAAAAAAATATTTGAAGAGCACAGTACAAAAAATGACTGGTCAACGAAAAGTAGAATGGCCCTAGTACACATTATAGAGATAGTCTGTCCATTATGTAATTGGTGATCGAAATATTGTTTTTGTCAATAAGGTGACAAAAGTATTGAATCAACTTTGCACTGACCTTTGTCAACGGCGGGTACTCTAACTAATTTCATTAAAAACATAAAGCTCTCTTATGATCTTCATATACGAGGGGCGTTCAATATAAAGTGAGAATGAGATGCAAACTCTTTTAATATTACGAAATTAAATACTGGCCGGTAAAGCTAATCTATCTAGCTGATTGCTATGAAAAAAAAAACTAACTGTCTTTTGTTTAAAAAAATATACGCTAATTTCTTTGCAATGCTATTGAGTACGTTAACGAAAATGGAGAAAATTGAACTGTGCGCCGTTATCAAATACTTGTATTTGAAAAATTTTTCTACGGACCAAGTCAATTTCCTCCTCCGTATTCGACAGTCGCACGTTGGTGCGCCGAATTTAGACATGGAAGAACATCGACCATGGACGACCCCCGCTCCGGACGCCCTCCTACTGCAATAACTGAAGAAATTGTGAAAAAAGTCGAAAACTCAGTTTTGGCGGATCGTCGTGTCACAGTTCGTTTTATTGCTGAAAATGTAAAGATTTCAACGGGGAGCGTGCATAATATTTTACATGAACGCTTGGGTATGAAAAAGGTATCTGCGCGTTGGGTACCAAGAATGCTTACTGACACGCAAAAACAAACTAGACTAGAGATTTGTCAAGAAGCTTTGAACCTGATGCAGCAAGACCGGGAACTTTTTTTGGCGCGATTTATAACAATGGACGAAACATGGCTCCATCATTACGACCCTGAAACGAAACTGCAGTCTATGACATGGAAAAGGCCATCATGTCCAACTCCGAAGAAATTCAAGGTGAGCCCATCTGCCGGTAAAGTCATGGGCTCTGTTTTTTGGGATGGTAAAGGGGTATTAATGATTGAGTATCTCGAGCATGGAGCCACTATTACGGGCACTTTATACGCCAAACAAATAGCAACATTGCGCAATGAGATCCGCGAAAAACGGCGAGGTAAACTCTCGAAAGTTGTGCTGTTCCATCAGGACAATGCCCCGGCACACAAGTCCGCCGTTGCAATGGCTGCAATTCGTGATGCTGGGTTCGATATCCTTAAGCATCCTCCGTATTCACCAGATCTCGCTCCCAGTGATTTCTACCTATTTCCGAGATTGAAACAATACCTGAGAGGCCAGAAATTTGAAGACGACGACGCGGTAGTCGCTGCAGTACAAGATTTTTTAAGTACTCAAGATGAGACCTTTTTTAAAAATGGAATTTTAAGTTTAGAAAAAAGATATACTAAGTGTATAGGGGCGTTCAATAAAAAGTGAGAATGAGTATGTTATAAACAACTTTTACTAAATGTCATTTTATTTTTCGACATAGTCACCTTTTAGCATAATACCCTTAGTATATCTTTTTTCTAAACTTAAAATTCCATTTTTAAAAACGGTCTCATCATGAGTACTTAAAAAATCTTGTACAGCAGCGACTACCGCGTCGTCGTCTTCAAATTTCTGGCCTCTCAGGTATTGTTTCAATCTCGGAAATAGGTAGAAATCACTGGGAGCGAGATCTGGTGAATACGGAGGATGCTTAAGGATATCGAACCCAGCATCACGAATTGCAGCCATTGCAACGGCGGACTTGTGTGCCGGGGCATTGTCCTGGTGGAACAGCACAACTTTCGAGAGTTTACCTCGCCGTTTTTCGCGGATCTCATTGCGCAATGTTGCTATTTGTTTGGCGTATAATGTGCCCGTAATAGTGGCTCCATGCTCAAGATACTCAATCATTAATACCCCTTTACCATCCCAAAAAACAGAGCCCATGACCTTACCGGCAGATGGGCTCACCTTGAATTTCTTCGGAGTTGGAGAAGATGGCCTTTTCCATGTCATAGACTGCAGTTTCGTTTCTGGGTCGTAATGATGGAGCCATGTTTCGTCCATTGTTATAAATCGCGCCAAAAAAAGTTCCCGGTCTTGCTGCATCAGGTTCAAAGCTTCTTGACAAATCTCTAGTCTAGTTTGTTTTTGCGTGTCAGTAAGCATTCTTGGTACCCAACGCGCAGATACCTTTTTCATACCCAAGCGTTCATGTAAAATATTATGCACGCTCCCCGTTGAAATCTTTACATTTTCAGCAATAAAACGAACTGTGACACGACGATCCGCCAAAACTGAGTTTTCGACTTTTTTCACAATTTCTTCAGTTACTGCTGAAGTAGGGCGTCCGGAGCGGGGGTCGTCCATTGTCGATGTTCTTTCACGTCTAAATTTGGCGCACCAATGTGCGAGTGTTGAATACGGAGGAGCATTAGACCCTTAAGTGTCCCGCAAATCCAAATTGACTTGGTCCGTAGAAAAATTTTTCAAACACAAGTATTTGATAACGGCGCGCAGTTCAATTTTCTCCATTTTCGCTAACGTACTCAATAGCATTGCAAAGAAATTACCGTATATTTTATTAAACAAAAGACAGTTGGTTTTTTTTTTCATAGCAATCAGCTTGATAGATTAGCTTTACCGGCCAGTATTTAATTTCGTAATATTAAAAGAGTTTGCATCTCATTCTCACTTTATATTGAACGCCCCTCGTATTATGCTAAAAGGTGACTATGTCGAAAAATAAAATGACATTTAGTAAAAGTTGTTTATAACATACTCATTCTCACTTTTTATTGAACGCCCCTAGTATTTTGATACCCATCCCGTTACCATTCGTGCAAATGACCCAATGATAGTTAATGTCTAAAAGTTTTCAATGTTTAAGACAGAATTAAGCCCATGACTTGTATTTCCGCACGCCCTTTGAAACAGTACAATTTCGCCATTTTTTTACGCTACAATTTAAAAAAAAATAATCTGAAGGTCTAAAATGCTGTATTTATAAAGCAAACAACTGACGAGTCTTTATAATAAACAGCCACTCTCTTAAACCAGAAGGAGACTCTAGTAGTAATTACAGAAATAAATATTAGGTGCAAAAGTGAATCAGTGGTCCGCTCCATACACATACATTTTCTTTCATTGATGCAGTTTTGCACCACACTATTTGGTAACAATAATTTTCTGTAATAATGTCTCTGGTGCAAATTGTTTTTTAGTTATTTTATACAGGTATTCAAACCCTTGTTAAAGAAGTTGTGGTCTTTTTCCATCTTTAAAAAATCGGCCTATCCTGAAACACGGCCATATTTACTAAAAGAAAATAAAAGAAACAAAAGAAGAATACAGGTATTGCCTATCACACTGTGGTTAGGTAATTAGCGGGTTTTGAAAAAAGTAAAAAAGTAAAGCTTATACTTACATGATAGACAGGTCATCTATGGACAGGTTGTGTCATATTTTCATGATCTATAAATTGTACTTGTAGCATTTAGGACATCCTGAACTATTATCAATTTATGTGCATATCACTTTAGTACCACTATTAACTCACTTTTGCACTTAACTGTATATCGGAAGTCGATAAATGAGAAGTCCCTATGACTGCTCAAAAGTACCACGAGAATTCCGGCCTCTGCTTATAACACTAAAAAACTACAAAATATCAAAAAATCGTCCGACCTTTCTGCTTTTATTTCGCCTTAAATAAGTAAAGTATTCGGATTTTGCCACAAATTACTTAAAATGACTGGTTAAGTGAATTCAAACGGCTACCAAAGATAAATTATTGGATTTAGTTGTGTGTTGTGAATGAAAATCATGAAATCATATATCAAGGGATCAGTAAGTATAATGTTTTTTAGGAGATTTGGACTTGAAACCGGACTATGGTAAACGAAATACTATGTGGGAGACATATCACCCTTTTCCTGAACAAGAATATAATGACACTAAATTGAATATGCCAGTTCATTACCTTGACAGGCAATGAGAATACCGTATCCCACATTTGTGTTTCTGGTTTACAGAAACATATCCAACTTTTATAAATACATTTTAAACAATACATTCATAACGGATGCAAATCAGTATAAATAACTTATTAAGACACGCTCGTTTTTTGCGACCTGATAAAGGGTTAATTCTTCAAATTATGCCAGTTGTCCTATTTTTTATCAGAAAATAACGACTATCTTTGAGCAGTACCACAAAATAAAAAAGTACAGAAGTAAATCTACATACAAAGTGCGCTCGAGCAACGCACTCATAGACACTGTTCACAGACACGATATCTCGGATCAGTTCGGATCAGTCCGAGCGCGACTGCCATCCGCGTGAGGCGCGCGCTGTAGTCGCGCGTCTGTGGTATTTTTCGAGGCGCGCGCTGTGGTCGCGCGTACCTATTTATTTTGTGTCGCGCGTCTGTGGAATTTTTCGAGTGCAATAATGGAGCAACAAAAAAAAAGGTTATAACTGTTCAGTGGACGGTTGTTTAAATTCAACCCTAAACAGTGAATGGTCGTTTTTTAAGCTACCAGTGGTTTCAGAGAGGTAAGTTTAATAGGTATCTGCTTGTATTTCGATGGTTCATTTTAACGTTACATAGAATAGTTAGGTGGATAGGTAAGCACCTCGCCCCGACTCCCAAAGTAATAATCGTTTCCTATTTTGAATCAGTATAAAGGAAGTAAGTTACTAACTACATTTTTGTAAGGTAAATTCACGCCACTAATATTAAGTAAGTTGAAAACATGTTTTTTTGTTTGTTATCGTGTTGTTTTTAGTATCATTAGATAGGTTTAGGTCTAAAACCGATAAGACAATGGAAATTGTGTAACTAGGATAATCCGTTTAGAAGTTATTAGGGATTTTCGATAGTGAAAATTGACAAACGCTAAATTTTGTGGGTAGGTATTTTAATTATTATTATTATTTTATATTATCATTCTTCCCGTTTGAATATCAACAATAAATCAAACAACTAGATACGAGTGCCACTATCACGATAAGTTTTATGTGCATATGCCATCATAATTGACAACCCTAGAGCGACCGCCGAGCGTAGGTATGAAAAGTGAAGTACATACACTTGATTGACTTCTGTACCTTTTTATTTTGTGGCAGTACCTATCAAAAATGTACGCATGTGCATGCTAGAGATGGGCCGAGTACTCGTTTACTACTCGGTACTCGGTATACTCGGCTGTTTTTTTGATACTCGTACTCGGCCGAATAACTCGGTTCCAATGACGAGTATACTCGATCTAAATAAAATTATTATTTAAGAGGAATCATGTGTATTAAAATAAAACGGGCTCGTAAAACATCCAAATTCGCGATCTTTTGCGTATACCTACATACTCATTGTGTCAACAGTCACTGTATACAATCATCTATTTCTATGCAAGAACAACAATGTTTTTCAAATATTTAATGTGCGGAACTGCGGACCAAATGCGATTCTAATTTGCGGGGGAGAAGGCGGAGATCCCCACGACGTTCGCTCGCGGTGGCTGGTAGCGCCGCGCGAACCTGTCTAAACCTATTTTCGCGCCCCAAAACTGAACCGAGTAACTCGGCCGAGTACTCGGTTTGAGAAACTTTGAACAGAGTATACTCGATTACTCGGTAAAAGTTGTACTCGGCGCATCTCTAGTGCATGCGCTGAGTACGAATGGTATTAGACAATCAGGATAATGCCAGCATTAGCTAGCATAAGCTCGCGTGAGTTCGACCAAACGCTCACACTGACCCAATTCCCTTTAGCCTGTTGAAAAAATAATATTTGTGTCGTAATCTACTTCATGATGATATCGTGTACTTTTATGTATACTGAAAGCTGTAAAGCTTTCTAATCTTTTGACTTTTATAAACTGTGAATTTACTTACTTTCATTTACGAGTATAACATGTGCCAAACAATAGACACGTTAAACAATAGACATTTAAATTTTTACGTCTCATGATGCATTAACTGATGTACGCATTCTGCTAAATAAACATCTTTACTTAGCCTATGTATTTATTAATTTCGTCTTAATTCATCAACTTCAACCTTGGGCCTCAAGGACCAATCCTACCAAAGGAAATCTTTGGTTCAGCAAAAGCCGTATTCTTCGTTTTTTCGTCGTGTACGACGGCAACTAAAACGGCAGGACCGATTTTTATTCATTTTTTTATCCATATTTGGTAGGTCTGTGAATAAGTCGTGTTGTGTATTTTTTAACCGACTTCAAAAAAGGAGGAGGTTATATTATGTTCGACTGTATTGTATCTTTTATTTATTTATTATTTTACTTTTTTTTCTATGTATGTTCATCGATATCTCCACCAATTGTGGACCGATTTTCAAAATTCTTTTTTTGATTGAAAGCTTATACTTCGGAGGTGGCCCATTGGCATCAAGTCAAGATCTGCTGATGGAATTTTGGAGAAATCGAGGGCAACCCTCAAATTTTAAAGACACACCTATGATGATTTTGGCATTTTCAGTCAGAAAAATGTCATTTAGTAAATTGGATCTGCTGAAGAAGACCACAAATGACTAACGAAACTACTCAACGGGTCAAATCTTGCAAGTTAAATTTGACCCACTTTGCGGTTTCCGATTGAGCTGAAATTTTGCATACATGTGTAAATTGGATGACAATGCAATATTATTATGGCATGAAGCTGATCTGATGATGGAGCTGGAAGATGGCCATACAAACTCTGTAATAAAACGATACGACCACATCGAGTTTGGACTCGTTTGATTCATATCATAATGTAATAATATGTAAGTTATTGGATGCTAAACAAGGTATTAAAAAACAAATTCCACAGTTCAAAATCAGAAAACTATCTGATGGTAATTTTGAATATTTTTGTTACTTAATCAATAATGACTATAACTTGTATAATGATATTTTGTTAAGTTCGGATTCGAATGATAAAATGAATAAATTATTGGAAGCAATAATGTACTATTATAACATTGCATTTCCAGAAATTAAAATACAAAAAACTAATGTTAATAAGAATAAATGGTATACTAAAGGAATTGAAATATCTAAACGGAATCTAGACACTATGGTAATAATGCAAGACTTTGCGCCTTGTGAAAATCGAAACAGAACTATCAAAGAATACAAAAAGGTTTTGAAAAAGGTGATGGTCATAGCTCAAAAGAAAAAGTTAGCAGAGAGAATCACTAAATCAAATAATACCGCCAAGGAAACTTGGAAGATAATAAAAGAACAGGTAGGTACAGCTCGCGCGATAAGAGTTTGGCTTTGACCTTCGGGTGGAGGGGATTACTGCGCATACCCCGCACCCCCGTTGATACCCAATGCGCAATAACGGTCAAAGCCAAACTCTTATCGCGCGAGCTGTAATTATAACAAAAACCAGAAAGGGAACATTGAAAAAATTATAACTAAAGAAGGAGAGATAATTTCCGATAGCAAACAAATTGCACATATTTTTAATATTTTTTTTTCAAGTATTGCGCGGAATATTTCCAGTCATTATTATACCAAAACAGACGAATTTAAGGATTTTTTAAAGAAAAGCAAAGAACCAGATAGTAATATAATTTTTTTACCTGTTACTCTTATAGAATTAAAAAATAAGATCAGATCCATTAAAGACAAGTATTCTAAATAATTTATTGAATCAGGCGTTACTTTGCGGAGGTCCATATTAATGAAGTAAAACAATTACTTTGCTCACCCGCGACCTTACAATAGTTACGTTTATGCAAGAAATGTGCGTTCATGCAGTTCCTCCACCTCCACACTGTACGAACACACACAAATCACATAAACCCAACCATCACCACCACCAAGCTACACTGACGCGTTTCGAACTCAACCAGAGCTCATCTTCAGAGTTACCACAACCGTATGCTATGCTACCAAATGTTAAACTAACAAACCAAAACAAATGTTTTAACTTGTCACTGTAACTTCTCAAGTACCCACTTTATTTTTCTTATTCTCAAACTACCCCACAAAAATGAACATTTATTGACATATTAAAAAACTACCTTAAATTTTTGTTTATTTATTTATAAGGCATATTTAATTAATACTAACTGTTCAAATTCGACCCAAGCCGCAGTAAAGGAGAAGATACTAAATTTACCTGTTCATTAATAATAGATCCCATAGTGTTGTACCTAAACAACAAATGAATGATTTGTTGTAATCAAATCATTAATTGTTAGATTCAGATTCTTATGAAGTGTTACATTATTGCGGCAAGGGGTTGCGTCTGGATGCTCTGGAATGCATGGAAATAATTAGGTACAACACTATGGGATCTATTATTAATGAACAGGTAAATTTAGTATCTTCTCCTTTACTGCGGCTTGGGTCGAATTTGAACAGTTTAGTATTAATTAAATATGCCTTATAAATAAATAAACAAAAATTCAAGGTAGTTTTTTAATATGTCAATAAATGTTCATTTTTGTGGGGTAGTTTGAGAATAAGAAAAATAAAGTGGGTACTTGAGAAGTTACAGTGACAAGTTAAAACATTTGTTTTGGTTTGTTAGTTTAACATTTGGTAGCATAGCATACGGTTGTGGTAACTCTGAAGATGAGCTCTGGTTGAGTTCGAAACGCGTCAGTATAGCTTGGTGGTGGTGATGGTTGGGTTTATGTGATTTGTGTGTGTTCGTACAGTGTGGAGGTGGAGGAACTGCATGAACGCACATTTCTTGCATAAACGTAACTATTGTAAGGTCGCGGGTGAGCAAAGTAATTGTTTTAGTTCATTAAGTATTCTAAAGACATGTATGGATTGGACACAGTTTTCATCAAAAGAATATTTTTGCAAAATGATCATTTAACCGAAATTTTATTAGATATAATCAATAATTGCCTCAGCGAGGGAAAATTTCCATCCTGTCTTAAATTAGGGAAAGTTATCCCAATTTTCAAGAAAGATAGGAAAGATAATCCTGATAGTTACAGACCTGTTTGCATCTTACCCGCTATATCGAAAATTTTGGAATCAATTATAAAAGATAAAATTATACAACACTTTGAAATAAACAATCTATTTAATTTGAATCAATGTGGCTTTCAAAAAGGAAAATCGACTACAATGGTATTAAGAAAAGTTATCGATTTTGTGCTTGAGGCTTTGGATGGATCGCAGAAATGTTCAAGCATTTTTTGCGATCTTTCAAAAGCCTTTGATTGCTTAAGACATGGAATACTTTTAGAAAAACTTAAGTACTATGGATTTAGGGATAGGGAATGGGATATCCTAAAAAGCTATCTTTGTAATCGAACACAAGTAGTGCAGGCTAATGGATCATTTTCAGGACAAATTGAGCTAGATATAGGAGTACCACAGGGATCTATATTAGGACCATTGTTGTTTTTGATATATGTGAATGATTTACCTAGTTGCCTGCCGGAATATGCAATGGTCACCTTGTTTGCAGATGATACACACGTAGGACTAAAGGATAAAAATATTTCTAATTTGAAAGGAAAAATTCAAAATGTGTTCGAAACGCTTAAGTGTTGGTTTCACGCAAATGGCATTGTTCTGAATCAGTGTAAATCAAATTTGCTCACTTACAACTATAAATCCACTAAGGACATAGAAATATATACAGACGGGTTTGAACATCGTTAAGGACACAACTTTCTTGGGATATAGAATTGACAGTAAATTGAGCCATTCACTTCACATAAACCATGTTTGTAGTAAGATAGGTAGGGGTAATTTTGCGTTACTCAAACTAAAACCGCTTCTAGATAGAAAATCTCTGCTAAAGGTTTACTATGCTATTATTCATTCAAATCTTAGCTATAGTGTAACGGTTTGGGGAAATGGATGTAATATTCAAAAACTGCTTATACTACAGAAAAGAGCTGTGAGAATTATGAAAGGTCTGCGTAGGTTTACACCAGCGAGAAATTATTTTGTAAAAGACAGTATTATGACAGTAATCTCATTGTATCTATTTAATGGCCTGGTAGATGTTCATCAGGAAAAGGGAAATTTTAAAAAATGGTCAGATGTACATAATTTCAACACCAGAAACAAGGATAAAATTTATTTGCCTAAATCGAAGTTAAGGAAAACATTTAAACAAGGTTTGCCACTAAAAATATATTTGTATAATTTAATTCCTTTAGAATTATCATCATTAGAGTTAAATAAGTTTAAAAGAAAATTGAAACATTTTTTTGAAATGCAACCTTTGTATACAATAAATGAATTTATAGACTTGTTTAGAGGACGATCCAAAAATCATATCTTAGAAATGTTTAATTACCTAGATTAAAGTTGTTCGCATGTATTTAGTATTAATGACTTGCTAAATGTGACTGATGTTACTTGGCCAAATAAACGAATCTTGAATCTTGAATCTTGAATCTATTGACGAGTACTTTGATCCTTGATGGTAACCAGGGTTTGACGGTGTAGCTGGAAAGTGACCATAAGAACTCCGTAATAAAACGACATGACCCCATCAAGTTTGGTCTCGTTTGATTCGTCTTGATGAGTACTGTGGTAATCGGGGGCAAGTACAGTCATCCACTTATTTCGAAGTCAAACTGATGATTTTATCCTACGCATCTAAATATGACTGAAAAGCAAAAATTGAAATATTTTTAGGGTTCCGTACTTCAAAAGGAAAAAACGGAACCCTTATAGGATCACTTTGTTGTCCGTCTGTCCGTCCGTCCATCCGTCTGTCAAGACCCTTTTACTCAGGAACGCGTGGAGGTATCAAGCTGAAATTTATATCAAATACTTAGGTCTACTGTCCCTTGGAGCTGTGAAAAAATCAAACTTCTAAGCCAACGCAATCAAAAGATACCTACAGCCGTTTATGCCGCATATTTCCGCAAATTTTCGAAACTCGCAAGGGAATCGAAACCTACAGGGTACTTCCCGTGAACTCAGAATCTTGAAATTTGGTACGAAGCAACGTATTACAGCACAGATAAAGGAAAAATTGCGAAAAGCATAAATTTTTAACGCAATCAAAAGAAACAGCAATTTAAGCCGCATATTTTCAAACTCACAACTACTCGCAAGGGAATCAAAACCTACAGGGTACTTCTCGTGAACTCAGAATCTTGAAATTTGGTACGAAGCATGGTCTTATAGCACAGATAAAAGGAAAACTGCGAAAAGCATACATTTTTTTGTCTGTCTGTCTATATCAATAACCAATCTACAATGATCCCACACTGTGCACATTTTGCTTAGGAGCAGGGGTCTGATAAGACTGGATGTCAAAGATACATATAAATTCATACGGAACCCTCGATACGCGAGTCCGACTCGCAATTGGCCGGTTTTTTAAATAAAGAATTAAACCGCCTTAAAACACCTAAAAATTAAAAAGCAAAAAAAAATTATGATAGAAAATTGAACCGACTACAAACAAAAAGCACGAAAATATCTTTGTATTAATCTAAATCTAAGGTAAGGTAGATGACTACATCTACCTTACCTACATACTATCTATTGGGTTTCTACCACTCCTGACCTGCTGGCTCGAGCTGAGGCACCGACTCCAAACAGATTAGTAAAATAGTTATTTGTTATACAAGGGGGGAAAGTTGTATTTTAACTGCGAGTGTTCATTTTGAAACACGAACTATCGAAAGGATCCTATGATTGACCACGAGCGAAGCGAGTGGTTCAAAAATAGAATTCTTTCGATAGCGAGTGCTTCAACACACGAGACGTAAAATAACTTTTCACCCGTGTATAACACAAAACTTTTCACCTCACTACAGCGAGGAAAATAAGAAAAAGGGTTTGTACTATCAATTATTATTTATTTACCTCTTTGTCAATACAATAATTTTGAAGTACTTATAGAAATATTGGTAAAATCAAAAATAATGCAAAATAGCCTAAGCAAATCCAGTGTTTATGGAACTATTCCAATACCGACATATCGTCACTACTTTGAAAAAACTCGTATCTCCAATCAATGAATAATCCAAACTGAACTTTATTGCACATCGAGTAAAGTTCAATTAGCCAAATTATCGATTTTGAGATACGAGCAAACTGTATTACTGTTAAATTGTATACCGTTTTGACTTAAGTTTTTTTTTATTATTTCGGATGCGTTTTGTTCGCACATCGACTTACTTGGACTGTCAGAACATTTTATCCGTTTTTACAACAAGAATGAAGGTTAATGTTGAATGCTGATATTTATGAATTAAAATAAAGTTGTAAGACTGTATTTAGTGTTTTTTACTCGATGCAATTCATTAATTGTGATGTTAAAAATTCAGCACTTTTAACGTTTTACGCTTTGTTAGCTGTCAAATATCACTTAAACTGCCTTCAAATGTCAAAACTCTTTCTTCACTTGTGGATAAAAAGCGATTTTCTCAATAGATGTCAAACAAACAAAAAGGGCTTTCCGAGCTAGTGAGGTGAAAAGATAGTTTCGTGCTTTTTGTTTGTAGTCGGTTCAACATTGTTTAATTTTTTTTTGCTTTTTAGTTTTTTATTTAATTATACCCCTATTTTTCGCAGACAGAGTCGCGGGCAACAGCTAGTAACACATAAAAGCATAAATACATCTCAAAATAAAACATCAATATATTATTTGCCAGTTAATTTTTAAGGTTCCATACCTGAACGGTGGCCCATACAGAAGCGTGTCAAACGAGTCGCTATACTTTACTTACCACTGTTTGTCTGCACGCCTGTTTGTCTGTCTTTCTGTCTGTCTATCGCAGGGCTGCATCTCAAAGAACAAAAACGGAATAACAAAGAAACAAAAACAACAAATAATAAAATTTCAAATAAATTAAAAATTAATTGAGGTGCCCTATTCAAGAATAGTAGGTATTATTTTCGTTTTCGTTCTGTCTCTTTAACTTTTAAACATACTAACCTCAAACTCAGAATGGTAATAAAGATAAATATACTGCATATCGACAAATAATAAAAACCTGTCAAGCGTGACACGGAGTAAGAGAAAAAATTTAAACTTTGTAATTAGTAACTTTAATGGCTATAATTTTGGAACTTAACAGATGACATGACTACGGGTTTTATTTTTGAGATTTTGTAGGTCTATATTTTTATTCTTGACTGTACGGAACCCTCTGTGTGTGAGTCTTACTAGCTATTTGCCGGTTTTATTTTTTTCGTATCGTTCCCTAAAGCAAATCTTGATTTCATCAAATTTAAGGTTGTGACGAGTTTTTTTTTGTAAAATTGTGTCTAAGTTGCGTCAATTTTCATACTTAATATCCATTCTGAAAATCATCCTTGAAAGCGAATCGATCTCAAGAGCCGGATTTAAAACGTAGCTTAATGACGTTGCTTTAGAGTCCTATCGTCATAGTGACAGCAGCTTAGCATAATAATGAGCAATAAATAGGGGATGCGTTGGCTGGCAGCGGGCATTAATATAAACTACGTATTAAGGGTATGCTAATGTGTGAAGCACCCGCAACTTAGGTCATGCTTGCAGTATCTATTGTAATAATCATGTTTTCACTTTTCAAAAGACATTATTTATCAGTCCGCGCTATTAGATTCTGTCAAAGAGCTGATCACAGCGTTGATGTTAGCATCCAGTTGAGTCAGTGTTTTACCATGGTCTTGGTAAGCTAATCAGATAGTTGGCTAGAATTTTTAAATATTTGTAAATTTATTAAATAAAAACAAGCCAAATGCGTCCAGGACTTGTGCATTATATTATACTATAGTAAAACAGTAAAAGTAGAGCTCTGTTTGTCTGTATGTAATCGCTAATCTCCGAAACTACTGAACGGATTTTCGTGCGGTTTTCGCAGATAGATGAAGCTTAAATTGGAGCAACATATAGGCTTTGTTTCATTAAAATTGGGTCACAATTAATAAAGTTATCGTCGTTGATCTATACTGTTCGGGCATTGTAATCTTTTAATATGAGGGTAAGTCACAATAATACGATCGGTTGGCGGCAAAAGAGCTTTGACAGTTCGAGGTAAATGAACGTACGGATCACATGTGTTTTGGTGTGTACTGTTCTTTTAACCAAAGTACTGGTTTTTTGGTGATATTATTTCGGTCATCGGGATACTACATTTGAAAATTATTGTGTGTTTGACATTGTGGACTCTGTGTAAATATAACAGCAGCGCTTGAGAGCAGACCAAGGTTATAGTGGCTTTCCTTATATTGAGAGAGTACAATGCCTAAGGCCTTGAGGCTATCCTAATAGAAACCTAAGACCAGTGATCTCCAGCTATCGAAGGGTTCTTTATACGAACATATACCTACTTATAAAACAGCACCGTGACTAACTGACTGACTGACAGACAACGCACAGCCTTAACAACTGGTGCTACAGACTTGACATTACTAAATAAATTATTTTTCGAAATTCCCGTAGGATAGGAAAATATAGTATAAACTTTGTTGTTTTTTTTGTCCGTGGGGTAGAAATAAATGAATTCAATTTTGGGCTTGATTTTAAAAATTCTTTTACTAATAAGTATTACATGGCTCTCCAGAGCAAAACTGGTTTGTGCGCATAGGCTTCGGTCTGGCCATGTTCCTCTAAATAAGTTTGCGCATTTAATGAAGAAGGACGGAGTCGCCAAATTGTGATGAGTGTGGTATGGTTGAGGATGTGCATCACTTATTGATGGAGTGTGCAAGGACTCGAGTCAAGAGGGATACGTTCTGTAGAGTCTGGGACCTTACCCTCTTAAATATTGGTGTTTTCCAAGCTATACTGTCGGAGCCCTTGTCGCAGGCTGCTAGATTTGTATACGTATTTTTAGAAAGTAAGTAAATGGACTGTGTTACGTTTATTTAACAGAGAACCCGTGTACGGGTTTGGTGGTCTGTGTCAGGGGCTTCGTCGTTGTGATTTGGGGGTCGTGTCGTATCCCTCTTGGCTTGAGCCATGTGTTTTGATTGTAAGGTTGGTAGGTTTTTTATCTAGTTAAGGCCTATTGAAACTGACATGTTCAATCCACTTGATCAAACTTCCTTAAAATAAAGATTAAAAAAAAAAAGTATTACATTACCTAATGCTCGACATACCTAACATGTTTTGTACTAATATAGTAAAACATAGAACTTACGAGTCATACAAAACCATAATTATAAATGCTTATACTATAGCCTTAGATAATTTAAGACAGGATGCGCCTTTGACGTACCTTTACTTGTAACTTTTTCTGCCAATTCGCCCGGGGGGCGAGGTACGACGTACAGCACACATCTACGCATTACCGCACACTCATGTCAAAAATTTTTGCGTTCCTACAGATGCCTACCAAAACAAAATCGTCACACAAATGTAAAACACGCACACAACTAGATATTTTGTCGTAATGACACTGATTTTTAGACGACAACTAACACACGAAATTGTGATGTGACATGTGTAAAGACCGATTCAATTGAATGGACATCAAAGAAAGAATGAATAACTGAAATTAAAGTCATATATTTTGAATGAAAGCGGTCATCATTAAGTAAATTTTTCACAAATTTTAATAGTTTTTCACTGCGGATTCACCTACTCGTAATTTAATGACAGAAAATCGTAGAAATCTGATTAATTAGATCAATACACCTATAAAGCTAAATAAGAAGATCACTGAATGTAATGGTGGCAGTGTAGGTACCACTTTATTCAAAGTTTGGCGAACTCTAACTAACTGAGCTATTGATGATTAAGGCTGCAAAGCTCCGCTGCTGCCCTTTCGTTCTGAGAGGAGGCCTGTGCTCTACAGTGGGACGTATATAAGCCGAGATGAGGATTATGAGACTGGTCCGAACTATTGTTTATGATCGCGACTGTATATAATCTGTAGATTATAACGAAAATACTTAAAAAATAATTACAAACATAATCTTCATGAAAGTGTTTAACATTTTATAATTTACAATACAATAAAAACTTATTCTTTTTTTAATTTGTAAACACTTCGATACATGTAACTCAAAATGATGTGAGCAGATAGCCCAAGTAACCGTTCTGCGACAAAATTTAGTCAATTCCATTGGTCTTTAGTTACGGGTTGTTTCGGAAAACTGTAAATACGAAGTAAAAGCAATTTATTACAAAACAACTCTAAATCAAAAACACCACAAAAAACTAGATTAAAGCTCTGTGGTTTAAAATAAAGTTAAAATAAACCGCAGGATAAACTTCATTCACTTCGTTCATTCATCGGTTCAGTTCGGTTGTGTCGCATCCCTATCAACGTGCCTAGTTACAGTTTGTTATTATTTTGTAATTTATGTCGCAAAATTAAATATGTTATATTAACGTTCTGGTAGCGTAAATTGATGATCAAATTACCGACGTGTGATAAGAAACACCGTCTTTCGTAACGTTAGGCATTGCTGACTTTGTTTTGCACGAAATTACTGCACAAGACATCATTTTCTAGGAGATCTGTTCACCAGCACGGACAATCAAAAATGACAACCTGCCCCTGCCAACTTTGGTTTTTATAAACGATGTTGTGCAAGTGCACAAAGAGCAATGACAGAGGGGAAAAAGGTGCGAAGGCTCATCCTGTCTTAAATTATCTAAGACTATAGCAGGCATCGGCAAACCGCAGTTTGCGTGGGGTATGTAAAAGATTTAGATTTTTTTTGCCAAATTTTGAAGTAACCGGCCAAGTTCGAGTCGGACTCGCGCACGAAGGGTTCCGTACCATTATCTATAAAAACGGCAAAAAATCATGTTTTTGTATGGGAGCCCCCCTTAAGTATTTGTTTTATTTCAATTTAATAATTTATTTCTAAAGTGAATATGTAAGTATAACTAAATATTCTGTGAATAAGTATTTCAGGCGTCTACCTGTTGCTGTTATCAATATCGAGCAACAAAAAGGATAGATTTGTTGAAATTCCCTCGGGATATGGAATAAACGGGATTTATTATATTCACTAAGTAATACCAATGATGATGAGACGATGGATTTTTGGATGTTGCCCTTGCCGGATTTTTGTTTTATTCAATGAAAGAAATGAAGAAGCTTTACTGCGCGGACGAAGTCGCGGGCACCAGCTAGTTATGAATAAAATTGTTAAATTAAGACCATAAACTTCTCAGGTTTTCCTAATATAATCTAAACTTGTTTCAGATTGAGATGGAACCCTAAAAAATACTATTTTCTTGTGTTGTTTTTCCAAGATTTTCACGACAAGTACACGAAGCACTTCTTATTTTAGACTAGCTTTTGCCCGCGACTTCGTACGCGAAGACAATAACGTTAGGATAATGCCAGGAAAATGTAAAATTCCCGCGGAATAGGAATAAGTGAATTATAAATAGCCGCCAAGCCCTGGTGGCATAGTGGTTTGACGTATGGTCTCTTAAGCAGAAGTTGAAGTATTGTCTGGCAGAAGTTGATTGTTGCTTTTATCAGAATCTGCGATGGTAATCAGTTGAGTGTGATCAGACGAAAGCAAGCATTGGTTAAAATTTGTGTAATCGACATCCATACCTGCTTCATCAGTCAAGCTATTTGAGCCAGAAAAATTCGATACAACACTGTTGTGAGCACAGATGGTTGGAGAAAGTACACTGGTTTTAGTAACTAATTTACTGTGGAAAAATTCACTGACACATTTAAGCGACACTCTTGTTTACTGCCTTTAGTAAGATTTAAAATGAATTTATTCCGTTCTTTGCTCATTTTCTAATAGTTTAATCACGCACACGTTAAAAAAGCATGAAGCAACGATGAGTTCCTGTGATCTACTAAGTAAGAAATGTTTACAAACATCGCACAACCAAAACACTTCCTTCAAGGATGTTGCGGGATTATCACGACAAAACACTGTATCTTAAGATAACGGTCGACAAAAAACGTCAGTGCTGTTTTGGCAAAACACTGTATTTAGACTTACAGTGATTAGTCAAAACAAGACCCTATGTTTTAGAAGTTACAGTGTAAAATGCTTTGAGGTTTTTCATTGATTTTGGTCCAAAATCAGTGATCTGTTAGCAGACATATATAGATATGGACCCGAAAAGCGCAATTATTGATGTTAGCACAAAACACTGTAACTCGAGTTACAGTGTTTTGTCACGACACGGCAGGACTATCGATAGTCAAACTATCGATAGTTATGCAACGCTAGAGGAGACCTGTGCTGCCCTGCAGTGGGACGTATACACCGTGAAATTTTAGTGGTTGTTTTCCCGAAACGAGGTGCTTTAGTATCGATTGTACAATCGATTTATAATTACTATTTTGACTAGAGTCAAAAATCCAATTGTGAAAAACGAAAGTCAAAATGACCGCAAACCAATAGTAACGCTTCGTTGGTACCTAACCTATCGTACGATCGTACGCTACTTGTACCAACGAAGCGTTACTATTGGTTTGGTTTATACTGTCGGTACACAAGAAAAACGTGACACTACTAGGGGCGTTCAATAAAAAGTGAGAATGAGTATGTTATAAACAACTTTTACTAAATGTCATTTTATTTTTCGTCATAGTTACCTTTTAGCATAATACACTTAGTATATCTTTTTTCTAAACTTAAAACCCCATTTTTAAAAAAGGTCTCATCTTGAGTACTTAAAAATCTTGTACTGCAGCGACTACCGCGTCGTCGTCTTCAAATTTCTGGCCTCTCAGGTATTGTTTCAATCTCGGAAATAGGTAGAAATCACTGGGAGCGAGATCTGGTGAATACGGAGGATGCTTAAGGATATCGAGCCCAGCATCACGAATTGCAGCCATTGCAACGGCGGACTTGTGTGCCGGGGCATTGTCCTGGTGGAACAGCACAACTTTCGAGAGTTTACCTCGCCGTTTTTCGCGGATCTCATTGCGCAATGTTGCTATTTGTTTGGCGTATAAAGTGCCCGTAATAGTGGCTCCATGCTCGAGATACTCAATCATTAATACCCCTTTACCATCCCAAAAAACAGAGCCCATGACCTTACCGGCAGATGGGCTCACCTTGAATTTCTTCGGAGTTGGAGATGATGGCCTTTTCCATATCATAGACTGCAGTTTCGATTCAGGGTCGTAATGATGGAGCCATGTTTCGTCCATTGCTATAAATCGCGCAAAACAAATCTCTAGTCTAGTTTGTTTTTGCGTGTCAGTAAGCATTCTTGGTACCCAACGCGCAGATACCTTTTTCATACCCAAGCGTTCATGTAAAATATTATGCACGTTCCCCGTTGAAATCTTTACATTTTCAGCAATAAAACGAACTGTGATACGACGATCCGCCAAAACTGAGTTTTCGACTTTTTTCACAATTTCTTCAGTTATTGCAGTAGGAGGGCGTCCGGAGCGGGGGTCGTCCATTGTCGATGTTCTTCCACGTCTAAATTCGGCGCACCAACGTGCGACTGTCGAATGCGGAGGAGCATTAGACCCTAAAGTGTCCCGCAAATCCAAATTGACTTGGTCCGTAGAAAAATTTTTCAAATACAAGTATTTGATAACGGCGCGCAGTTCAATTTTCTCCATTTTCGCTAACGTACTCAATAGCATTGCAAAGAAATTACCGTATATTTTTTTAAACAAAAGATAGTTAGTTTTTTTTTTCATAGCAATCAGCTAGATAGATTAGCTTTACCGGCCAGTATTTAATTTCGTAATTATTAAAAGAGTTTGCATCTCATTCTCACTTTATATTGAACGCCCCTCGTATAAGTACCTATATGCAGGCAAGATCATAAAATATTTGGATCAATTTTTGCCGTCCTTCTGCAAGCTTAATATTACGTTGCAGCGGAAATTAACTCTGCCTCCGGTTAGATCTTGTTGGTTATGCATATCTTGTTCATGGGATAAGTACACGAGGGAAGGTAACGAGAGCTTCGTGATATATAGTTGAAATAAAACTAATAGAAAACGAATGAGTTAATCATTTCACGATTTTTCTACGAACTTAGTATGAATTTATGTAATTTAACATGCATGATAATGGTTTATAAAGGGAATTAATAAATCTAAATTCAGAAACGTGAGTGCTCTAGTTATTTTTCTAGACAAAAGTAACTGTTATGTTTAGCATAAAGGATGTTATCGAGAAATCCAGAAGTTTCTAGTTTTTTGAAGGGTCATCGTCGTTTAGAGAATAGGGTGACAGTAGGTATGCTTAATTCAATGCAGTTCCAATTAGCAAACTAGGCACTTGAAAAAAAACTAATTCTTTTGCCGGACACAGGTGACATATTTTCTGTACCGTAGCATTCGTCTTATTCCTTTCTGAATTTAACATGTTTCTCGTGACATCAGACGTGACATTTTGTAGAATTATTAATCATAGCTGTGTTGCCCACGCGACTCCACACGCGGAGAATTCAGATTTGTGACCACCTATTTCCTAGATGAGCTTTACGGTGAATGAAACATCCTGAGGGAATCTGCACACACCTGTGGAGAAATTCAATTTTGTGTGCCAAGTTCCCAATACGCACTGGGCCCGCGTGGGAATTACGACCCAAGCCCTTTCGTTCGGAGAGGAGGCCTGTACTCTGCAGTGGGACGTATATAGGATGGGATGATGATGATGATTTCATAGATGTGCACGCCTCTCTACCGTACTTCGGCGCCCCTCCCTCGCCGCCTCGCCGCCTCGCCGCCTCGCCGCGTTACTCGCTACGCTGCTGGATACAGCCACACGGCGGCGCGGCGGCATTTATTTTTCTATTAGTACCTACTCGTACTTTGTTCAAAAAGTAATTTACAGGTATTGAAACAGTCTTGAATAAGAATAAGAATAAATTTATTTTCAAAATCATCATTGAGAATTACAACTGTTGAAAAATATCCGGCGGACCCCGAACTAGGCAGGGGCCTGTATCTCGGGGCCCAAGCAGTGCGTTAACGTTATGCACCGTGAAATTTTAGCGGTTGTTTTCCCGAAACGAGGTGATTTAGTTTCGATTGTACAATCGATTTATAATTACTATTTTGACTAGAGTCAAAAATCCAATTGTGAAAAACGAAAATCGAAAATGACCGCAAACCAATAGTAACGCTTCGTTGGTACAAGTAGCGTACGATCGTACGATAGGTTAGGTACCAACGAAGCGTTACTATTGGTTTGCGGTCATTTTGACTTTCGTTTTTCACAATTGGATTTTTGACTCTAGTCAAAATAGTAATTATAAATCGATTGTACAATCGATATTAAATCACCTCGTTTCGGGAAAACAACCACTAAAATTTCACGGTGTATATTTAAACGTAATGCTTGAGACATACAATACAGTTTATAGAATAGAATATGAAATGATTTATTAGGATAAGGATTAACATAAAGGTATGAAATAACGTCATGGTCTGCTTTTGGTCGGCATATGTATCTATTAACTTTTAAAATGTAAAAAGTAGTTATAGAGACATAACTACAATAGTTGGATACGGTATTGCAAAGTTTTTTATAGATATTGATAGGTATATTATATATTGTAAGTAGAACATTTTTTTGTTCTATCATCAGTAGTTTCCGCAGCGCATGCAATGAATGAAAGTCATTTTTTTGCTAATTTTTTTTACACCTTGTTACATTATTAAAGTTTTAACACGATTCCCTATTTTTTTCTAGTACCTACCTAATAAATACATATAGATAGATGTTACTCATGGATAATGTAGCACTCTGTAGCTCCTGTAGGTTTTTGAGTTTATTCTTTTCAAACATACAAAAATACAAATCTTTCTTCTTTATAATATTATTAAGTGTCGATTTCAATATCCTCATCAACGAATTTAATTCATGGTAATCAAATAATCATGCTATACGTACAATTCTCACAAAAGCTGGTTTGTCATGAAGTCAAAGTCGTTCCATGTCTAATGTACATATTTTTTTCACTTCTTTAAATTTGGGCAGTTTGATACTAAAGTAAACTTTTATACTTCAAAGTACGAAAGTTGATGCAGTTTTTTTTTCTTGGAGCTAGTATTTAAACAGAATTAAATTCAGTGACATCTTATCAAATCTGAAGCGAATTCTGGGCCAGACATTAATTTTCTTATATCAAAACTTGTGATCGTTGCTTTGCACAATATTTTGTCGATGACTATTGGATTTTGTCATGAGCCGTTGAAAAGTTGGAATAACTTTCTGGGAAACGATTATCAAACTGGTAATCAATATTCTTATCAGTTATTTTGGTTCTAATCACAGATAAAAGAAAACTTTTTACTTTCTACTCAAAGGTGGTTAGAATAAAATGAGCTTTAGTTTTTACATGAAACTTTTAGTTAACTCCGAATAGAAAACTTTAGTTACTAGAGACATTGTTCAAAAAACAGAACTACGACGAAAGTGCATTTTGTCTCCGGAAACACTGCGCTGTAGAATAGTGAAGGCAAAGTTTTGGACGTGTGCTTTAAGTTTAAGGCAGGTTTTAAATATTCGGATTGCTATGAAGAGTTCCTCTGTCAAATAAAAGATAACCGAGTTGCATTTCAGTTGTTTGTTCAAGGAAATTAAAATAAGGCAGTTCTGTAACTAATATTTTTTTTTAAAGCTAATGTGATTTTTATTATTTTTTTACTTAAAATAAAATTAGATATATGTCCGTCTTAATAAGTAAAAGCGACAAAATCATTATTTAATTATATGTCAGACTACAAACTTCATAATAATCAAACAAACTTTCTTTCCTTTTCTTACATATTTTTAGCTATGTCAAATATACAACGTAAACAGCCTGTAACTGTAATAATCCAGTGTTAGCGGAGCCGTGCTTCAAAGTAAAATGAGTGCAATGTGAGATCATTTTATATTAGTTATCTAGGCCCTTAATGTTTCATTTAATTACATTTTTTATATCTAAGAGATAAAGCCCTGTGACAGACGGACGGACAGACAGACAGACGTCAGAGTCTCAATAGAAGGGTTTCGTTGGTACCCTTTCGGTACGGAACCCTAAAAACGATCGAATAGTCACTCCTTTGTTAGTAAACTTCTCAAATTTAAAGATTAAAAGGTTTGAGTTAATTTTAATACAACTGAATGGGACTGCGAGAAACAAGTCTCCCTTATGGTGGTAATGTGACAAAATAAGAATTAAACGAAAGAGACGAAATAATCTGATACCTAAGTACCTTTAATTTGAAGTCATCTTATCGTACTATCTCTAAGAAATGACCAAAGGTAATGTTACCATGTACCAATTCGATTTGAGCGTCCTGGATTATATCGTCGTTAATTTGACTGCTGGATTTGCGTCTATTTGGTTGCAGTTTTAAATACTTAATAGAATTTTTTGATTGTTTCGTTTGATGCTTTTGTTGAGCTTCGTATGCCAACCTTCAACAATTGCCTTTGGTTAGAAAAAAATATGTATTTTTTTAATATATTTTTCATACAGATTAGGCCAATTTGAGAAACTAATTTGAATATTTTAAAATTTGGTCACGTATTTTTTTTAAATTTAATTTGTTAAATACCGGATATGGTTGACCGGATATACGTCATCAGTGGCACGAAACTCTTGATTTCCTTTGCCCATCTGCTTAGAGAAAAAATACTGTCATCTGTCATTCGTACGTCGTCATGTCGTCAAGAATATTAAATAAAAAACTGGATATTGCATGCCGAACATTCCTTTGAAGCCAGAAAAAATGACCTTGAATTACGTCACGCCGATCTTGCATCTCTTTCTTTAGGGTGTCCATAATTAAGCATACATAAGGAATATCCCGCGGAATTTGACGTACTTTTATACAACAGATTGATTAGTAATTTATTAAATTCAACCAATTTCAATTCAATTCAATTTTTAGGGTTCCGTACCTCAAAAAGAAAAAACGGAACCCTTATAGGATCACTTTGTTGTCCGATCGTCCGTCTGTCAAGACCCTTTTTCTCAGGAACGCGTGGAGGTATCAAGCTGAAATTTAAATCAAATACTCAAGTCTACTGTACTGTCCCTTGGAGCTGTGAAAAATCAACCTTCTAACCCAATGCAATCAAAAGATACCTACAGCCATTTGCCGCAAATTTTCGACACTCGCAAGTGATACTTCCCGTGAACTTAGAATCTTGAAATTTGGTACGAAGCAAGGTCTTATAGCACAGATAAAGGAAAAATTGCAAGCATAAATTGCAAGCAGAAAGCATAAATTTTTTACTCTGTCTGTCTATATCAATAACCAATCAAAAGGTTACCTTTTACCTTAGGACGCTACAAATACTGCAAAACATAAAGGGAAGTATTTGTCAATGAAAAAAAATAATAAAATACTAGGACGTTAACAGTTTCTTTATTTTCTACACATGTGAGAATAATATTTGTTTTGTACTGAGTAGGCGTCCCGGCCTTTCTGGGTCATAGTCATAATCTTCAGGCTTAAAATGCAAGCTGCAAATTGTCAAACGCTCTACACCTTTCCCTTTATCGGTACAATCGACAGCCAATTTTGCCTCCTTCTTTCATCTTTTGGAAAACTGCAATGTAAAATATTATTCATGTTAATTGTAAAGACACAAACAATAAACATGTTATTATATACTGTGTTATGAATTATGAAGATAGAAACCGTACCAAGTTGATAGATTTAGCTCCATTCAATACGAATAAATACCATGCATGAAAAAGGATTGGTCACCCTAGTAGCAAAACCACACATTCTTCAATTTTTCATTTAAGGTCATGTTTAACTGCAAATAAACAAAATATACTTCTAACTTAACATTATAAACCTATTCGTGGGGTTTTTGAATAAAAACTAACAAAGCTTAGAAGCAAAATATAGGAAAATTGATTGCCACTAAGATTTATGAACATTTTCGTAAAATAAGTACTCACCTGTGAAGTTTTATGTCGGATTTCGGCCTCCAATTACTCCTACAATGCTTTACTATGCAATACATAGCGCATAACCCAAGTAAATCGACGAAAAACGTTTATTAACGTAAAAATCCTCTGAAATTGGTGAATGACTTCTGACAATTCTGACGTGATTCTGACATATCGGCCATTTAGTGTTGCCATAGTACGCAGGAGGTGCATACCGGTGAAATGAGGATTATGACTGGGTTCTTTTTTTTGTATAATACAAAGAAAACTAAGTAAATTTTATTGCAGAAAGTTTTATAAGAAAAATATAAATTTCTGTTGAAATTAGCTTTAAGTAAATTAATTAGGTGATGCCGGATAATTCGTATTTCTAAAAAAAATAAGGTTTTTTTATAAATAACCTGGCAATATATCACAGTGTTGAAAAGAGATAGAACATAGGAGCAAAGGTGAATGAACCTGGTTTCAACTCATAGTTCGGCAGGCAACATCCAGTTTTTTATTTAATATTCTTGCATGTCGTCAATAAGTTTCTAACATTCTGGTTCTGAAAGTATATTTTCCACGATAATTTTTGAAAAAATGCTTACCAGTGGAAACTCCGGTGAAAAATTTGTCAAGGCTGACACGCTCAATCTACCCAAATTGCGAAATGTGTCTATTTTGGAGTAGGTACAATTGCTACCAGCGATATGCACAATATTGCGGAAATAAGGGGGGCTAAGATGCTCATGTGAGTATGACACCTGTTCAATCATCAACATTGAGTGCATACCTATATAAAATACTCATGGACCGGGACTATTCATGGAGTCATTTGAACAAATAAAACACTTTCTATAGTCCATTTTTTAGATTCATAAATGAAAATAGCCCTTTTGTTTTGTTTCTTATCTTATTAACATCAGTTAAATTTAAATGACATTATGACAGACATTGACATTGTTTTTTTAAGTGAAGCGTGAGAGCAAAGGTAAAAGAAAAATGCCTTTGTACCTTTTATGACGTCATTTGAAGATCAAATGAAAGACATCAGTTTTTTGGAATGTCTCCGCTATTAGCTGTTTATTTTCGAGTCCGACTACAGAAAATGGTTGTATAACATTATTCCTCAATGATAAAAATATAAAAAAATACAAAAAAATATTTAACCAAAGGGAATTATTGGTATGGTGCCTCTCACCGAAGCCGCACCATTCTTTAACCAGGTTTGACTTCATCCAGTGTTTTTCGAAGTACTTAAAAAAAGGTTGCAAGTTTTCGAATGTTACAAACCGACTCTCAACGTATTTCCACTATTTCCAGCCATCAAGGGTTTTTAGGGCATAAAAATACACAGCGGCGGTTATTTTTGTCCTTAAACAATTATTGTAACGCCTTCACTTTTCTGGCTCTCCTAGAAATGGTAATAACAGCCTATTACAGTGATTGTCAGAAAAACAGCTGCAATGCCCCTGATATATTCTTTCAAAATCACACGTATTTCTTTGGATAGCACTTCGGTATTCACGACTTATAAAAAAGTTGTGATATATCAGTAGTATTAAAGCCACTGCTACAATGCACACTGGGGCTGCGGGACCGCGGGGGGGGGGGGGGGGCGTGACGGAGTGCTGCTAGAGGGCCCGGGGCGCGCAGCTAGCGCGGGCTTGGCGGGCGCCGCGCCGGCAACCGCTCCAGTTCGGAAGTTTCAAACATGATTATTATAGTATAGGAATGAAAACGTTCCTCGTTATAGCGACACATATCCAATCCACTAGGTCTGTCGCAGCACTGACATGCTGACATGCTCACTGATGTTGTGCTTGCTACTTTCATATTTTATTTTAGACTTTGGGCTTATTATCACATGCATTTTTGGAACGGTTACTCAGAAATGTTTACTTTTTTATCAAAATGGCCGGATTTGATCAGATCTTAAAATTGTGTCCGGCCATTTTAGGCGGTTTTACTATTACGTTTCGTAATTGACACGAATATAACATGACAGTAGGGAAACGGTGCGGTTACCTCGAAATATAAATTATTTCCGATGTTAAGTTTTATTCATTTTTATTTGTATTCTTAGGTTCAGTTTTGTTCCTTTTGATATAAATGGAATTAATGCTATCAATTTATTTATATTAATGTGACAGTTAATGGTTCCATATTCTATTATGATTATTCTCATGTTTTTGGCACAGCTTTCCCAATCGCGTAATTTGTTTTTGTATAAATTTTACATTTCACTAAATCCAATGCGTGACGGAATGCGAGCAGCCATTTGGAATTATTCTCAATCGGCCAAATCTCTTTTTACATATTTTGCAAGGATTGGTTTTCGTTTCGTAAGCATTCGTATGAAATGCTACCTGATCAGCTGTATAAATAAAACTGGATTCGTTTAGCAAACGATAAGGGGTAAATATTGCGTATTATTTTTTCTGCTTACGTAACTGTATTTAGTAAATAAAGATGTAGCTCCACACTGACCAATACGCACCTTCAGGACAAGACCGACTCAACCCGAATTGTTGTCATTTAAAAAATTACCTATTTAACCTATTTTTTTTTAACAAAGTTTATTTTTGATATGAGAATAATTCGGATTGAGCCAGTCTCGTTCTGAAGGTGCGTACATAGTTTAATACTTACGTGATTGTTTCTGAGATATGAAAATTAGTATATTTATTTAATTATTTTTATTTTAATTAGTATATTTTGATTAATTTTATGAGAGAATTTCAATTGTTAATTTTGTTTTCATTTAACATTTTCTGGATGGAATGTACATACATACCCACCCTGTGCAATACCATACCATATTAGTATACCATACCATACCATACTACCATACTAGTACCATAGAGAAAGCAATTAAGTATACCTACAAGTCACTCTTCCTACCCTAAAGTAAAAAATAGCAAAGAATTCGCGTCTTTGGCCCCTCTGGCGACTCATTCAAAAAAAAAAAAAAGCATACCTATTGTCTGTCTGACAGATGGTTTGCCTTCATTTCATATTCAACTTTAACGACCTACAAATAAAGCCAATTTTAGAATACTGTTACCCACGTTTGCAGATTTTGTAATAACTACCTACTTTATTTGTATGGTGTTAAAGTTGGAAATGAAATGAAGGCAAGCATCTGTCAGTGGTAAACTAAAAGTAAACGTATTGTATACCCCTCATGGATATTGTGGAGGGTAAAACACAAAGACCAGTTAGACCCGTAGAAGGAAGCGATGACGATGCAATAGAATTATACAATAGAAGTGTACGTGATTTTGTGAAGTTAGAGAGTACAGCCGTACTCTTGATAACGATTAATATGACAGATGAGATGCTTGGCAAAGAAGTTTGGAATGAATTCCATAGATTGTGTGAGGGACCTGATGAGGGCCGACTCTATATATATGTTTGGACTTCTTCAAGCTTAACTGGGATCCGTCTGACGACATGTCGATTCATGTATCTAATTTGAAAAACCTGTCGCACAGTTTGAAGGAAGAGTTACTGAAAGAAGAGAAAGTAGAGTTACCTGAATTTCTCTTCAGTTGTAAAATTCTTGACACGCTGCCGAAAGCCAATTTCTCTTTTAAGTCGAGTTGGCTGTTAATGTTAAAGAAAGAAAGGACGGTAGAAAATATTGCTGGCCAGTTGTGTGCACATGAAAAGGCACTTAATGCTAAGATGGGGCTGATGCTGAATTAAGTGAGACAGTGCTTTATGTAAAGGCAAATAAAAAGGTTACTAAGGAATATGACCAAAGAGACCAAGGAACAAAGAAAAAGTACAAATGCTTTATTTGCAACAAGCCTAGTCATCTCATAAAGAATTGCCCTAGAGTTGGAATAAAAGAGAAGGAAAACAAATCTCAAAATTCTAACATGATGTTACTGACTGTGAATTCAATAGATTTTGACAATGCTCGTGATGATTTGTATGTGGTTGTCCACTGGACCTGGTGGGCCATTCACCATATCACTATGCGAGGAGATCTATTTCAAGATTTTGAACATTTTGATGAAGCTCACACGGTAACTACGGCGGATGGGAACCTGATACAGGATGTTAGTAAAGGCACAGTCCACCTAGAAGCCAGTTTTAAAGGACGGATTGAGCACCTACTTTTGTGAGATGTTTGGTCTGTTCCCCAGATTAGAAAGAACCTTTTTTCAGTGCTTAGTTCACAGGACAAGAACCCTACAAGCATATTTGAATCGCGGGTAACAAAATGTTCCATAAAATCAAATGGTGGGATAGTATTAACTAGAAAAATGCAAAGATATGGCAGTTTGTACAAGATAGATTGCAAAGTCATACGCCCCGATGTTTCAGTCAACTTGATTGAGCAGGAAGATGTGCTGCAACTATACCATGAACGTATGGGGCATCAAGATAGGAAGCATGTCAAACGAATGATAGAGAAGGAGCTAAGAGTAAAGGTCGCAGGTGAGCAAAGTAATTGTTTCAGTTCATTATTATGAACCTCCGCAAAGTAACGCCTGATTCAATAAGCTATAATGAGAAATAACGAGCCAACGTCGTATAAGGATGCGATTAAAAGCCCGGAAAAAAATCTATGGGAAGAAGTCATGGACAGTAAGATGAACTTTTTACAGGAAAATTACACATGGAAGCTTGTGAGTCTAACTAAGGAAAGAAAAACGATACCGTGTAAATGGGTATTTCGAGTAATAAAGACGAACGCTGATAGCTCTATAGACAATTACAAAGCTAGACCAGTCATAAAAGGTTTTCATCAGAAAAAGGGGATTGACTATGAGCAAACATTTCGCCTGGTTACCAAAATGGGGACTGTGCGCTCTGTTTTGAGTGTAGCAGCTAACGAAGGAATGGCGATGCTACAATTTGATGTCTCGGCTGCCTTTTTTTACGGCTCTCTAGATGAGGAGATTTTAAGGAAACAACCGAAAGATTACGATGACATCTGCGGTCAAGTGTGTCTTTTAGGGAGGAGTCTTTATGAGTAAAAGCAAGCAACACGGATACTGGAATCGATGCATTTTAGACTTCTTCAAAGATATTGGCTTCAAGTCAAGTGAGGCGGATCCTTGCCTCTTGATACGGGAGAAAAGACATGGAAAAGTCATAGTGGCTTTAAATTTGAATGACGGTCTCGTCGCTGGTTCCGGTTAGCAGCTGATAGACGAGTTTATTACGTTTATTTAGGAGCTTAATGGTCGGTCAAGATTAGCACAAAACCAGCTTTCTATTTCCTTGGAAAAGAGATAGAAAGCAGAGAAGACGGAATTAAAATATTTCAGACGTCTTACGGTGATGCGGAATGGATTCCTGTAAATCAGTTTCTACGCCGATCGTTAAAGATGGTACATCACGTGAGAAAGTAGATATGAGTTAAGTATGTGAAGAATAACTACAGGAAAATCGTTGGAGCCTTGGCTAACTCGATGGTATGCACTAGACCTGACATTGCATATGCTGTCAGTATAGTCTCTCGAAGACTGTAGAAATCAGAAGAACCAGGCTGTTTCTGACTGAAGCGCATAATGCGCTATTTGCAATATACTTACCCCAGACAGACATACAAGGCATTTTGGAATGCTACAGCGTTGCTGACCATACAAGAGACATTAAAAGATCCACCAGCGAAATGTTAAGCATGTACGTGGGAGGAGCAGTTTCATAGCTAAGCCAAAGACAGGCAAGTGTTGCAATTTCAACTGCAGAGGCTGAAATCGTAGCCGCAAGTTTAGTAGCCACAGAAACTGTATGGCTGTCACGGCTTTTGAGCAATCTATGTAGGCGTTTTTAATAAGATTCCCTTCTTAAGAGTGGATAATGAAGCTACAATAAGGCTAATTGAAAATTCCGAGATCCATCGACGGACTAAGCATATTCGGGTACGTGCACTTCTTAGTTAGGTAGATGGTTACTAGTGGTGAGGTAAATGTAAACAAGGTAGCCAGTGAAGTGCAGCTGGCTGACAATTTACAAAGCCACTCACAAGAGCCAGAATTCTCAAGATCTCAAAACACATAGGCTTTTGCTGAGAAGAGATTGGAGTTCATCGTCACCTAGCGAGCTAGAGTTTGTTGATTCTGTCAAGCAACTGAGACAATATACGTGTATGTATATTTGTATTTTTTTATGTATTGTGTTTTTAATAAATAAAGAAAGTGTTATTTGAGTTTAAAAGCTTGCTTATCTTTCTTCTGTAACCATGATCTTTAATTTTTGCGGTACTATATAGCTAAAAACATGGCAGTTCTGACAGTTTTACATCACTGGATTCTTACAGTAAATATTTAAATTCGTATTTTTGAAATGTTGTACTTATAGGTTAGATTACTCTTACAAATATGTAAAAAACATCCTTTTTTAGACATAAATCCGTTTAAGACAAATGATAATTAGTATAGAAAACGATACATTACTGCACGTGAAATTCATGCAAACGATAAAGAACCGGCCCTAAGTATGACCACGTTTTGATCACGGTTGTAATTTTTTATTCCATGGTAATTTTACCGTAACTTCCAGTTTATGGAAAGCTGTCAGCTACAGACATCTACTTGAATTATTGTCCAACGCAATTCTGACTTAAACAGCCCACAGTTTGCTGTGGATTTATGAACTTATCTTTGACTAGCCTTCCGTCCGCAGCTTCGCCCTCGATAAAATTAATTTTCCCGTAGGAAAAGGTTTTTTCCCGCGGTAAAAAGTAACCTATGCCACTGTGTGTAATGTACATAGCTTTCTAACGACAAAAGAATTTTTGAAATCGGTCCGGTAGTTTCGGAGCCTATTCAATGCAAACAAACAAACAAACAAACAAAGATACAAATAAACAATCAAATCTATCCTCTTTATAATATTAGTATAGACAACCGTGACGAAAGTTTTGCAAGTGGTACTATTATGCAAGCAAGTGTAAGCGTTTATTTCGCATAGACAGCGGCAACGCTGTACATAATTGTTTGTTTTTCAGATGAAAAGTACCTACTAGTAGGTAATCATGAGCATGAACAAACTAACGTTAAAAAAATTATGATTTTTTACTGTTAGGAATTCATCAAAAAATATAAATAAGAGTAAGTACTTACGTATTGGGTTCAGGTTAAGACAGTGCCGACAAGTGTAAAAACCGGCCAAGTGCGAGTCGACTCGCGCAAAAAGGGTTCCGTACCATTATCTCATAAAAAAGGCAAAAAATCACGTTTGTTCTATGGGAGCCCCCTTAAATAATTGTTTTATTTTAAATTAATTATTTATTTAATTATTTATTTAGTGGCTTTGTGACACTACAGGAGACCGAAGAGCTGGCAGCTTCCTCGCACAACGTATCAGCATTGCTATACAGCGAGGTAATGCTGCCAGTGTCTTTGGGTCCATGCCGCGGAGGGAACCTTTTGTTAATTTTATTTAGTTTTAGTTTAAGTTAGTTTTATTTAAATTATAGTTATAGTATTAATTTATTATTGTTTCTTAATATTTGTACTTTATTGAATTAAATATGTGTATATCTAATCTAATATATTTTTTAAAGTGAAGGCAGAACTAAATATTCTGTGAATATTTCAAGCGTCTATCTGTTGCCGGCCGTTATCAATATCGAGAAAAAACGAGCAAAAAAATCACATTTGTTATATGGGAGCCCCCTTAAATATTTATTTAATTCTGTTTTTTTTAGTATTTGTTGTTATAACAGTAACCAAAATACATCATCTGTGAAAATTTCAACTGTGTAGCTATCACGGTTCCTAAGATACAGCCTGGTGACAGACGGACAGACGGACGGACGGACGGATCGCGAAGTCTCAGTAATAGGATCCCGTTTTATCCTTTGGGTACGGAACCCTAAAAATAAATTAGTGCTTTGTGATTTAAGTCAGTTTTCTCCAATTATGTGTACCTATTTATAGGTTTATTCTTGTCTATTAACTTAGAACGTAAACATTACGTCCCTCGTTTCATATTACGTAGAAATTAATTGACGCTTAATTGCAATTAGAATCTTTGCCAGGGTCGAAGTCAAGGGAATAACAACAAACTAAGCTATCAGTTGACCATATCTGTGACTCCCAAAGGTACTCTGAATCCAATTAAATGGTGTAACGACGTTGTTTTATTTCATAATTGTTCCTCTCTCTAATATTTTGCCTTATATTTATTGTGCAACAATTTAAGAGAGCATTATTATGTGTAGTTCGTAATACCAAAAGTGTGTAGGTGCATAAGGTTTGTACGTGTTTATTGTCTTACGAAGGACCTAAATAATAAACTTATTTAAATATACTTTGAGATAGCATTCATTACAATACCATAACAAACACAGCTTTCTAACGTACACAGTTGCAAAATAGTTAGGTATATTATTTTGTAATTTAGAGTTCACTGTAATGTTTACTTCAAATTTTTTTTATACACTGAGGTAGCCCTAACTCCGTACACATTACAGATTAAAGAGATTCCAGCAAATAAAACGTGCCAAGTCTCTATTGTAATGATTTTTTTAACCATAAAAGATTTATGTAAGAAAACGAGTACCTAATTTTAATTAAAATCTTGCCTGTTGTGGGATGACTTGTTCCGTTATACTCACTGTTTCCTTGGATTTCACTTAATTGACATAATAACACGCAACGGCCAAGTCATATTAAACCCCACATAAGGTCAGATTTTAGCCATAATCACTCGTTTTCTTATACTTATTCACCTCTTAGGTCTTGATGTTACTGAGAACTCACCTCATGTCAATCGTTACTTGGCAAGTTTTTTATTGCTATGTTTTTGTTGGGATTTTTACTTCTTTTTGTAGGCAAGTAATTTGAGTTGTATTTCCTGTGCTTCGGTTTATCTTCTTTTTTTTTTCAATTTAGATTTTTGATTTTTATGCACCATTGAAAACGTTTATCACATTGAAAAACAATTACGAAGGCAACATCTGGACGGCTCTTTAGTTTAGCGCTTCATAGGGTTCCACATCAAAAATCACGTATTTTTTTCTTTTAAGGCGGCATTTCGATTTTTCTATTCGTTAAAATCATGAGCTAGGTATTTCAGACCTTCGATTTTTATAACAGAAAGCACCCATCAGATTAAATAGTTTTTTCGATATCTCTAATAATTTGGCCAAGCTTTGGGTCAAGGTCGTCAGGTACTCCAAACCTTAAATTTTCGTATGCCATCAGAAAAAAATCATCAGATAACTTTTAGTATTCGAGCGGCATTTGGATATTTTTTTGGGTGAGTTTTTAGGTTTTTCTTTCATGTATGTACTCCAAATCTTCGAAAATCCAGGTTTATAATAGTGTTTTAACAATGCGGCCAGTAGGTAATAGCAAAAATGATTTAAAAAGTATGAATAACAATTATCCATATCCGTACGTATTCAAAATCCCAAAGTGTCTGTTTGCCTGTCTGTATGTTATCTTCACGCTGGAGCATAGCTTTATTGGTCTAGAATACTAGATCGATGTCGTCAGGTAAATATGTGGTGCCCCGAGTAACCAACTACTTCGGTGATAGGACATTAAATTAGTGTTGCCTATCGATAGTCCAATAATATCGATAGACTATCGATAGTCTACCACACCGTGTCAAAACTATCGATACTATCGATAGTATCGATTGTTTTCGGTCATATTTACAATACTATCGATTGTATTAGACATAAAACTATCGATAGTATCGATAGTATTGCCATTATCAATAGTATTGCTTATAAATCACTATCGATACTATCGATAGTAATATCGATATCCTGAATAGTCTGAGAGGTCAACGATCGATAGTTCTGCAACACTGCATTAAATAAAAGATTACCATTATTTATTTGCTAAACAGTTCTGATGACATCCACCTAGAAACCTTGTAAAAATAAATTTAAATAGCTCCTTAAAAAATACCTGATGGAAACTCTTCTATAAAACATAATACTTAGATGCAAAAGTAAATATTATTATGTAAGTAGTTAATATTTTGTTATAGTCTTAATTATCTTTTTATGTTCTTACTTAAAGAGACTTTAACCTGCAGACAAACTTGAAAACTTTTGCAAGACTCTGCGAAAAACTGTAACCTACTTTGAAAGAGAAATAAATTCATCATCATCAACATCATCATCATAGTTTTTATCCCGGAAAATAGCTTAGTTCCCGCGGGATAACGATAAACGAATTCTTTGCAGACGAAGTCGCGGGCAACAGCTAGTACCTAATAAATAAACAATACGAAAAATCTAGTACCTAGGCGAACAGTCGAGTAGGTACATAACTGTGCATATTTATATGTAAGTTTTTTTTCAATATCTTTATTATTTGTTGTTGAAGCCCGCACTTACACTAGTAAGAAAAATTACGTAAGTAGCAGTACATTTTCGCGCTCAGACCGCTACTTCCAACTCGTTCGATTCACGGCCTCGCAATATAATGCAACTCACGTATTTTTACTTACTAGTGTAAGTGAGAGTTTTAACAAATCATATACGGCAATGTTAATTGCTGAAGTTGAAATATTTATCTGTAGCGAATGCGCTCGTAGAATCTCTTTTACATTAATAACTAAGATTCCTTCCGCTCCTAACTAAAGAGCTGTAAACTTTGAAATGGCTGAACAAACGCCAAGAAACCTGCTTTAAAATAAAAACAACCGCATCCAAATCGGTTCACAGAGACATATACGTACGCACGCACGCACGCTCACATAGCGGTCAAACTTATAACACCCTCTTTTTGTGTCGGGAAAAAAATATTTTTTAAAATATATATATGTAGTTTTGTAATAAATTACCTGCTGTCAAAAGATTAAAAATAGTATTGAATCGGTAATGATAATCGCAATGAATCGGTTAAAGTATTATGGTACCAATGAATCGTAATTAAGATTTATCGCTTCGATACCGTTTATTCAGTAGTTTATAAGGTTTTTGCTTTATTTGAGTACTAAACCTCAGTCTTTCTTTATGAATTTTCAGCTCTCTAGGCATTTTGGAAGTACTAGTTCAGTTTTGATGATCGCTAATCACTAGTCAATTTCCAATTTGTAAAATTTTGCATCTGAATAATTGTTTAACAAATGAAGTTATAAACTTAAAATTGCAGGTTTCTTATAAATTCTCGTAGCTTACCTTACCTGTCTATCTGATAATTAGAATGCCTTCTACAATAAGTCAATAACCGAGTTCTGCTCCACATACTCGTAGGTGTGACTATACGCCCAAATGCTTCGAGAAAAGGATGGTACGACCGCGTCTTGTACTCGACTTGGCGGGAGCACTTCCATGCCCCTAAAACTGCTAGTACAAAGAAACCAGCTCCGGTTAATCTCCACGACCTCGTTAAACGTTAAATTGTAGCTCTATTATTGAACATTAAAGTTGGCTGAATAAAAAGGGCATTACTAAAGGAAAAAACATTTTGTCACTCGTGTAACTTACGATTCCGGTGCTGACTCCTTATTGGCACAAGCGCGCGTTAATTTCTTTCGGCAGAACATGTTTGCTGACCCATTTTTTCTTCATGTTAGATTGCCTCTATCAATAGCACCCACGTCAGTTGTTTAGCTGATGGAACACCAGTCGGACTTTTTCTCGGGCCTACCTTTTTGATTCGCTGTCTGTTACGTACGTGAATCGCATGTTCTTGACCACCGTCCCTAATGGAATACTGTTTTAAAATGTAAATAATTTTGAAACTGTGTAGGTATTGATAATTTTCTTGGTTAGTTAATCGTCTCCTTGTAAATATATATTTATAAGGCTCCAAGTTCCGAATCTGGGGTTGAGGCATTTTTTTAAAGCGTTGTCGCATATTTTGTCACTAAAATTAACACATATTTACAGCGTGCAATAAGAGATTTATTTTTTAGCCTCGACACGTTTTATAAGATAGGTACTTACTTCACCCTCGTCCACTCGCTACCGTTGGATACTCCAGCATTTACCTATGCTTCAAATATTCTGATACTACCTATGCGCTTAAAGATCCATCGTTGCTCAAGATACGCTAAACCACGGTTACATTACGTATTTTAGCGTCTTTTAGGTTACGCCGACCAGTGTGATCGCTGCCTGTCTTTGGGCCCCAATGAGCCTCGTTATTAGGTACTACTCGACATTGAAAGATACATTCCACTTGCTAGGTATACGCAATTCTGACTACTGGGGTTTTATTCTTAATAAAATAAAAAACGTTTTTACACTTATAAGAGCTAACTTAGTTTTTTATGCAAATAAATGATTATGATTATGATTATGAAAAAAAACTTTATTTTGAGTTGGTGTAGCACGTGAATTTTCCTTCTAAAGGATAAGATTTTACGACGAGATTTAATTTTGTGGCGAAATTTGCCCAAACCATTTTTTATGCAAGGTTTCACGGAGATTGATCGCATAATTGAAACGTGAGTCGAAAAAATAATTGATATTGATGATTTGGGCGTATAAAGCAGTGAGCTGATTATTGTAGGAAGAAGAAGTTTAATCTACACTAATACATGTTTGTATGTTTGTGTGTTTGTAACAAATAAAATCAAAAACTACTGGACCGATTTAAAAAATTCTTTCACCATTAGAAACGTTATCCCTGAGAAACATAGGCTATATTTATTACTAGAAAAAGTTAGGGATCTGTGTTAAAACTTCAATAATGCAACTCAATGTGTAAAAAAATTAGCCATAAAGTATCTTTATTGCATGTGCTGCGGAAACTATTGATGATAGAACAAAAAAATGTTCTAAAATATCAATATCTACAAACAACTTTGCAATACGTTTTAAAAGTTGATAGAAGAAATGCCGCCTAAAATCAGACCATGTTAACCATTCCTTCGTATTAATCCTTATCCAAATAAATAGTTTCGTATTCAAGACTGAAAATGTAGATTACTTTTGAATTATTAGACATACTTAGAAGATACATAGTCAAAGTCCGTACTGACTGATATATCAATGTACAACCCAAACTACTACAACTAAATACCTATTTGAAATTTGGGATAGATATACCTTGAGTCTTATAGAGGTCAATAAGAAGGGATTTTTCGAAATTCTCACGGGATAGGGAATAAACTCTGTAACTATGATTATTAGAGGCTTCAAATTTGGCATGCAAGTAGGTGATTATAACAATAAAAAACTAGATAATTTTTAGGAGTATCGGAAAATCCCACGGGACAAGGAAAAAGCGAGATTTATAATTCAATTCAATGGGTCCCAGTCTCCGTAACCATTTCCATAGGAATATAGAGGTGCAGTAAAAAGAGATTTTTGGAATTTCCTACGGGATAGAGATCGGGAGTTGTTCATAAATCTTATTTGTACGCGGACGAAATCGCGGGCAAAAGCTAGTTATACAATAATTTTCATTCAAAAGATAATGTACCTTTTAATTGCTACATTAGTGTATTGGGTAAAACTGTAAATGTAATGTGAATAAAAAAATAATATTTTTATTGTAAGCAAGCAACCACCGCGTCAACTAAAAAAATGATGTAGATCTATTTCTTAATCCCTCTCAAGCACTAATAGTAACAAGCTACGAACACACAGTTTCCTCGAGTGGCCTCAAAGGCGACAAGGCCGCTGCCTCCTGACAACTGCAGGAATATGTTGGATCTCTTGCGAGATTTACACACACCCATACCCCATGCGTTTATAACGGATAATACAGACACACAAGTACCTACAGGTCCAATTTCATGGTAAGTTTGGTTTCCCGTAACTTATTGTGTATAAACTAGCTTTTGCCCGCGGCTTCGCTCGCGTGTACCATGATAATTCCAAAGAACCAAGATATCAAGCAAGCAAGCATACAGGCAAGCAAGCAAGCATGCAAGCAAGATTGCTTGCGTGACAATGGGACCATCTCAGGAGTATATTATATTCTTTCGAATAAAAAAAGAATTTTTAAAATCGGTCCACAATTGACCGAGAAATCGGTGAACATACCTACATAAAAAAATACATAAAATGGAATGCATAACCTCCTCCTTTTTTTGAAGTCGGTTAAAGAGCCCTTTGCGGCCTACTTACAGTATAAACTTATGAATTTTGAAATTTTAGCTTACAACCAGTAAAACGCAAAATCCCGTTTTTTCCCGTTTCCGTAAGAATTTCGGAAAATACTTTCTGTTTAGTAGTTTTTTGTTCTCTTCGATAGCTTAATAATGGGACTGACCTGATGATGATCTGAAGGCGCTCCAGGGGGCCCCCTCGTTTTGGTATCCACAGGATTAGCTCTGGATTCCTCTGGGTTCACGAAGAGCTGCTATTTGTGGGTCTATGGACCTTTTTGAGATTTTCGCGAGCTCAAGCAATACGAGGTGCGAGCATATTTTGGAGGGAAGCTGTCAAGTGACAGCTGTCAGCTTGCGTTTTGATCTCTCACGCAGATATGCGTTCAGTTAGTCCATAGTATAAACCATCGAATTGAAGAGATTTATTCAAACAAAACAAGGGTTAAAGAACACGCTGTGTCTGTGCTAGTTAAAATACATAAGTACGGAACATGCCGCCGACCATAAAATAATGCTTATTTTATTAATGAACTAACCTAAAGAAATATGATGTACTATGTGCTACAGTACTATGCTAACTTAAGACTAAAACATATAATGTTATAGCTAGGTAATTCCTATTCAACAGGTAATGGGCAGACCTTAACGACAGGTCGCTTACTCAAAGTGTTGCCGATGCGTACAGTAACGACTCGAGTAACACCGTCGACGCCAGGGTGCAGTTTGTGCACGCGCGCCAGACGCCAGCGCAGCGGTTGCATTGTGTTGTCCATCAACACGACTACTGAACCCTCACGGAGGGGTGAGGTAGCGTTATCGTGGAACCATTTACCTCTTGGTTGGAGTTGGTATAGGTATTCGATACTCCAGCGCTTCCAAAAATGTTGGACAGCTTGTTGTATGACCTGCCATCTTTCGAGGCGGTTAGGGTTGTCGTTAGACAAGTCAAATTCAGGAAGAGACGTTAATGGTTCCCCGATTAGGAAGTGTCCGGGTGTAAGTGGCAAAGGATCCGCAGGATCGTTGCTCAGAAGACAGAGGGGTCTCGAATTGAGCACAGCTTCAATTTGACAAAGTAAAGTGTTGAATTCGTCCTGGGTGAGTGTGAGTGTTCCTATGACGCGGTGTAAATGTCTTTTCAGGCTGCCAACAGCTCGTTCGACGAGACCGTTAAAATGCGATGCATAAGAAGGACTAAAATGCCAGGTGACTTGTACGTTAGCCAGCTGGTTGTTTATGGCAAACTGATTTGATTCGTTTCGCAGAAACGTGTAAAGTTCGGTAAGATACCTATTACATTCTACATAAGTACGTCCGTTGTCGGAATATATGTATTTGCAATAACCACGGCGAGACATGAATCTTCGCAACGCGTTAAGAAATGATTCTGTAGTTAAATCGGGTACGAGTTCCAAATGGATTGCTTTCGTAGACATGCACACGAAAACGCAGACATATGATTTGAAAATTTTAGCGTTACGGAACTTACTCGATTTTAAATGAAAATGACCAGCAAAATCTACCATTGTATCTAAGAAGGCACGTAATGCTCGAACTCTAGCTGCCGGCAGTTGAGCCATTGACGGCTGCGGTGCGACAGGGCGTGCGCGGACGCAGGGGATGCAGCGCAGTGTGCGCATACGAACGGCGTCGCGGGCACAAAGAATCCAATACGTCTGAGCGAGGGCAAACTGCAAAGTTTGCGGCCATGCAGATGGGTTCTGTGATAAAAATCTATAAGTAGATTCGTGAAGTGATGCCTTTTGGGTAAAAGAATCTGATACTTGGCATCGTGCGGTACGTTCGCTCGACTTATCCTGCCGCCGACCCTGAGGAGTCTAGCATCGTCCAGGAATGGTTTGAGTTTTTGGAGACGTTTTGTGCATCTGTCGTCATCCTTGAGACGAGAGATGTCTTCAGAAAATTGTTCACGTTGAACAAGTGAAATAATGCGACTAAGAACTTGATTCGTCTCAGGAACTGTGACGTAATTTGTCAGATAGACATTGGTCTTACGACACTTGTTGATGAACCGAAGCATGAGAGCTACTATGCGTAACATCTTGGGTAACGAAGAAAATCGTTCTATGAACTCTAGGCTAGGTTCATTAGTTTGTGTGAAATGAACATGCTTACGGCGTTCTTCATCAGTATGACAATTCACATTTGAAATAGGCCACTCAGACTCAGGTCTCCTGAGCCAAGATGATCCAGTAAACCAAAGTTCATGGTTCAACAGAGAAGGAAGAACCCCTCGGGACGCGGGATCCGCAGGGTTGTCCGCCGATTGAACGTGATGCCAGTGTGAGGCAGGCTCGTTGCTTGTCGTCTCCGCGATGCGGTTTGACACGTACGTACGCCACTTTTCTGGAGCTGAACGCAACCATGCAAGGGTGATTGTTGAATCGCACCACGCGTAGACTTGATCAAACGATAAAACCCTGCTGTATGTAGTGATGATCTTTTTTATCAGTTTTGCTAAAAGATGAGCTCCACACAGTTCCAAACGTGGAATTGTGAGACGTTTAAGAGGGACGACTTTTGTCTTACCTATTAAAAGGTTTGTATTGATAGTCCCGTCTGAGTCGCATACCCGAAGATAGACGCAGGCAGCGTAGGCCTTTTCAGAGGCGTCAGAGAAACCATGAAGTTGTACGTGATTAGTGCTAGGGAGCACGTGACGAGGTAACGAAATGTCTTGTAGTAATGGCAGTTCGTCGATGAACTGATACCACAGCTCACAGACACCACGAGGAGGAGCTTCATCCCAACCTGTGCCTGATACCCACAAGAGTTGGATGAGATGCTTAGCGAATAGCGTAACTGGACTTAGGAATCCAAGAGGATCGTAGATTCTCGCGATTTCCGCTAACATTATTCGCTTAATGAACTAAAACAATTACTTTGCTCACCCGCGACCTTTCAATAAATTATTCGCTTAGTACATTTACGTGACGGAGTATCCGTTTGATAAGTGAATGTGTCAGACTTAGGGTTCCACTTGAGCCCTAAGACCTTGACAGAAGTGTCAGTATCGAGTGCTGAAAGAATGAGTGCGTCTTCTTGATTAGATTCGTGTATGTTTAAGTTAGATAAGAATTCAGAACTGTTACTTGTCCATTTTCGGAGTTCCAATGTACCCGCCTTGCAAATACCAGTAAGTTGTCGTTGAAGATTCACAGCGTCTTCGACTGTATTAGCTCCACTTACGATATCATCAACAAATACTTCGTTGAGCAGCACTTGTGAAGCAAGTGGGAAAGCTTCGGCTTCGTCAGTAGCTAATTGTCGTAGCGTGCGCAAGGCAAGGAAAGGTGCAGAAGCAACGCCGAAAGTAACACAGCACAGGCGATATTCCTGTACAGGATCGTGGGGTGAGAATCTCCAAAGAATGCGATGCAAGTCGCGATGTTCTTCAGCAAGACCGATGTAGCGGTACATCATCTTTATGTCTGACGTAAAAACTATCTTGTGTAAACGATATTTTAGTAGAACCTCAGATATATCGAGATGTAGTTTTTGACCTTTCAAAAGGTTGTCGTTAAGAGACCGACCTGAAGTGGTCTTACAACTGGCGTCAAACACAACTCTGTGCTTAGTTGTAGCAGCAGACTTCTTCACCACGCAGTGATGAGGTATGTAATAGGGAGGCGTGTCACTGTTCGCAGAATCAGAGACAGGCTCCATGTGTCCTAAGTCCAAGTATTCTTGAAGACACTCATTGTATTTCTTACGTAAGGTCGGGTCACGTGACAATCTAACCTCTAACTTGTGCAGACGCGATACAGCAATAGATCGAGATTCGCCTAGAGGAGGAGCGTTCTCCTTAAAGGGAAGCGAAACTGTGTATTTCCCGTTTGAGTCCCTTGTGTGAGTATCAACGAAAATCGACTCACAGCGAAGTTTTTCTTTGGTAAGATGAGGATGTTCTGGTACTGATTCCAGTTCCCAAAACCTTTGAAGTTTGATGTCAAGTTGACATGTACTCAGATTGGTACAAATCTGTGCCGAAGGTGCATGGGAGATCCTGCCGTTAAGCAGGTAACCAAAAATGCTATTGATGGCTACAGGCGTCCCGTGAAGACCCTTGATGTTGTCTTGCAGCAGTATGCTGTCACGATAATCTGAACCCAGCAAGAGTTCAACCGGACGCGCAGAACGCAATTCTGGGTCCGCTAAATTCAAACCTTTCAGGTGAGAAATGTTCTCAAAGGCATTCGGAATATTAGGTAAGTAGCTCGTGATTTTTGGTAGAATAAGAGCTTCTATAAAGAGCTTCGGCTCTGATTTGTTGTGGGGCGTAACCTCACACATCACGTATCCCCGTGGTTGCTCGTTGCTGTCACCAATGCCGGTGACGGTGGTGCTTGTCTGCGCGGGATACCGCGGCAAGCCAAGACGTTGGACGCACGACTCAATAATGAGCGTGGCCTGAGATCCTTGGTCGACAAGGGCGCGTACTGACTGCGGCGTATAAGGCCCATGGCACATGGGACGCACCCTTACAAGCGCAGTCGTAAGTAGTACGGTACAGTTTTTATTATTGGGTTGCCCCGTAGCTTCATGTAATGAAGTGGGCGAAGAAGTTTCCGCTACCGAGCGTGACTCAGGGGAAGCACTGCATTCCATCATCAGCGTGACATTGGAAGAAGTTGTATCTTCATATAATGAAGTGTGATGGCGCTGATTGCAGACGCGACAACTGTGGCGCGACTTGCAATCTTTAGTATCGTGACCGATAAACAAGCAATTGTTACAAAGTTTATTTTCGCAAATAAAATATTTTCTTTCATTTACATTAAGTGAGTGAAACTTGTCACATTTATATAAAGGATGCGAATTATCTTTGCAGTATGCACATTTGATTTTGCTCGTAGAATTCACTGCGGTTGCTGCATGAACACTCATAGTACGGGACGTGCGCGCGAGGGACGCGCTCGGTGTGCGCGAAGCATTATATTGAACATCAGAGTGTGCACGAGTCAGCGATATCGCGTGGCGGGCCGCCTGCGCATGGCGCGATGACGTCACAACAGACGAGCGAGCCGAGCCGGCCGTGCTGCCAGCAGCGCCCGCGGCGGCGGTGGCAGGGCGCGCGGCGGCACTCATAACCTCCAATGCGGCTAGTTCCTTCTCTAAGAAATCGAGTAATTCGGACACGGCAGGAATATCATTTGAAGTTTTCAAAGATAACTCAAAACGACGACGTACATTCGGCGTAATTTTGCGCAGCAAAATGTTTAATAGAATGAAACTCCATTCTTCTACCGGAAATCCTAATGATTTTAAGGCCGTAATGTTCTCGTGATAACAGTTAACCAGCTTACGTAAGCCTAATTCAACATGTTTTTCTGACATAGGTTCTATATCGAAAATATTATCGAGATGTTTTGTTGAAATAATTCGTTTGTTTTCGTAACGATTTATTAATACCTGCAAGGCATTTTCATAATTACGAGGGGCGTTCAATATAAAGTGAGAATGAGATGCAAACTCTTTTAATGTTACGAAATTAAATACTGGCCGGTAAAGCTAATCTATCTAGCTGATTGCTATGAAAAAAAAAACTAACTGTCTTTTGTTTAAAAAAATATACGGTAATTTCTTTGCAATGCTATTGAGTACGTTAGCGAAAATGGAGAAAATTGAACTGCGCGCCGTTATCAAATACTTGTATTTGAAAAATTTTTCTACGGACCAAGTCAATTTGGATTTGCGGGACACTTAAGGGTCTAATGCTCCTCCGTATTCGACAGTCGCACGTTGGTGCGCCGAATTTAGACGTGGAAGAACATCGACAATGGACGACCCCCGCTCCGGGCGCCCTACTACAGCAGTAACTGAAGAAATTGTGAAAAAAGTCGAAAACTCAGTTTTGGCGGATCGTCGTGTCACAGTTCGTTTTATTGCTGAAAATGTATAGATTTCAACGGGGAGCGTGCATAATATTTTACATGAACGCTTGGGTATGAAAAAGGTATCTGCGCGTTGGGTACCAAGAATGCTTACTGACACGCAAAAACAAACTAGACTAGAGATTTGTCAAGAAGCTTTGAACCTGATGCAGCAAGACCGGGAACTTTTTTTGGCGCGATTTATAACAATGGACGAAACATGGCTCCATCATTACGACCCTGAAACGAAACTGCAGTCTATGACATGGAAAAGGCCATCATCTCCAACTCCGAAGAAATTCAAGGTGAGCCCATCTGCCGGTAAGGTCATGGGCTCTGTTTTTTGGGATGGTAAAGGGGTATTAATGATTGAGTATCCGAGCATGGAGCCACTATTACGGGCACTTTATACGCCAAACAAATAGCAACATTGCGCAATGAGATCCGCGAAAAACGGCGAGGTAAACTCTCGAAAGTTGTGCTGTTCCACCAGGACAATGCCCCGGCACACAAGTCCGCCGTTGCAATGGCTGCAATTCGTGATGCTGGGTTCGATATCCTTAAGCATCCTCCGTATTCACCAGATCTCGCTCCCAGTGATTTCTACCTATTTCCGAGATTGAAACAATACCTGAGAGGCCAGAAATTTGACGACGACGACGCGGTAGTCGCTGCAGTACAAGATTTTTTAAGTTTTCAAGATGAGACCTTTTTTAAAAATGGAATTTTAAGTTTAGAAAAAAGATATACTAAGTGTATTATGCTAAAAGGTGACTATGTCGAAAAATAAAATGACATTTAGTAAAAGTTGTTTATAACATACTCATTCTCACTTTTTATTGAACGCCCCTAGTATATTCAGTAACGGGAATCGATTTGATAAGATTATAAGGTTCATCTTTTAAGAACAACAACAAATACCGAAAACGTTCGACATTAGTTAACGTTACGTTATCGTGGACAAGTGATTTGTATAAATCATAGAAAGCATTCCATTCGGTCAAAACACCCGTGAATGTTTGTAACGATAAGTGAGGTAGTTTTACCCTGTTTTGTACAGTGGGCTGGGATGCGCCACATCCCGCGTTTTGTTCTATAGGTATACCATAGACTGACGTCATACTTTGTTTACGTTCCTCTTTAATAGTGTCCATAGTAACTTGTATTTGAAAGTACAATGAATCGAATGTGTTACGAAAAGACAACTGTTCTTCCTTTGAAAAAGATGCATTTTTTGCCATCAATTTTTCAATCTTTTCTTGAACCTTAAAGAATGATTTTTTTTATTGTATTTAATTCTCTGACGCGTACTCTGAACTCCGCTAAGTTACCCGAACAGTCAACAATACGCTGGGCCCCGTTTATGGCGAGATCACGTTCAAAAGATAATTGTTCAAGTTCCATGTCCACTGCAACTCTGCTATTAGATAGTTAATGAATAAAATTATAAGATTCGTACTTGTAAAATGTACCTACCTAGTTTTAGGCTTTGATCTAGATATGGGTTCGGTACGCTATACCTACACCGCTAATAATTAACAATAAAAAAAAACTGATATTTAATAACTTAATATTGAATGTGAATACGAAAATACACTAAGTACGAAAATACGAAGTGCAAATGTTTTGTGCAATGTATGAAAGACAGTAAAAATGTAGTCTGCGACTATTCTTACTATGCCTAGCGCTGCGCGGACGAATGTCGCACGCGTTTTAAACACCTACCGCACGCTCACGAAAATTACAAATGAAAAGTAATTTCACAAATATCGCTTAGAACCATATCAATGTATATATAATTAGACAGTGTTCGTCGAGATCGCACTGTAGACACCGGTATTATCGTAAAATAACACGCTAGACGTCGGCAAACTCGATATTTAGTTGTGTGAATGTCGGTAGAACCCGAGCTAATTCGACATGTAATGAACAAAAGATTTAGATCTTAGTATGTAAAACTAGCACAGACAACAGCTTTCGCGAATTTATTGTACATGAAATAACCAGTTATAATGCGATATATCCGGTTCGAAACCTATGTTTAGTAGTTTTTTGTTCTCTTCGATAGCTTAATAATGGGACTGACCTGATGATGATCTGAAGGCGCTCTAGGGGGCCCCCTCGTTTTGGTATCCACAGGATTATCTCTGGATTCCTCTGGGTTCACGAAGAGCTGCTATTTGTGGGTCTATGGACCTTTTTGAGATTTTCGCGAGCTCAAGCAATACAAGGTGCGAGCATACGTGCTAACCGTTTTGGTGGAAAGCTGTCAAGTGACAGCTGTCAGCTTGCGTTTTGATCTCTCACGCAGATATGCGTTCAGTTAGTCCATAGTATAAACCATCGAATTGAAGAGATTTATTCAAACAAAACAAGGGTTAAAGAACACGCTGGGAATTTTGGAAAGTCCTCTCTCAATGCTCCTCTACACTCCCCAAGCAACCTCATGCCGAATTTCAGCTTTCTAAGACCAGTAAAACGAAAAATCCCGTTTTTTCCCGTTCCCGTGAGAATTTTGGATAGTCCTCTCTTAATGCTCTTCTACACTCCCCAAGGAACCTACTTGCCAAATTTCAGCTTTCTACGACCAGTAAAACGAAAAATCCCGTTTTTTCCCGTTCTCGTGGGAAATTTGGAAAGTCCTCTCTCAGTGCTCCTCTACACTCCCCAAGCAACCTCATGCCGAATTTCAGCTTTCTACGACCAGAAAAATGAAAAATCCCGTTTTTCCCGTTTCAGTGGGAATTTTGGATAGTCCTTTCTTAATGCTCTTGTACACTCCCCAAGGAACCTACTTGCCAAATTTTAGCTTTCTACGACCAGTAAAACATAAAATCCCGTTTTTTCCCGTTCCCATGGGAATTTTGGAAAGTTCTCTCTCAATGCTCCTCTACACTCCCCAAGCAACCTCATGCCGAATTTCAGCTTTCTACGACCAGTAAAACGAAAAATCCCGTTTTTTCCCGTTCCCGTGGGAATTTTGGATAGTCCTCTCTTAATGCTCTTCTACACTTCCCAAGCAACCTACATGCCGAATTTCAGCTTTCTACGACCAGTAAAACGAAAAATCTCGTTTTTTCCCGTTCCCGTGGGAATTTTGGAAAGTCCTCTACTAATGCTTCTCTACACTCCCCAAGCAATCTACATGCCGAATTTCAGCTTTCTACGACCAGTAAAACGAAAAATCCCGTTATTTCCTTATCCCGTGGGAATTTCCAAAAATACTTAAAATAGTTTTTTACTATTATAATTACCTACTTTTATGTCAAATTTGAGAAGTCCAGTAATTATAGTTCATAGGTGTCCGTTGAACAGAATAATAAATCCCGTTTTTTCCTTATCCCGTGGGAATTTTGAAAAATCCTGAAATTGATGTTTTAACTAATGTAATACCTACTTGTGTATCAAATTTGAAGAGTCTAGTTATTATAGTTACTGATATAGGGCCACTCGGAATCGAATATATAAATCCCGTTTTTTCCCGTTCCCGTTGTAATTTTGGAAATTCCTCTCACAATGCCCCTCTACACTCCCCAAGCAACCTACATGCCGAATTTCAGCTTTCTACGACCAGTAAAACGAAAAATCTCGTTTTTTCCCGTTCCCGTGGGAATTTTGGAAAGTCCTCTACTAATGCTCCTCTACACTTCCCATGCAATCTACATGCCGAATTTCAGCTTTCTACGACCAGTAAAACGAAAAATCTCGTTATTTCCTTATCCCGTGGGAATTTCCAAAAATACTTAAAAATGTTATTTACTATTATAATTACCTACTTTTATGCCAAATTTGAGAAGTCCAGTAATTATAGTTCATAGGTTTCCGTTGAACAGAATAATAAATCCCGTTTTTTCCTTATCCCGTGGGAATTTTGAAAAATCCTGAAATTAATGTTTTAACTAATGTAATACCTACTTGTGTATCAAATTTGAAGAGTCTAGTTATTATAGTTACTGATATAGGGCCACTCGGAATCGAATATATAAATCCCGTTTTTTCCCGTTCCCGTTGTAATTTTGGAAATTCCTCTCACAATGCCCCTCTATACTCCCCAAGCAACCTTCATGCCGAATTTCAGCTTTCTACGACCAGTAAAACGAAAAATCCCGTTCTTTCCTTATCCCGTGGGAATTTCCGAAAATCCTTATAACTGTTTTTTACTATTATAATTACCTACTTCTATGCCAAATTTGAAGAGTCTAGTAATTATAGTTCATAGGATTCCGTTGAACTGAATATATAAATCCCGTTTATTCCTTATCCCGTGGGAATTTTGAAAAATCCTGAAATTGATGTTTTCATTATTGTAATACCTACTTGTGTATCAAATTTGAAGAGTCTAGTTATTATAGTTACTGAGATACGGTCACTCGGAATCGAATCTATAAATCCCGTTTTTTCCCGTTCCCGTGGGAATTCCCGAAAATCCTTCCTTAGTGGATGCCTACATTGTATAAGGTATCTATGTGCAAAATTTCAAGTCTCTAGGTCCAGTGGTTTTGGGCTGTGCGTTGATATATCAACAGTCAGTCACTCAGTCAGTCAGTTTAGAATTTTATATATATAGATTATAGTGACATTAAATAACTTTTACATTTTACTTGTTAGTGCAAATAATACACCGTATTTTAAGGGTAGGCAATACGAGCCGCTAACAGAACGCTTAGTATGTTTTACTTCACCAAATACTTCTCGATCGCGTTTACGTAAAAATTTCAATTCTATGAAAACATGGACGCGCGCGCGCGGAGGAGCTGTCCTTGTTTCCATAGTACTTAATTGATTTTTTTACGTAAACGCGATCGAGAAGTATTTGGTAAAGTAAAACTTATACTAAGCATAACAGCGTGCACATGCGAGCAGTCACATTAGGAGAAAATTCATATTATTTTTTTAAGTGCGAGCATCTAACTGTATATACCTAATCATCATCATGCCTCCTCCTCATCAGCAGGCCTCCTCTCAGAATGAGAGGGCTTGGGCCGTAGTTCCCACGCGGGCCCAGTGCGGACTGGGAACTTCACATACACGATTGAATTTCTTCTCAGGTGAATGCAGATTTCCTCACGATGTTTTCCTTCGCCATAAATTTCATGGTAAATTACAAATGTAATTTCGCAAATAAATTCCGTAAAACTCAGAGGTGCGAGCCCGCACTCGAACCCACGACCCTCTGCTTGAGAGACCATAGGTCAAACCACTAGGTCACCACGGCTTATATATATACCTAGTATAAACAAAGGCAGCTGCGGGTAGATGTAGGGCGTACTATCTAGGCATTTTTAGGGTTTATACCTGAAAACGAAAAGCAAATGTGGCTCTTATAGAATCGTTTTTGCTGCCAAGTTCTACTGTGCGTGGGTGCGTCTGATATAAGCCTGCCTATGAAGACTGTGTTTGGACTATATTGGGTGCGATTAATATCAAATACTTTTCACTATTGCCTCTCGAAACTGTAAAAAATTAAGGTCCACGCGATCTAAAGATTTTGTGTATTCACATAAAAAGCGTGGGGATCAAAACCTAAATATGAGGGTGATTCCAGTTGATATGAAATTATGTTTGGCAAAAAGCTTACTTTTACAGTAAGTATGTTTTTTGTGTTTAGTTTTAAATGTGTCCCACTGAAAAACAGCGTTGTGGCTTGCCTTAACATTATGCTGAGTAGGGCCCAATTTATACTATTCGATATTTTTTATTTGTATATTTCCTGTCAAATGTACTTTTTTCTGTATTTGTATCGAATATGTGTAAATAAAAATCTCTCTCTCTCTCTCTCTCTCTCTCTCTCTCTCTCTCATGCGTTCAATATTTTTTGAAACATTATTTTGTTCCGTATCTTTCATTGCTGACTGTGCGTAGGACAAAAACAGCGAAACTTGATACTTGCAGTAAACCTAGGCCCAAGTCCAAATCGGGAGAGAAGCCCGGATCTAGGTACGTTCTTCCAGGTGGTGTAAATACGTAGGGCGGGTAGGGAGGTGAGGGCGGATTTTAGCTGTAGGAAAGGATGCTAGTTAGTTGCTAAACTTCAGAGTTAATATTAAATTCTGGCTCAGCAAAGTACACTTAGTTCTCGATATGAACCATTCCAAAAATAAAACTCACAACCCAGAGAGCCCACACATTGAAGAAGTGCGCGCAATAATGTACGAGAGCTGAGCAAACGTGGCTCACTGAATTACGCGGTCGACGTCTCCGATATATATAATAATGTTTTATTGTTTTGTCAGTAAAGTCACGAAAATGTCGTGGAAATATTTTTATTTAGACGGGATGGCAGTTTATCGTATGAACTAAACATTCTTTCATGGGTATAATTATATGTGTTTCGTTATATTAATATATCCCACTATATATTAATATAACGAAACACATATAATTATATAACAACATAATAATAATATAATTATTACCTATATTATATTATGGATTTTATTCCAACTAAATACAAGGTCAGTAGAAATACAAAGTCAGTACCTTCGTAAAATGAAATATATAAATAGACTAGCCTTCCGTCCGCAGCTTCGCCCGCGTTAAATTAATTTTCCCGTAGCAAAAGGTATTTTCCCGCGGTAAAAAGTAGCCTATGTCACTCAGTGATAATGTAGCTTACTAACGGAAAAACAATTTTTGAAATCGGTCCAGTAGTTTCGGAGCCTATTCAATGCAAACAAACAAACAAACAATCAAAAAAGACGGAGTCGCTGGTAACATTATAATATTCATGTTTTACTAAATCTATACTTATATTCAACTAGCTGTTGCCCGCGGCTTCGCCCTCGTTGTCTTTTTCCTAAAAAAATTTCATAAGAACCTTCACCTGACAATAACAAACGCAACAAAAAAAGAATTAATGAAATCGGTCCAGCCGTTCACGCGTGATGCCGTGACCAAGGGAAATAGGGATTCATTTATATATATATAGATTTTCCAGGATAAAAAGTTTCATATGTTAATCCAGGTTATAAACTATCTGTGGTCCAAATTTCATCAGAATCCGTCAAACCGTTTTAGCATGAAAGAGTAATAAACATCCACATCCATACATCCATCCATACCTACAAACTTTCGCGTTTATAATATTAGTAAGATTATTACTGTTTTAAATTTTGTCTGTCCTACTGCTGAATATAAAAAAATATTCTCTTTTTATTCCTCGCTATCCCATAAATATTGCAAACCTAGCTATTGTCATAAAAAATACTCCTCCAATGGCAGCTTTCGCTGCAGAATAATTTCGATGCCAATAAATAGAGTACCTACCCAAGAGCAAGCTAACACAGACCTAAATAAACATGCGTGTTTGCGGTCCGCCTTACGATTCCGGTGAGAAATGACGGACCGTCCTTTTCTTAAAAAAATTAACTGGACTTTTATCGAAATACCACTATGAATAAGCATGACGAGAGTCATAAAAATACAGTAATCGAGGATTCAAGTGAAGTTGCAGACGCAAGCAAATTATTTAGATTGACCCGCCCACAGCACATGAGTGAAATAGCCAGTTAGCTAGCAGGGCCCCGTTTCTCACGTTTCTCAAACTTAACTAAAATAAACAACATTTTACTCTTTCTTATATGTTTAAAGTTTTTCTTTCTGAAACATACCTAATTGTTTTTATAAGTGTACAAAAATGTTACACTTGCACACAAAATGATTTATCTTTTACTGTTTTACTCATCAGCAATACTTTAATTTTAGGTTTTGCTGCAAGAAACAACACTTCACCACCATTTACGGCTAACAAAATGCTGAAGTTGCTGGACGATGCGTGCTAACATGTAACTGGAGAAAACTGGGTGAAAGTGGTTGAAAAAGCAAATAGTACATTATTGTCGTGGCCTGGAAGTAGGCAATTGCTGGCTGAGTATGAATATTAAACGGACGAGCTTGCGAGGCCGTTTAACTAATACGAAACCAGCAATTGCTATTCCAGCCGAGACCAATATAAAGCTTTTCTCAAAAATGGTGAAGGAAAAAAATAGAATAAACTTTTATTAACTTAAATAGGTACAAAGAATTGCAAATCACTTAAAATTAAATGTCATTAAACCCTTTCCCGCCTTTTTTCATTAAAAAAAACTGCAGGTGTATTTTTCTACCGAAAACACAACAAGCTGTATCAAACACAATAAAAAAAGTCTGGAGTTCCACAAAAAAACTGATACCGGTCATTTGAATTGGCTGTATACGAATAGTGCCAACTTATTACCATGGCTGTTATAACTTTTTAAAAAGTTTGAGACTCGACAATAATGGAATTTGTATGCGACATTGTTGTCGAGTTTATCGAGCCTGCAATGTTTTTAACTTTTTATTTTTTTTACTGACCATAAACTATGCACTTTACGTTTTGATATGAAAAGAATAATGTCAACTTTTACGGATATTATTGAGAAAAAAATATTATACTACAGGACTGTGAACGTTTCGTTCGGATAGACAGGTTGCAAGATGAAATTGATCTGATCATCAATGTCACCGATGATTCAGATACCACAGATTCTGACAGTAATGAGGGTGCAATTTCATCTGAAACTGGCGAATAAAGAAATATTTGTATTTTTTGTTTTATTTTAACATATTGATTAGCACATACAATACTTTCTATACTATGGGTATTATGGTAGGTAGGTTTATATTTTATTTGTTTGCCGACCATACTTACTTTGCTATGAAAACTGCACGTTGATAACGATCTCTATTAGCTGATATAACCAGACTTTACACGTTCCACGCGAATAAAGCCGTGGGCGGAAAACTGGAAAAATATTATTTTTTAAAATATAATGCAACTTCTCCAAAAATAGGCACGAATAACTCTTAGAAAAAACGATAGTTCACTCGATAAATGGTACATCTCTAAAACTGTCAAACTCGAAACGTCACAGAACTCATTATAGGTGAAAAATACTGTAGTCGAACGAGTATGTAAAGGTTTACTTATGTTAGTGGGGTAGTACTAACTATAATAATATTATATACGCACTTATAACTTTCAAGAGTAGGTTGATTTTTATGATTATTCTTAGGGTTCAGTGCCCAAAGGGTAACCTACCAACGGGACCCTTTATTACGCCTGCGCTGTCAGTCTGTTTACTTGCCAGTCGGTAAGCTCTGTGTCATTTGAACCGTAATATAAACACGTAAAAATCATACAGAGTATTCATGGCCTAAATTGTTCTTAAGGGAGTTATGGATTTACGTACAGTTTTTCTTCCCAAGGGAGTTCTAACTTTAGTTTTAAAACTTAAAAACAAGTTAGTTGATATGTCATTTCAGACTAAGGTAATGAGGTTTCAAGTCAGCCAACGTTTTATTTATATGTTTAAAACTTAGCTATAACCCAATTTTAATACACAAATCACGCTTTACAAAATTTCGTTTTTTTAAATATTTTATGTTTATATCAAATAGTTTTGCAATAATTTTAATAATTATTTTTTTAACATGTTGGCAGAATCTGGCCGTATGGCCATTCGAATTCTAAAAACAGTTTGCATTATCTATGGTAGATGACTTGAAAAAAGTGACTATCTGTATGGGCGGGTAGCCATTATAATTATTTAATTTAAGTGTTTAGAGACAAAATAATTTTATTTTTGGATTTTTTTCCTCGCAGTGTGATGAAAATCATTATGTGTATCACGGGCAGTAAGGAGATTACAAACTCCAGTTTTCGGCGTCGGGCTTACGCGGGCGTGGGCCCTACTTACGGCCCTTGATACACAATGTACTATACCTAGGTGAATACTACTATATGGTCGCTATAACAATAAATAATTAAAATAATTTAAAGTAATGAACTAAAAAGGGGCCCCTATACAGAAAAAGAGGATTTTTACGAAGTATGTAGGTATTATAATAACTAACTACTATAACAAAAAAATAATAAAAAATAAATTAAATTGAAAACTAAGAGTGCTACATGAACCATGTTGTTTCGGTACGGTGGTACGACACCCTTAGTATTCAACTACGTGCATTTAGTAAATTTTTATTGGATACTTTACTTTAAAGTTGGTCCTAATAAATTAAATTAGGAAAAAATGACCAACCTGATGGATGACTGTTTTTTCCTTACTAAAAATATCTGTATGCCGGTTTTTTTTTTCTATAAAAGACTACTGAATTCATAGTTATTTAATCCCTTAGAAATAATTTAAATAAACTATTTAACCACCATTACTCAATAGTTACCTACTGTTTAAAGAATCGTAAAACCTTTTTTCACTTCTCATGATGGTAAACTTAGTATTTATGCTGGACGTAGGCGGAATAAAATGACTTTTTATGATCTAGAGGCACAAATATAATATTCTTCTAAGACTAAGACAAACAAGCGCCAGCAGCCACGAACAATAAAAGTACAGTTTTTCTTTGTTTTTTTATTTCGTGTTTTGTTATTATATTAAAAAAATAGGCAATTCTAATATTTAATTTAAAAATAAAAATATTAATTTAAAAATTGACCCTGTTGCTAGGTATTTTCATTTCCTCGCAATCGAAGCGAAAAGCAGAGAGTTGTTCATAAATCCCATTATGCTTGTTTTTAAAATGAAGCGTTTTATGCACTTGTTATACTAGTAAAGCTTCGCTTCGGGCGGGCGTGATAGTGCAAAAGCGTATCTAAATAAATTTTATTGGCTACAGCAATACACAGGAATACTTAATTTTGGTTGAGTGGCAGGGTGGAGCGTTAGTTACCAGACATAATTTTCTAACAGCGCAACCTGTTTTAATAAAACAGTTAGAAAGGTATTTCGGTCTTTAAAGAATGTCCGCAAGGAATGATCAAACGAATAACGTTCCACGGAACTTACAATGTCTGTCTTTACTTAGTTCATTGTGTTTATTATATACATATTATACTATGTCATGGTATTACATAAACAGGTCCATAAAAAGCGATCCCCAAGCGAAATTACAATTCTACTTTGACCCGAGAATACATTTCGCTATATTCTCGGATATACGGCAGTTACTCGAAAACATGCCTTCAAATATTCGTATAATGAATAATTCATGAAACACAAAGTGGAAAGAGGGGGTCAAGAAACAATATTTGAATTGTGTTAAAAGGAAATCGTTCAGCTTCGGTACTTACAGCATGGTTACAACTATTTCTAGAATACTAGAATACCTAGAACCGTTTTTCCACCGTCCAAAAGTTTGATTCCTTGCTGTCCGACATGTCGGACTATCAGGATTTTTTTATTCCACTTAAATAGTTCAACCATCGGACCAAGAGGATATTTAAAATTCCACTTGTTTCGATCCGCGAGCCACGAAGATTTTTAGAATTTCACTTGGTTCGCCCCTCGAACCACGAGGATCATTGAATTCCACACTTGGTTCGACCCTCAAACTACGAGGATTGTTATGCTACATTCAAATTTAAACAGAAAATATAATAAAAAACAAATTTATGTCGTCTTTATTCAAACCTAAAAGATCTCTACTAATACGGCATAGTACATTATTTCAATATAATTTTTAGGGTTCCGTAGCCAAACGGCAAAAAACGGAACCCATATAGATTCTTCATGTCTGTCTGTCCGTCTGTCCGTCCGTATGTCACAGCCACTTTTTTCCGAAACTATAAAAACTATGCTGTTGAAACTTGGTATAATAAGTAGATGTATTCTGTGAACCGCATTAAGATTTTCACACAAAAATAGAAAAAAAAACAATAAATTTTGGTGGTTCCCCATACTTAGAACTGAAACTCAAAATTGTTTTTTATCATCAAACCCATACGTATGGAGTATCTATGGATAGGTCTTCAAAAATGATATTGAGGTTTCTAATATTTTTTTTTTCTAAACTGAACAGTTTGCGCGAGAGACACTTCCAAAGTGGTAAAATGTGTGCCCCTTACTGTAACTTCTAAAATAAGAGAATGATAAATCTAAAAAAATATATGATTTTGAACGAGATCTAGTTTGTCTGTCTGTCTATATCAATAACCAATCTACAATGATCCCACAATGCGCACATTTTGCTTAGGAGCAGGAATCTGCTAAGACTGGATGCACATAGATGCATATAAATTTGTACGGAACCCTCGGTGCGCGAGTCCGACTCGCACTTGGCCGGTTTTTATTTAAATTTTTTTTTTTTTCAAATTGTTGTACTGACGGATCGAACTATTTGGAAACGCACACAATTTGGAAAAAAAAAACAAACAGTTCGACTATGGAACTACTGGTAAGACTGGATGGAATAAAGGGTTTTTAAATCTGCGGTAAGTACCGTAAACTGGGGTTACTTTGAAATGCGGGGCTACTTTAGAAAACAGTTTTTTACGCCGTGTCCTTATTTTTTTAGGCCATCTGTGGCAGTGAAATAACTACCTTGATAAATCACCTAACTTTTTACGTCATTAAAATTAGCTATGAATATTTGCGTTTTTATAACCATTTTAAATCTATCAAAGTAGCCCCAAAATTTCCTAAAGTTTACCGTAGTTGTAGTTTATATGGTAAGTTTAGTCAGAAAAAAACATATTTTTTAAGGATTTATTATTTTAAGGCATGCCAAAAATTACAGGAATAATGTACTAAGTATGCCGTATTAGTGTACCATTACCTTAGAGATCTAAATGAATAAAGAGGACATATTTTTTTTATTATATTTTCTGTATTATTTATTTTATTAGCAGTTACGTCTGCTCACCGAACCATCTTATATTATCTATTAATATCTTATATTTTCTGTGTTCAAATTTGAATATACCTAGCAATTCTCGTAGTTTGAGGGTCGAACTAAGTGGAATTCAATGATCCTCGTGGTTCGAGGGGCGAACCAGGCGGAATTCTAAAAATCCTCGTGGCTCGCGAGGCGAAACAAGTGGAATTTTAAATATCCTCTTGGTCCGTTGGTCGAACTAAGTGAAATATGAAAATCCTGATAGTCCGACATGTCAGACAGCAAGGAATCAAAATTCCTCGTCGTCCGACATGTCGGACGACGTTGTCGAACCACGTGGCCGGAGGGCTCCAAGTTGTGGTGGTTGGGCTGGGATTAACGGAGCACGATTTACAAAAAAGAGCACGCCGTATATTTGTAAGTAATTACAACGAGTGCATAAAACTTAAAAATTGACATCAAAATTGCTTAAAACTCATTGTGCATTTATACGTAAATCATTTACAAAACCCGTAGTCTTCGCCGTCTCTTGCCTGAATACGTCCTACTGTTGGGCGTCTCAGGCATAGTTGGGCACTATTGGGGACTCTCAAGCAAAATGACCAAGCTTAGACTATCTAGACACGCGGCAGTGTGTCAAGCCAAGCTCAAGCAAAAGGAACTTGTAATATTACGTGAACCATTTGGAGCCACTTTTGACCCCTTCATAACTCAAAATCTACTTAACACGAACACACCAAATTTAGTTTATTTATTGATATGAATAAAATTAACTAGGTAAAACCCCAAATTAGATAAGTATAGCTTAAACGGTTATTGAGATAAAAACGTTTAAATGTCGCCATTTTTCCACTGACTGACATAGATCAAAAACCTAACCCGCTACCAGACGTCCTAGGAAGTTCATGGCATCCCGTCAAGGGATTGCGTGTATGTAAAGGGAAAAACTGGCCAAGTGCGAGTCGGACTCGTGCACGAAGGGTTCCGTACCATTATCTATAAAAACGGGAAAAAAAATCACGTTTGTTATATGGGAGCCCCCCTTAAGTATTTGTTTTATTTAAATTTGATTAATTATTTTTGAAGTGAATATATAACTGTAACACCAAACACGTATCAGGCGCACTTGCACTACCCAACTACCTGCTAGATGGCGCTGTACCCCCTGATAAACATGCAAGCGTTTGTCTATTTTAGAAAGTGTATAAGGCTCGAATGTTTGTCTACCGTCAAGTTTATAAAGATAAGGCCACGGCTATAACACATGCTCTCTGACTGCTTCCACTTGTGGGACGTTCGGGGACGTGTCATTTAGCCTGCGGTAATATTTGCGCTTCGATTGCACGCTCCAGCTCGCGCGGGTCGGCGCTCGTACGTGAATAAGTGTTGCCTTCTATTTAATTTTATAAGTTGTGAAAACAATAAATCTACCTTCGTCAATTAGATTTCTTTGATTTGCTGTCGTTACGCGCCACGATCCCACAAACTTGTTACATAACGAATTATTCTGGGAATATTTCAAGCGTCTGTCTACCTGTTGCCATTATCAATATTGAGCAAAAACGAGCAAAAATTCACGTTTTTTGTATGGGAGCCCCCTTAAATATTTATTTTATTCTGTTTTTTAGTATCTGTTGTTATAGCGACAACCGAAATACATCATTTGTTAAAATTTCAACTGTCTAGCTATCACGGTTCATGAGATACAGCCTGGTGACAACGGACAGACAGACGGACAGACAGCGAAGTTATAGGGTCATCGAAGGAAGTAATAGGGTCCCGTTTTTACCCTTTGGGTACGGAACCCTAAAAATCAGAATACCTTTTTTTTTTAATTTGTAAATATTTTACAAACAATCGATTTTATTAAGTAGCAAAATTATAAAGCAATGACTTCTTTTTTTACAAGCTTTTATTTCGCTCAAGAACCTACTTGCTCGATTTAAGACTGAGCTGAAATTTTGCATGCTTGTTTAAAAGAGTTTGAGTATGGGAATGGGTATCGGTATAAGTTTCGGTATCGGTACCAGGACCGGTATCGCTTTTGGTGTCGGTATCGGTATAGTTGTAGGGATCAGTATTGGTTTTGGTATCGGTACCAGTATCGGTATTGGCATCGGAAACGGTACCTATTGGTTTCGGTATCGGTGTCAGCATCGGTATTGGTACCACTACCGGAATTGGCATCGGCATCGGTATCGGGTACCATCATTGGTATCGGTACCGATACTGAAACCGACACCAACACCGATAACTGATACCGGTATCAGAATCAGTTTCGGTGTTAATTTCGTTATCGGTGTTGGTCGGTACCTATTGTTTTCAGTATCGGTACCGGTACCGTCATCGGTATCTGTGTCTGTATCGGTTTCGGTTTCGGTACCGGTACCGAGTTCGTTATTGGTGTCGGTACCGGTATTGGTAGCGGCAACGGGATCGGTATCGGTTTCGGTTTCGATATCAGTTTTGGTATCGGTGTCTGTATCTGTGTACCGGTACCAGTACCGGTATCGGTGTCGATATCGGTATCGATAGCTATAAAAACGTACGAAAAATTATAAACTTTCTTATTTCTTTACAAAAAAGTAATGAATATCCCACCAAAAACATAAATGTGAAAAATGTTAGCCAAGTTCAACGCTTCGCCGACAAAAGGATTGAGATCTAATGGATGCCAAGTTCTGTAGAAAATCCTGTAATCTATATAAAAGAGCAAATAACATCATAAACAAATATAAAACTGTATTTCTTTATATTCAATTCGCGGCTACATCAGTGTTTCATGTTAAAAAATATAAATTCTTAAATTAAACTGTCGAATAAATTACACTAAGTAAATAATTAACTTAATATGTTAAATTGAAGCTCAAAATTTGACTTAACTATAGGTAGGTAGTTTTTACTAGCAAATCGAATATAGAAAATTAGTTGATTAGCAAATGAGCTGTATTTAATAAAAACTTTTTAACAAAAAAATTAAACCGCCGAAAAAACTGAAAAGCAAAAATAATACCTTTTTTGTTTGACCTTAATCTAGGTACCAGTTTGAGGTCGGTGCCTCAGCACGAGCCAGGAGGAGTGATAGAAGCCAAACAGGTAGAAGATTATAGGTCCACTCCTCCTGGCTAGTGCTGAGGCACCGACTTCAAACTGGTACCTAGATTAAGGTCAAACAAAAAAGGTATTATTTTATGCTTTTCAGTTTTTTTGGTAATTTAATTTTTTTGTTAAAAAGTTTTTATTTTATACTTTTTTCCCATCCTTGGGGTAATTTTTTTTTTCCAAATATATATAATACCAACTTCAAGGTATAATACCCTATCCAATAAAAAAGAATTATGAAAATCAGACTACTCTGTAAAAAGTTAGTCAATCATCCCCTGTTTTCCTACCCTTAGGGTAAGAATATTATTTCCAAATTTACATGGGACCACCCTTGGAGTATACCCTTTCCAATAAAAAAAGAATCATCAAAATCCGACTACTCTGTAATAAGTTATGCGTGGTCATATAGTACAATCAGTAACTGAACAATCAATCATCCCCTGTTTTTCTACCCTTAGGGTAGGAATATTATTTCCAAATTTAAATGGGACCACCCTCGGGGTACACGCTTTAAAAAAAAATACGACTTGAGAACCTCCTTCTTTTGTTTTCGTCGGTTGAAAAGTATCAACTTATCTTGTATATTCGATTTGCTGGTAAAAACTAGCCAAGTCATATCTTGAGCTTTAATTTAACGTAAGTTATTTATTTTATGTAAATTATTCGACAGTTCAATTTAAGAATTTATGTTTTTAAACATAAAAGACTGTTGCAGCTGTGAATACAAAGAAAAACAGTTTTATGTATGTTATTTGCTCTTAAATAGATTACAGGATTATCTGCAGAACTTGGCATCCGTTTAGATCTCAATCCTTTCGTCGGCGAAGTGTTGAACTTGGCTAACATTTTTCACATTTATGTTTTTGGTGGGATAGTTCTCACGCGGATCCAGTACCAAACTGTAGTGCGCAGAATATTTTTCATTTTAGAACAATCACATAATTATAGGTAATAGGTAATAACGGGCTAATTTCCGCAACTCGACGTCTTTTACGCGCCTATTTTGCGTAATCATATAATTATAAAACAAAGATTTTTCCCGGAACCATTCCCTTAATTTTGCCGTCTAAATATAATTATCTATCATTAACGTTTACTAACATTTTTAATTTCCTTTGTGTAGCCACAATAAAAAAGATTGATTTAATAGAAAAGTGATTGAGGCAAAGCAAGTCGATTTTTGTTTACATTAATAACCATATTGTTCGATATACTCAGAGATACAGTAGCATTTTATAACATAATTGTAATTTTTGAGATTAAGGGGCCGTTTCTCCAGCCACTGATTAATTTTAACTGACGGATAAATGTGATGCCGTCTCCGTCTATTCGAATAAAACAAACAGAGACGGCATCACATTTATCCGTCAAATAAATTTGATCAATGGATGGTGAAACAGGGGGTAAATGTTGTAATCATTTAAAGAGTAACTTAAAAATTATTACAAGAAATTACAATAAACAACTATTCAAACCTCATAACATCAAGTATTTATAATTACTGAAAGTATTAGGTAAGGTTTTCCTGTATTATGAAAGTTAATGCATAACTTTTCTATAATATGTTTCTACCTCCTGGCAGTTATAATTTCACATAGCACCGTTGCTCGACTAATTAAAATAAGGTTTTCTCGAAGCCAATTAGGGCTGGCACTGTTCAGTCTGCGAATGCCTTGTTATATAGGTAATTGTTATTTCATCAGTCATATAATTTTTTCTCCCAGAATGACCAGTAGAGATTAAGTATGTATGTATATCATTATTATGAAAGAAACTTAATTAAATGTCTATCTTACCAGTATCCGTGACTCATGTCTATCAAGCCGTAAACTCTTTCTACTCTGCTCCCCTGCGACCTTAAGCTGCGTACAGCTGCGTACGGACTGCGCGCACATTACTCGTACCCGGGTACGCGTAATGTGCGCGCAGTCCGTACGCAGCTTAACGACAGTAACGTTTATGTAAGAAATGCGTGTTCATGCAGTTCCTCCACCTCCATACTGTACACACACAAACCCAACTATCACCACCACCACAGTACACAGACACGTTTCGAACTCAACTAGAACTCATGTTCAGAGTAGGTACCGTAACCGTTCACTATAATATATACGGCCATTCTTCGGTTTGGTGTTCTTCGTCTAATTACCCTGACCCTTTTTATACATCGCTTTTTTGAACTATTTATGACTGAATATGAAATCTTTACGTTCATAGAAGCCATTTTATCGCTGTGGCATTATAATCGTAGTAGCGGTTTTTGTGATATTGAGGTTTAAAAATCATAGGGTCAGGGCAATTAGAAAATTGAAATTCTTTCGGGTTGGGGCAATTAGAAATATGCATTTTTTTAGTCAGTATCGCCTATAATAAATGTATGAAGCTATTTAATAGTTAAATTAACAAGCACTATAAATATTCATTAAACATTGACAAACAAAAAATAGCACTTTAGTTTTTTTTTGTCAAGTAAATGTGGGAACAGCGACTAAAAACATTAAAAAAAGATAACGGAAATATTTTTATGATTCAGTTTCTTTGGTTGTATTTTATTTTATTTTGGTTTCCTGTTCCAGCTACCCAAGCTTTTACATTCAAATATTATAATTAAAAGCACATAGTTTACACTTCAGCCCAGAAATAGAGACAACTTGAACGATCCCTAATTTATTTTTTGTTTTTACGTGCATTTATAAAAGCGTGATTTTCTAGTGTTTTTTAATCTAATAATTTACATTTTATGTAGTAAGATAGAACATAACGATACTGGCAATTAGAAATATACGTGGCAATTAGAGACGTAGTAATTAGGGAGAAACCTATTTTCATTAAAAAAAAACTGTTAAAACAAAAATTTTGCCAATAAAGATATATCTCAAATCATTAGGGCCAAAATAGTGCATTCGTGTTAAAATACTACAATACGCTAACCTTCACAAATAAGCCAAAAATTGAGGTCAGAACAATTAGAAAATTTGAAAACCATAGTCAGGGCAATTAAATACTTATGTGAATTCTCGGCATAAATAAGGCTGCAACGCACGTCCTCGCTCGTCAAGCGTCGAAGCGAGACTTAGGGCTCGCGCCTCGAGCTATAGTGACGTGCCAAATATCGTTAGTTAGGGAAGGACGCTCACGAATATGAACGGTATTGGCAATTAGTCCTTGACGCCGGACATGTACTTTATTATTGTTTTTGTACTGAAAGACTGGCTTCAGTGGATCCGTTTTTTAATATATTGTAAATAATATATTCACCTATTCAAAAAGTTAAATAGAATGTCATTAATCTCTTCTAAAAATTAATTAAAAATAGTTTTGTAAACTAAGAAAACGCGCGGACAAGTCAGGGCACTTAGGAGAACGAGGTTTGAAAAATTATTTCTACCAAACTATAAATAAATGAGCATTGTATTTAAGTGCACATAATGGGAACTAGCGTAAATTATCTTAAAAAAAGGAGCTCACATTATTATTATTTCATTTTTATGGGATTTTCGTCTCGGACAAGCAAAATTTCGCCTCCGGAGAATGGCCGTATACTATAATATATGCTACCAAATTTAGACTAACAAACAAAACAAATAATGTTTTAATTTGTCACTGTAATTTTTCAAGTACCCACTTTATTTTTCTTAAACAAACTACCCCACAAAAATTATTGAACTTTTACTGTCACAATAAACTACCCTGAACTTTTGTTTATACCTAATTATAATGATAAGGCATAATTTTATTAATACTAACGGTTATTGCTGAAATTAGACTCAAGCCGCAGTAAGGGAGAAGATATTTACCTATTCATTAATAATAGACCCCATAGTGTTGTATCTAATTATTATTTACATGCATTCTAGAGCATCCAGACGCAACCCCTGGCTGCAATAATGTAACACTTCATAAGAATCCGAATCTAATAATGAATGATTTGATTCCAACAATTTTTTTGCAAAAATCTCTCTTCTCTCTCTCTCTTTGGATGCTTGCTTGTCATTCTTATATGCCGAAACATGCTCTTTAAATCTAGCATTAAAACTACAACCTGTCTGCTCTACATACATATTATTATATTCTATTACAACCATTACAAGTTAGCTTGTCCTCCGATCTAGTTTCTTTATCTCTACCTTGATTTGTGGTTACATAGCCTAGCTAGAGTACAAAGAGTTGATGGTCTTAAAGGCAACATTAACATTGTTTGATTTTATAATACCATAAATCCTATCAGAAAAACGGCCAACGTATGAAATGCTAAATCTATATTTGTTAGCAGACTGAGAAGGCAACGTCTATATAAACTACTTACTTTGTGAATTACTAAAAGCGTCGTTTCTTTTCGATTTCCGGTTCCACATAAAGTAAAATAAATAAATAAATAGTCTTCGACAAATTTTATTATAGTTACAGCTTTTTCTCACTTCACCGAAAGATCAGTTTGAATATTGAACAAGTCAAGTAATTGTTTGGGCTTAGCCTTATTTGACAAATTTTTAGTTTTACATTGCACCTGTAATACTTTTGTCCTAACAATTTGAGTTATTAACTATATACCTACCTATTTTGGTTTTGACCGACAAAGGTAAAGTCAAGGAAAGGTTCTGATTACTTATGATGTAATTTTTATTTTCAATATGTTTGTACGGTTTTATTTATATTTAGTTAGTAGTAATACTTGACAGCCCTTAAAACGTAAGACTAAACGTAAACGGCCGGAGCCTGCTGTTCAGCGCACGCGACTTTAACATTCATCATAATTCCTTACTTTCGCTCACGATTCTTAAAACTCCATACATGAAATGTTGCCACGTAGTACCTACTAGATTTTCATGTAAAAATGTGATTTGTTGCAAAAGGTTCAGGTTCATGAACGTGAGGAATTATAACTATTATTTTGAAATAGCAATATCTAAATACTATTTACAGAAAAGAGTATCACAACGTTGAAGATTCTTGCTGTGCAGTTTTCAAAACAGCATTCTTGCAAAAGATCCACTCCTTTTTATTTCGTTAACAGGATTGAGAAATTCCAACATGCAGTAAAGTCGGCAGACCAAATAATAAAATTCATTTATGCGTAAAACATTCTTACGTAAAACACTAAATATTTCAAATTTGGAATTATCTTTTGAACATAAATACATGTATGTATGTATGTATGTAAAACTCTTTATTGTACATAAAACATGAAAATAACTAGTTAACAAGAGATACAGATGTACAAAGGCGAACTTATCCCTTAAAGGGATCTCTTCCAGTTAACCTTAGAACGATTGACAGGACATTAGAGACAAGAGTAGGCATACAATGCTGAGTAAAAAAAAAAAAGAGCCCAAATCAAAAATAAACCCAAACTAACAAAACATAAACAATACCCATACTTACAAAGAATACACACAAGTACACACATATATTATATAATGAATACAATAGACTAATACATATCATACCAACATAAATAGACTACATAAAAACTACAAATACTTACATTAATATACGCATATACACTAAACAAAGAACACAACAGAGTTAGTCTCAATTTAAGAGGAACTGTCAAGCCAGTACGCCCCTAAGCGATTCCGGAAGATGGCTATTGACTGCGACCGCCTGATGTCACTCGGCAACCGATTCCACAGACTAACAGCGTGCACGGAGAAGGATTTGGAATAGGATTTGGATTTAGATATAGGAAAGGCTAGCAAAAGATTATCACTTGACCGCAACCGGTTCCCAGACCCAGCAGCCAAGTAATTAAATCTTTCGGAGAGGTAGGAAGGGGACTGTGGTTTAAAAAGGACATTAAAAAGCAACGACAGTATGTGAACATTCCGGCGCAGACGAATTGGTAGCCACTTCAGCTGAGCGCGAAAACAGGACACGTGATCGTATTTACGGAGACCGAAAATAAAGCGTATGCATACGTTCTGAAGACGCTCAAGCTTGTCAAGCAGCTGCTCAGAGAGATCAGATCAGAGAGATCGATGTCGCCGTAGTCAAGGAGAGGGAGAAGGAGAGATTGTGCCAAAGTAATCTTGGTGTGAAGAGGAAGGAATCTTTGCAGACGTCTAAGAGAATGGACCGAAGCAAAAAGCTTGCGGCTGACCTCAGAGACATGAGCCGACCAGGACAGAGTCTGATCCATGATGATACCCAAATTTTTGACCGTGGGTGAGAAAGGAATAGGAGTACCGTCAAAAATTAGTTCGGGTAATACCTGGTCAGACATTCTTGAGACAAAGTGAGGGCTTCCAACAACAATCGCCTGTGACTTTTTGGCGTTCACCTTCAAACCGAATTCAGCCGCCCAGACCCGAATGGCCTCGAGATCGATGTTGACGCGATTAATCAAGTCAGGGATGCCATCAAAATCTGCCACCGCATATATCTGAAGGTCATCAGCATAAAGGTGGTAGGAAGAGTGTAGCGACGCCGTTATACCATTTATGAAAATCGAGAAGAGGAGAGGAGAAAGCACTGCCCCCTGGGGGACACCAGACGTGAGATCGCACCATCCAGAATACGCCTCATCCAATCTTACCCGCTGGCGCCTTCCCGTGAGATAGGACCGAAACCAGGACAAAGCAGAGTTGGAAATATTAACGGTTTTGAGAATTCCCAGTAAGATATCAAAATCCACAGTATTAAAAGCGCTACTGAAGTCAAGAAGAACCAACACTGTGACCTTCCTGTTCTCAATATTAAGACGAATGTCATCGGAGACCTTGACAAGAGCAGTGACGGTGCTGTGGCCGGGGCGGAAGCCGGATTGAAAAGGATTAAGAAGGTTGTGGATATTAAGATGCTGAGATAACCGTCGACACACGAAGTGCTCAGCAACTTTAGACAGGATTGAAAGAATGGAGATGGGACGAAATTCTGAAAATGATGAGGGGTTGGAGGACCTAGGGAGAGGAATAACATTTGCTAACTTCCATAACGTGGGAAAATGACCAGAAGAAAAGGAATAATTAATGATATGAGAGATAATAGGGGCAATATACTATATTGTAATTATAAAAAGTGTGTATGGTATTAAATATTTTCAAACAAACTGCAGGAATACAGCATCAGCTTTTTACGGTAATTTGAAATACCAACGTAAGAGTAAGTAAGTTAGTTATTTATCAATTGTAAACTGTGTACAGTCAGCATCAAAAGTCGCTATACGCTTCAGGTGCTCAAAGAGAGGTAAACGTTTAAATTTTCAATAAGTTGTTGACTTTCATATTTACTTGTGAGCGCTCAACGTGTCACAAATACCTAAACTAAGTATATCTGATGCTGACTGTACAAAGATGTTAATTTCGAGCACAAGCTTTTAAAGCTATTTCCATCAAGAATTTTTATTTTATTAGGAAGTGCGTTAAATACGCGTATTGCAGTAATGTACACACTTTTCTTGTATAATGAGTTATTGGCTTTCGGACATACTAAATTATATTTTGTACTTTTCTCTTACGTATAAAAAACAACCAGCGTTTAAACGGGAAACACTTACATAGAGTATTAATTTAATTTTCTAAATAAAAAACCACCGATTTAACAATATCCAAACTTTCACGGAGAAATTAAAAAGAAATTAAGTTGAAGTATCGTAATTTATATTTTACTCAACATGTGTTTTTACCTTTATAATGATAACAAATAACACCTAAGTAATACGCAGTGCAAAAGAGCAGAGGCGGTAAAAGACATGGCTGACATGGATTAGGTGACCTAGCGATCTGAGGAGTCTCGCGCCTCGTAATATTTCCGTTTCTTTTGCTGCATGAAAGACTCGTCCTCGTGTACCTGGTGCGTCATCGGAGGGCCTCGTACAATATATCTTGCCTTCATCAAATTTAGCTACTTCGCCGCTACTGCAACGGAAAACATGTCAATCATAAACTTAGCCAGATTGGTATTTAGGCAAGTATGAGCGAGCTCTATTTTAATGATGACGTACTGGTATCTTGTCACGGATTCAATTTATACATAGAATATGACAGAAAAGATTGTAAAAAAAAAACAGTTTTCTCGTACTATCACATTTTTGGCGTAAAATGTTTGACTTGAGAAAAAGAATGTAAAATTTTAGCTCCTTTATCATCCGTTTTCGATAGTTTTATATATATATAGTGATGGAAGTAAATGGAAGTATATGTAAATGTATAGGGAAATAAAAAAACAGAGAGTTGTTGTCGGTACGAAGGCTTTACCGAAAGTAAAGGTTGACACATACGGCAATGTCATAAAAATTATAAAACATTAGGCTTAATCTAAGGAGGTTGCGTTCACAATCCAACATACAGTACTCTAAAACCAATGGAATGAAACCTTAATGTCTAAATCATTAAGACAAAAGTTATAACTGCAACTAAGTGTTCACCGATCATCATAATTCTAGGCGGTATAATTACGCAATTAAACACACCGGTTTCTTTGGCAACGTTCTTTTGGAGTTTCCTCGTTCCTATGGCCATTAGAGCACGAAATCACGTTAAGTGCCAGTCGGAAATTAAACCGGATACCGCTGCGGATACAACGTGACCCGATGCGAGCGCGACCTCGGTCCATCTCAAAAACCTAATAAAAACATACCAAGTAAGTCATAGGTTTCTTTGTGATAACTCATGACTGAATACCAAACGTGCTCTCTTGTCGAAAGCATTTTGTTTTTTAATATTTGCTCGGTTTGGCAATTTTTGAATCATAAATAACGCTGATATTTTAAGCGTAACTTCATACGCACTTAGCTTCAAAGCAAACGACGAAATTTGAAGATTTAGTTCAAAAACCAGTTTATGTGTGCAGCACAATTGAAATATTACCTCTACGAGATATATATTAACATGGCAGAATTTATTCATACACAAAACATTGTAGGAAAATAGACCAGGACTGAAGGATTTAATTAGAAAGTAATTTTAAAAATAGATTCGATAAATATACAATACAATACAATACAATACAAATATTCTTTATTGATCACCAGAAACAGTACAGTGACATTACAAAAATAAAAATTCAGGTAGACAATAGGCGGTCTTATCGCTAAAAAGCGATCTCTTCCAGACAACCAATTAGTCAGAAATTAATAAATATCAACAGACGAATGTAGGTGGCAGAAATAACAGACAAGAGAAACGCAGTATTACTTAATAGACAACAAACAATAAAAACAATACAAATATAATATAAATTATATAAATAAACAAATACATTCAATATAATACTTATACACTACATATACTTAATACAAAATATCAATGGAAAAAAAAATGTCAAAAGGCCGCATGTGAGAAAAGGATTTAAAAAGGAAATTAAAGAAACAATATAAACAAAAAAGAAAAAGAATATAGAAGGGTCAAAGAGCGAGGATTACGTTAGTGACAAATAGTGAGCCTTTAGAAGGTTTTTAAAAATGGGAAGGGATTTTGCTGGCCTTAACGACAAAGGAAGAGAATTCCAAAGACGAATGGCGGTCATAGTAAAGGAGTTATGATAGAATTTGGAGGAAGAAGGAGGAACAGTAAGAAGAAAATTTTGTGCAGAGCGAATAGAGGACATAAACATAAAACGCTCTTGAAGATATTGAGGAGTTGCAGGATTGAAGAGTATGCTGTACAGAAGAGAAAGAATGTGAGTATTACGGCGAAAACGGATGGGGAGCCACTTGAGATGGGCGCGATAGTAGGAAACATGGTCATATTTCCGCAAACCAAATATGAACCGAATACAGACATTTTGGATACGCTCAAGCTTATTCAATTGCTCCTCTGTAAGATCTAAATAGGAAACATCGGCGTAATCTAAAATAGGAAGACGGAGAGAATTAGCCAACGCAATCTTGGTAGCGAGCGGGAGAAAGTTGCGAAGCCGCCTCAGAGACCCCACAGCAGCAAACATCTTCCTGCTAACCTCATTAACTTGGGGCGCCCACGCCAATGACTGGACAGGTCCATGAAAACACCCAAGTTTTTTACTTTAACCGAGAAAGGTATCAGGATACCATTAAAAAATATAGGCGACAGATTAATAAAATTTACTCTGGAAATAAAATGTGAACTGCCGACTATAATAACCTGAGTTTTTGCTGGGTTAACGCTAAGACCATAGCGACCACTCCAGTTGGCTATTTTGGCCAAATCGAGATTCTCGGCAGCAATAACATCCGGGAGATCATCAAGTACACCCTGAGAATATATCTGGAGATCGTCGGCATAAAGGTGATAAGAAGAGACAAGATTATGAGAAATGGAATTTATAAATATGGAAAATAATAGAGGCGACAGTACACCGCCCTGCGGCACTCCCGCTGACAGGCTGCACCAAGAAGAACGAGAAGCTTCCACCTTTATGCGTTGCCGACGCCCAACCAAGTAACTCCGAAACCAATCAATTACCGCAGGAGATATGTTAAGAGAACCCAAGATCCCCAGCAGAACATCAAAGTCAACAGCATTAAACGCGTTGCTAAAATCAAGCAGCGCCAGAACCGTTAACTTTTTGCTGTCCATGCCCAACCGTATGTCATCTGTAATTTTGACGAGAGCGATGGTCGTACTATGACCAGGACGGAAGCCAGACTGGAAAGGGTTAAGGAGGTCATTACGGGTTAAAAAATGTGATAATTGCCGATGCACAAGACGCTCCAAAACCTTAGATAGAAATGGGAGTATGGATATAGGACGGTAATCGGAAAAAGAATTGGGATTTGACTTTTTGGGCAGTGGAACAATCTCAGCATCCTTCCATAACAAAGGAAATACATTAGAGGAAATTGAGTTATTAACCTTTTGACCGCCACTCATCGTTTTTGTTTGGAACAAAATTGATTCTTATGCGGATGCGGGTAGGTTTAATTTTGTATTACCGTGCTGTCGTCTATAGCCGACGCTGGCGGTCAAAAGGTTAAGGATACTGGTAATCACTGGAAGAAGTAGGTCAAGTAATGGAAGGATCATTTTACGACTAACACTGTCAACGCTAACAGCATTGGACGCAATGGATAATATGCTCTGCTTAACATCACTATCGGTAAATGAACTGAAACAGAAAGGAACAGTTGCAGGAGTTGGGATATATTTTGTGGTTTCAAACAAGACGAACGAGAGATCCTATTACAACGCCTCTCCTGCAATATTTGTTGTTCTCTCAGTTCTCTCTATTTTAATACACTTTGATGGGATTTGTGTTTTGAACCATAAGTGGCCAAAAATCAAAGTCAATGTGTGTTTATGATACGAAAGATATTAACTAGCGTTTTTTACTTATACCTACACAGTCAGTGTTTCCGGACCTCAAAAGGAAAATTGAACTTTTCTAAGATCACTCGTGCATCAATCTGTCTGTCATTCTTCATTTTGTTGTTGATTATGTGGCATACCTATCAGATGAAATAACTTATTGTGACTGTCTGAAACCAGAGCTGTCGGAAGACCAGCATCAGCTGCAAGGTTGACATTATGCTGAGTTGGGACCATTTCGTGACAATATTTTTGTCTCGGTTTAATTTTCTTTGTTTTTATAAAAATGTCACGAATAAATGTCTTTATACCCTATCTTACTAATATAGTAGTATCGTTAGGTGTCATAAATGAGAAAGTTTCTGGAGATGTTTGGATGTTTGTGGCTTAATCATGCAATAACGGCTGAATGGATTTAGATATAACTTGGCTTACCGATAGACAAAGATCTGTATTGAGACATAGGACACTTAATATTCCGGTAATACGTTCCCGTGGGTAAATATTTTAACTTTAAACAAGAATAGAAGGCGCTTTCCAAGATCTTTGAAGTAGCCTTTCAAGATGATGCGTGAACGTTGTCTGCAATTATTAATAGGTAGATGGCGTTCTCTAAACGAAAGTTGTGCATTGAAAATGTTACCGTAACCTTTTTTCATGCCTAACTCCTTAGATTATTTATACACTAGATATAGATCGGGGGATGGTGACACAAGATACTAGATCATTTGTAACAATATGGTGGTTCTTCAGGGGTATAATTACGTAATGACAAAAAGGAAAATGAAGGTTATAGCACTGGAACCGGCGGCCCAATCGCGTGGGCGTTAATCGAACGTGTCGGATAAACAACGAAAATCGAACGATTTGTTCCACAAAAATTCTTGTATTTTCCGATAGTCGATAAAAAAACAGAAGGCGGTAGCGTAATGCCATACTTTTCCGGTGTGGCTTACTGCCCGCCATACCGACGTGAACACGTTAATTTTAAAACAACAACTCAACCATTTGTACCAAGCTAATTTTTGCACAGCTAATAATCGTCGAGTAGCCGTTCACGAAAATCACCATGCCATACTTTTCTGACGGTTCCAAATGGGCGCCATACCGCCGCAAAGGAAAAAATATTGTACACATTCGCCACCTCCCACAGGTATGGCATTATCAGGCTTTTATTTATAATCATACGGAGAACTGTTGTAAAAAGTTTTAGGGTGGTACAAATCATTTAAAATAAAAAATAAAAATTACTCCTTGGTATGGCGCCCATTTGGAACCGTCAGAAAAGTATGTCATGGTGATTTTCGTGAATGGCTACTCGACGATTATTAGCTGTGCAAAAATTAGCTTGGTATTTGTATTTTGGTTGAATTGTTGTTTTAAAATTAACGTGTTCGCGTCGGTATGCCGGGCTGTAAGCCACACCGGAGAAGTATGGCATTACGCTACCGCCTTCTGCTTTTTTATCGACTATCGGAAAATACAAGAATTTTTGTGGAACAAATCGTTCGATTTTCGTTGTTTATCCGACACGTTCGATTAACGCCCACGCGACTGGGCCGCCGGTACCAGCGCTATGACCATTTTTTTCCTTTTTGTGATTACGTAATTATACCCCTGAAGAACCGCCATACTGTTACAAATGATCTAGTATTTTGTGTCACCATCCCACGGTCTAATAGAGCTTAGGCGGCATGAAAACGTCCCGAAAACAAAAGCCAACAGTTGGCTTATATGTCATTTGCCCCTCTTCAGTCTGAATGACGTAACGCGATTTTAAGATGAAGCTGTCAAATAGGTTTTTGGGCGTTTTGTATCGCAGTGTTTGCTACTGAACTGACACTCTATCTAGTGTAAACAAGAATATTAAATAAAAAACTGGATATTGCATGCCGAACATTCCTTAGAAGCCAGAAAAAATTACCTTGAATTACGTCACGCCGATCTTGCATCTCTTTCTTTAGGGTGTCCATAATTAAGCATACATTAGGAATATCCCGCGGAATTTGACGTACTTTTATACAACAGATTGATTAGTAATTTATTAAATTCAACCAATTTCAATTCAATTCAATTTTTAGGGTTCCGTACCTCAAAAAGAAAAAACGGAACCCTTATAGGATCACTTTGTTGTCCGATCGTCTGTCTGTCAAGACCCTTTTTCTCAGGAACGCGTGGAGGTATCAAGCTGAAATTTAAATCAAATACTCAAGTCTACTGTACTGTCCCTTGGCGCTGTGAAAAATCAACCTTCTAACCCAATGCAATCAAAAGATACCTACAGCCATTTGCCGCAAATTTTCGACACTCGCAAGTGATACTTCCCGTGAACTTAGAATCTTGAAATTTGGTACGAAGCAAGGTCTTATAGCACAGATAAAGGAAAAATTGCAAGCATAAATTGCAAGCAGAAAGCATAAATTTTTTAGTCTGTCTGTCTATATCAGTAACCAATCTACAATGATCCCACACTGCGCACATTTTGCTTAGGAACAGGGGTCTGCTAAGACTGGATGTTCATAGATACATATAAATTTGTTAACGGAACCCTCGGTGCGCAAGTCCGACTCGCACTTGGCCGGTTTTGTTATTAAATTTTTATTCAACCGTTTTATCATGAAAGTGAACATCCATCCTCACAAACTCAAGTAAAAGGTACCAATTTTTTTGTCTGTCGTCAATATAAGGTCCATTTCTGGTTGCATTTCTATGCCACTCTGCAGTTACTCGGCCTTACTGATATCCGGCAAAAGGTTACCTTTTACCTTAGGACGCTACAAATACTGCAAAACATAAAGGGAAGTATTTGTCAATGAAAAAAAATAATAAAATACTAGGACGTTAACAGTTTCTTTATTTTCTACACATGTGAGAATAATATTTGTTTTGTACTGAGTAGGCGTCCCGGCCTTTCTGGGTCATAGTCATAATCTTCAGGCTTAAAATGCAAGCTGCAAATTGTCAAACGCTCTACACCTTTCCCTTTATCGGTACAATCGACAGCCAATTTTGCCTCCTTCTTTCATCTTTTGGAAAACTGCAATGTAAAATATTATTCATGTTAATTGTAAAGACACAAACAATAAACATGTTATTATATACTGTGATATGAATTATGAAGATAGAAACCGTACCAAGTTGATAGATTTAGCTCCATTCAATACGAATAAATACCATGCATGAAAAAGGATTGGTCACCCTAGTAGTAAAACCACACATTCTTCAATTTTTCATTTAAGGTCATGTTTAACTCCAAATAAACAAAATATACTTCTAACTTAACATTATAAACCTATTCGTGGGGTTTTTGAATAAAAACTAACAAAGCTTAGAAGCAAAATATAGGAAAATTGATTGCCACTAAGATTTATGAACATTTTCGTAAAATAAGTACTCACCTGTGAAGTTTTATGTCGGATTTCGGCCTCCAATTACTCCTACAATGCTTTACTATGCAATACATAGCGCATAACCCAAGTAAATCGTAAAAATCCTCTGAAATTGGTGAATGACTTCTGACAATTCTGACGTGATTCTGACATATCGGCCATTTAGTGTTGCCATAGTACGCAGGAGGTGCATACCGGTGAAATGAGGATTATGACTGGGTTCTTTTTTTTGTATAATACAAAGAAAACTAAGTAAATTTTATTGCAGAAAGTTTTATAAGAAAAATATAAATTTCTGTTGAAATTAGCTTTAAGTAAATTAATTAGGTGATGCCGGATAATTCGTATTTCTAAAAAAAATAAGGTTTTTTTATAAATAACCTGGCAATATATCACAGTGTTGAAAAGAGATAGAACATAGGAGCAAAGGTGAATGAACCTGGCTTCAACTCATAGTTCGGCAGGCAACATCCAGTTTTTTATTTAATATTCTTGAGTGTAAATAATCTAAGCCTAGCTTAGACATCTTCATTTATTGAGTTGCCATAGACGCAAGAATCGTGTTAACGTTTATAATATAGCGTATATTTCAATAACTCGCACGGACATAAACACAACAGTTCAATTATTTTTAGTCAGCTTTTATAACCGTTTTAAATACTGTAATGTAAATAATACTCTTGAAGGTATTTAAAATGGGGCAAAACCGCATATTACATCTTGTAATAAATAAATTTTATTGAAATATTAAGTATCTAACATAGGATATGTAGGGATGGGGTGCGAAGTCGGAAACCTCCTCGAGTGCTCGGGCGTTACCACTCCCTTCTATCCGAGGCGTAGGCCTCATGGGGGGGATGGGTAACGCCTGGGACGGTGCACCCTGGGCAACAGCGGTAAGCTAATGTAATCGTCTAATCGTAGTACATTATCTTACCGGTGGCTAATATTCGACTGGGGGAGGGGGGTGTCAGCAATCTTCACATGTGCCTGGGTCGGTACGGGAATACATGACCTGGGCTGCACTGCACGACCGTTACGGTTCTCCCCTGTTAACCCTGGCGATTAAGGGGGAGAAGAGTAGCGGTTGGGCCCATGGCCTGTGGGGGTTTGCTGACAAATTGGGGGGGGGGGGGGTAGGGGTAGCGGGCCCACTTGGGGGTCCGCATTGAGGACGGCGTCTCGCCCTTGGCTTTTTAAAGCTGCTTCGCAGCAACGTAGCAACTATAAAATGATACAACATTACATGCTTTGTTAATAAAACAGCACTATAGAGATAAAGACCCAGCTTATGTATTGTATTATATTATAATAAAACAGTAAAAGTAGAGCTCTGTCTGTCTGTATGTAATCGCTAATCTCCGAAACTACCTACTGAACGGATTTTCTTGCGGTTTTCGCAGATAGATAAAGCTTAAATTGGAGCAACATATAGGCTTTGTTTCATTAAAATTGGGTCACAATGAATAATGTTATCGTCGTTAATCTATACTGTTCGGGCATTGTAATCTTTTAATATGAGGGTAAGTCACAATAATACGGTCGGTTGGCGGCAAAAGAGCTTTGACAGTTCGAGGTAAATGAACGTACGGATCACATGTGTTTTGGTGTGTACTGTTTTATTAACCAAAGTACTGGTTTTTTGGTGATATTATTTCGGTCATCGGGATACTACATTTGAAAATTATTGTGTGTGTGACATTGTGGACTCTGTGTAATCAGGCGCCTGAGAGCAGACCAAGGTGAGCGGCTTTTAAGCCTTTTGATGGATAACCCTCTGTATTCTTAAAAGTGAGTTTTTGGACATAATTTTTTCTTGACATAATTTTAATATTGGTAATTATGTTTTAATTAAATTTATTTTGTTATGACGATCCCTATTGGATATACCATTTATTTGTAGTTACTTTTGTACTTTCATTGACATGCTGCTAGGTTTGTCGTCCGATATTGACGCAACATCTAATAACTCGTTATATTTCTTGTTTCTTTCGTGGTATTTATTGTCATCTTGTACTGCAAATTATTGAATAAATTATCTTATCTTATCTTATCTTATATTTGCTATCCATTTAAAATAAAAATGTTGTCTATAAGAAATATAGCAATTTAAAGTCCTATTACTGCCGACCCGCTTTAAAGTTTGTCTGTAATTTTATCAATGATCTGACTAATTTAAGCGATATTAAGCAGACCTTAAAGCCTAAAACAATTATGAAGCCGCAAGTTCATAAAGAACAATCATAAAATTCCTACAGTCAGATTAACGTAACGTTTGAGTTGAACGACTTCGGCGAAGCAACTTTTAATGAAGTCTGGGGTTAGCGGTGTTTGCACGGAGAATTTTGTACGCGGATTTTCCCTCTTGGTTGTGCTAAGTGAAAGCGAAGATTTGGTACGTAGGTAGCCACATTTTAGATTCAACTAATAACACAATAATAACAACACAGTGTGCGCAGGAACACAGAATACCTAATGTAAATGCAGTTGAGTTAGTAGATCGTAAGTCAGAACAGTTACATTGAGAAACAGATTTGCACTAATATAAGGCATATATATTTATATCGACATTGAAATCTTGAGATTTTGATGTCTATTGTTCTTTTTTTAAACTTAATCGTATTTTACAACAAAAGCAATTTACATTCATCTTTATCGATCCAAAAATTATAGTAAATACCTACCACATATGTAAATCCAGAATAATTGTAAAACCTGGATTAAGAATTACAATTCAATATAGTTTGACACTACTAAACACGAAATCAAGGTTGTTTTTTTTCAGCGACTGGCCATAAATACTTAGTCGCAAATTACATTTTAAATGTTTCAAATCTATAAATTCGTTGGACCTAGTAAAAGTTACGCTTTTCGGTATTTCCCTTAAGGGCTTTAAAAACTAGCAGCGTTACAGGAAAAATAAATCAGGATATGAAACTAGGGTCTAATTTACGTTTTAAGAGCAATACCCGAACACGCTCGGCCCTACGTTAAATTTTACGATGGGATTAGTGACGAACATAACCTTTTAGTTTGTGTAGGTACGCATTAGAATACATGACTGAAATATCATATAATTTTAGTCAGCACTTTTATGATTATGAAAATATTATGTTATTTATTAGAAAGGCCGTGCCAGGATAAGCTAAGTGATTCTGCCCCCCTCGGGTTTGGGCTTGTAATTTTTATGGACGGTGTGGCTTTATATAAGTAATTAATGTGCAAAGTTTGAGCACCCTAAGCTTTATAGTTTTTGCTTAAAAAAAATATGATTTTTCTTAAATATTTTTTTTTCTAGCCAACCGATTTTAGTGTGATTCACGTATATTATACACTTACTAACGATGATTATATGATATAAATTATATTTTCATTATGTCATATGAGAAAAGTTAAAAAAAGCTGACTAAACTTTTCAGATATTTTTTTTATTTACTTCCACGTTAGAGACTGCTCTATTTTTTCACCAATAATACACCCACCAACGACCTATGATATATGTATTTTTTTCGAAATTATAGCAGTGGGGGAACATGGACATATCTTTACATAAAATACTCTACATACATTTCCTAGAACCGCTATAATATAAAAAGGAATGATTGAAACCTCTTTAGAGAAACGTGCATAACATACTAAATACTGGCCACTTACAATTTGTTTGTTTTTAAACCTAACATGGAGATATCTTTACACATAAAATACTTTACATACATTTCCTTGAACCAATTATATAAAAAGGAATGATTGAAACCTCTTAAGAGAAACGTGCATGACATACTAAATACTGGCCACTTACAATTTGTTTATTTTTAAACCTAACATAGAAAAAAAGTTAAAAAAGGCTGAGTAAACTTTTTAGATATTTTTTTTATTTACTTCCACGTTAGAGACCGCTCCATTTTTTTCACCAACAATACTACCAACGACCTAATATGTATTTTTTTGGAAATTATAGCAGTGGGAGAACATGGAGATATTCGTTAGGTTTAAAAACAAATTGTAAGTGGCCAGTATTTAGTATGTCATGCACGTTTCTCTAAAGAGGTTTCAATCATTCCTTTTTTCAGCCGACGAAAACAAAAGGAGGAGGTTCTCAAGTCGACGTGTATATATTTTTTATGACCACGCATAACTTTTTACAGAGTAGTCCGATTTTGATGATTTTTTTTATTGGAAAACGTTTACCCCGAAGGTGGTCCCATTTAAATTTGGAAAAAATATTCCTACCCTGGTAGGGAAACTGGATATGATTGATTGTTCAGTCACTGATTGTACTGTATGACCAGGCATAACTTTTTACAGAGTAGTCTGATTTTCATAATTCTTTTTTTATTGGATAGGATATACCTTGAAGTTGATATAATATATATTTGGAAAAAAAAATTTACCCCGGGGATGGGAAAAAATATAAAATAAAAACTTTTTAACAAAAAAATTAAACCGCCGAAAAAACTGAAAAGCGAAAAATACTTAATACCTTTTTGTTTGACCTTAATCTAGGTACCAATTTGAAGTCGGTGCCTAAGCACTAGACAAAAGGAGTGGACCTGTAGTCGTCTACCTGATTTGCTTCTATCACTCCTCCTCACCGATTTCAAATTGGTACCTAGATTAAGGTCAAACAAAAAGGTATTATTTTTCGCTTTTTAGTTTTTTCGGCGGTTTAATTTTTTTGTTAAAAAGTTTTTATATTATAGCGGTTCTAGGAAATGTATGTAAAGTATTTTATGTAAAGATATCTCCATGTTCTCCAACTGCTATAATTTAAAAAAAAATACATATTATAGGTCGTTGGCGGGTGCCTTATTGGTGAAAAAAATGGAGCAGTCTCTAACGTGGAAGTAAATATAAAAAATATCTGAAATGTTTAGTCAGCTTTTTTAACTTTTTTTCTATGACAAGATGAAAATATAATTAACGTCATATAATCATCTTTAGTAAGTGTATTATAATATATGTGAAGCACATTAAAATCGGTTGGCTAGAAAAAAAATATCGAAGAAAAATCATATTTCGTTTTTTTTAAAACAAAAACTATAAATTTTAGGGTGCTCAAGTTTTGCACATTAATTACTTATGTAGAGCCACACCGTCCATAAAAATTACAAGCCCAAACTCGAGGGGGGCAGAATCACTTAGCTTATCCTGGCACGACCTTTGCGTTTAATTCTAAGTATTTCACTGTCAAATAATGTATCAACATAATTTTCGCTGGGAAAGCATTTTTCTTGACATTTAATGATCTCCTTATAATTAAGACTTGCTTTTGCCCTCGACCGCACTGAGATAAAATTTATGGTTAACTCCTGTTCTCTATCCCTCGGGAAATTCCAAAAATCCCTGCCAATTATCAATTCTCTATAACAGCTACAGCTAGTCAATTAGTAAAAAATAATCCTCTTTGTGCCTTACCCCACGAGAATTTCGAAAAATCTGGTTTAATTACTACCAATTTGCATGCTAAATTTGAAGTCTCTACTCTAGTCATTATGGTTATGAAGATTAGACCATTTTGAGATAAATGTATAAAAGTGCTCTTAATTCTTTATCCCGTGGGAATTTCCAAAACTCTCAACTAGTTTTATTAAACACTGTTTTAATTGCCTACTTGTATGCCAAATTTGAAGTCTCGTGATTGATTATAGATAATTATGATTACGAGTGTAGGTTCCCTTTAAAAGTGAAAAAACTGAATAATTTTGAACAGATACTTAGCATGACATCAAAATGTCAAAATCGCCAAAATATTACTTACGTGGTGTTATGGCGTGTAAATAGCCAATTTTTAAGGGGTTGCGGAAGGACAGGAGACCGCTGGTGCCAAAATGGAATTTGGTACAAGTGCAGAAGCACTCACCTGTTTGAAACTCCGGCCGATGCTGCGGTATGTCGGAAGATGCGGTAATAGTATAGATTTCAGGCACAATTATTATTAATATTGTAACTTAAATGCGGTTATAGATGACAGTAAAATTGATATGACAGACAGTAGTAGTTTTTTCTTCTTGGAGCCAGAGAGCAACCCTGCACTATATAAACTAAAAGGAGGTTTTAGCGCGCGAACACGTGGTGTTAGAACCGCGTTTTTCTTATCGCTCTAACGCTCTAATAAATGACCTAATAACAAAAAATCAATACTCTGCCTTTTCCGGTATTACCAAGACACTTGTACTAAACCGTATACTGTATTGTATACGATTTTAACCCGTACGGTAGTGCCCCCAACAATTTCAAGTACAAAGCTGTTCTCACTACTGACCCATACGCATACGAACTTAGTCGGCACTTTAACATAATTTATATGAAACTTACCTCATCACAATTTTACTTCTCCAATTATTACTTGAATTTTTAATACTCGTAATGCCTATTAGTATTATGAATATCTATAGATTATTACGATCATCGTAAATGTATTGCAATGTTTTCCTAGAAAAAACCACTAATTAAAAATGTTTATTTGACACTTTTATGATTTAAAACTAATGAACTATAGCCTCAAATCCTTATCTATCGGCTTAACCCCGGTCCTCCTACGTCTTTATTTCTTGTCTACATCATAAAAGTAAGCTATATTTAAAATTTCAGTCCAGAACCAAGGGTTTTGGGCGTTGATGAGTTAATCAGCCATCAATTTATGACTTATCTTTTCATATAGATATAGACACCATTTTAAAATTCTTAAATGTCAGTCAGAGACTGTAGTTTTCTATTAGGTAGTGTTTTTTTTAATTAGCCCCGAATTTGAATTCACTTATTTTCTATACCACAGGAATTTTGCATTTTCCCCGAGAAAAGTAGCCTATGTCAATCAGGAATAATGTAACTTACTATCGCTGAAAGAATTTTTAAAATCCGCCCCGAAGTAGAATTCACCTGTTTTAATCCCGAGGGAATTTTTCATTTTCCCGAAGAAAAGTAGCCTATATCAATCATTCTATGTCACTTTCTAATCGTGATTTTTTTTTTAAATCAGCCCCGAAGTTGAATTCAGTTGTTTCTATCCCGCGGGGAATTTTGCATTTCCCCCGAAAAAAGTAGCCTACGTCTATCAGAAATAGTATTACTTTCTATTGCTGAAAGATTGTTTTAAATCAGCTCCAAAGTAAAATTCACTTCTTTCTATCCCGCGGAAATTTTGCTTTTACCCAGAGAAAAAGCCTATGCCAATCAGGAATAGTGTAGCTATCTTTTGAAGAAAGAATTTTTAAAATCAGCCTCGAAGTTGAATTCATTTATTTCTATCCCGTGGGAATTTTGCATTTTCCCGAAGACAAAGTAGCCTATGTCAGTCAAGGATAGTGTAACTATATATTGGTGAAAGAATTTTTAAAATCTGTTTAGTAGTTTCAGAGATTACATTCTATAAACAAATATACAAAAAAAGTTTAGATATTTCCCTATCCGGTTCCAAAAATCGTTCCTTAGTGCATCTCTACAATACTCTAGGTACATGTATGCCAAATTTCAAGTCTCTAGCACCAGTACTTTAGGCTGTGCATTCTCTGTCAGTCAGTCAGTCAATCATGGTACTGTTTTCACCCGACTGTCGAAGGACGGTTATGTTTTTCGAGCGTATGTATTTATTTATGTATTTATATATATGGAAATATTAAGTTAATTTGAATGATTTACCTAGCAATACTTTTTAATTGTTTAAAAAAAAGAAAATGTCAGTCGTTATGGCAGTCGTTGGAAGTCAGTAAAAACTCTGTACGTGTTCTAATTTTGCATCCTATGTTTAATACAGTTTTAAAGGAATAACTTGTTTGTTTTTCGACTGCCATCCCCACAAAATTATGGGGGCTCGTCCGGGATGGTGAAAAACATCGAGTTCAAGACGAAATATTGTAAGACGTAAGAAGATTCATGATTTGAAGTTCAAAAATAATCTAACGGCCATATTCATCGCCAGTCAAGCTGTCACTTGTCAGATGCTACCATTGACAAGTAGATTGCTTTTCGTTGCTGCAAGTTCACTATGAAGGTTATTTAATGTATGGCGCGAATGTCATAATTATTTCTGTGGATCTTGCCAATCTGTTTGATACCTATGAAGTGCCAAAATATCATCAAAGTATCATCTGCAAATATCGCCATTTTTTTAACTATGAGTCTAAGTTACTATTTTAGGTAAATCAATGGTATTGAGCAAGTTTAAAAAATATTAGTCGTTTAATTTAAAGAGGTTTGCTAAGTAAGTACACACACAAAACTAGAAACTGCTTTTACGATACAGCTTCGAAGAGGTTTAATTGGGGTCGACAGGGATAGGCCCAGGTGGAAGAAAATTAAAAAAATACTCATAATATTTTTTCATTCACAAGCGAATAAATAAAAAAAGTTGTATTTTTTTCATATATGCACACAATGATTGTGGTGATTGAGCAAAGGTTACAACTGGAATGAATGGCTTTTGACAAGCTGCGATGTGTTTTCCAATCCAAGCTACCCACTCGCTGAAAAGTAACGCATGTGAACCATGGCCACTCACAATGAAACAGGTAAACAAGCTCAGGACAGCATAAAGGACCATGAAGCGCATTGTCATGCTACTCATATTTCTTCATGACAGAGTCCAAAAGGAAACTATTCGGGAACACACCAGACTGGTGGATATTGGCAGGACATACTCATTTGTCGCCAAAACGGCTAGACATACTCGTAGAGCAAAACGTATCTTACAGTGGCCACCTCACTCAAAAAGAGGAGTCGGCAGGCCCCCAGTAAGGTGGTCGGATGACATCAACTCGACCGCTGGCTCGATCTGGGGGTAATCCACTGCAAATCGAACTGGCGAGTCGGCCGCACGGAAAGAGTTTAAAAGATTGAATAGATTTTTAAGTTCAAGCCCATATGCCGAATTGCAAAAGGTTCATGCGGCCGACTCGCCAGTTTAGTCCACGGTTTGCACGCCTACTAGATTAATTAGTGTAAAATTAGGGCTTATAGATTTAGAGCTGGGCACGTAGGGTTAAAAACTTGGTTCTACAAGAGATCTTATTACTTTTTGACAGTGCGAGCTACACAACATTTAACATGAAATGTTTTTGTGGGATTATTAAAGTCGTTAATCTAAATTGTTTCAGCTAACAAATTCATTACTTGATACGCCCCAGTTATTATTCCTTGTTCCTATGTGTAAGACGTAGGTACCTAAATTTTATAAGTATTGTCAAACGAGTGAAGTAATTAATACCTTTTGCAATAGGGTAAATAAATAAATGTTTAAGTTACTCCTCCTTCCTCCTTATCCTAATTACTTGCTCCTCTCATTTTGACAACCTAACTGCCTGCGACCGCACCCTCTGGATAAGTATCGAAGAGTTTTGAAATTATAATGAAGACGAGTAAAACTGCAATGTCTGCCACGACACTGTAAAACTTATAAACCGTTTAAATTCCCATCACACACAAGAATTCCCGATTCTCATATACCGTGCCGCCTGGGAGCTTCACACATTTATCTTCCTAGAAACTAATCTACATTCTAAAGAGAACCGTTTCAGCATTCAACACACATTATATTCCGAACTTGTGTAGAATATATCTGCGGTTATTTGAATTTCCTCATAGTGGTTTCCTTTGTCGAATTGAATTTTTCCATTTTATGTAAACCGTGTAGCGCCGATTTGCGATTTTGCCCTTAGCAAAAACGACGACGTCAATACTTAAACGTACAGTCGAGTAGAGAAATATGTGTGTACCTATATATTTTTGCATTATTACAAATTTACTTGACTGTACTTCCTTGAACAAAAGCATGCAAAAATGATTTAGCAATTAATTGTTTCCTGTTATGATATGTAATTACGTCTTGTAAGTATTCGTTGATCAAGAAAATAAACTAAACGTGGGAATTAAACCCTCCGTAAACTTAATTCACCTGAACTGATTCACCTAGGTGCATTAAGTACACTTTTAGTAAACTTTAAACACCTTTACCGTTTGTCATAAAATTTAAGACACATAGTGATAATTAAAAGTAAACTTTGTTCACCCAAACAAAAAAAGTAAGGAACCCGAAAAACTAAAAGTCTTTCTAACGCATAATTTCTAGAAAATGGTCTGTGGTAATATGTCCATGTAACAATTGTAACTGGGCCTCGCATATAATTTTATCATTATTTGAACGCTAGATCTGCGTTGTTTTGGTGTGCGTTTGGAGTCTGCGTCTTTTTTAAAAGCTGCGATCAGATTCTAGGAGGTTTCTGTTGAACTTTTAATCCTTTTACTCAGACTAGTATGAAAACTTTCAACGTAGTTATTAGTACAATGCCTTCCTCCAAAAACTGCCCATAGTTCGATATTTTCTTGGCTCAGCCAGTTTCTTTTAAAATATCGAAAAAACGCTTGCAGATGCTGGAAAGTGTGTTGTATTTAATTGTATTCCCAACCTGCGTCAATTTTATCCTGTGGCAATAAAGCTAGACTTCGACACAAAAATACACAACGGCGGTTGTGCTTGGCGTTATAAATTTTCAATGATTTTGCCTTCCCGACCAAACTTTCTTAAAAGTGATAATAACAACCGTTTATGGTTATTCCAGGAAAAACACGACGCAGTATTTTTAAGGTACTTTTTCAAAGTCACAGGTATACTTAACTGGACTCCAGCCGTTTACCCTGGACTTAATCATTTCAAATAAAATCTGGTAGGCCTTGGTATCTCTAATGGGACATTAATGCGTACCTACAAGAGTGGTCGTCTTTAAACTACTGCCACAGTCTCCATGAATGGTAAAATGGTATATATCTGCTGAAAAGGAGGTACACAACACTTAAAAGTACCGTCCCCCAAAAAAATCATGAATGGTGTCTGGTGGTGTCGTAGCTTCTTCATATATTTTGGAAACTGGTTCATCGGTAGACATCACTTGTTACTTACATTTTTCCATCTGTTCTGTCCATTCGTTTCTTGCTATAAATATCTATGACACAGTCCGTAACATGTGCAGTTTCTTTAGATATTTCATCCTCCTGTTTGGAAAATAACAACAGAATTATAAATACAACTACTTAATCAATACGTTATAGCAACCCATCTAACGAAAGCACAATATAAAAAACTTACTTTTGTTTTTGTTACAGAGCCAGTGCATTTAATAGTAGACAAGTTTTTGTAACATCTCCACCAATAAGCACCATTTTTGTAGATTTTATTTTTAATTTATTGTCGTCCGTTATGTAATAGTACTATAGCTCTTCCTCTGCGTATATATTTAAATGTTGACATTTTTTTCACTTTCATTAACGTCATCTCCTAGCAACACGCACGTTTGTCGTCCGTGTTTTCAAAACGCATTAAAAATTAAAACATGAAAGCTTCCATTTTTCAAACAAGTTCGTGCGAAATAAGAAGCCGCTGTGAGGCACTGTGAATGTGGGCAGCGTTGAGTGAACTCCCTTTTCTTCGCACTGTATGATAATTTGTTTGGCAACGCTCATTGTCAGAAGTGACATAGACGCCATATCAGTCCTGCGCCACCAGCATCCCCTCCTGCAACGCGCCGGCGTGAGACGACACACGCCTACGCCCTATTGGGTCAAGCTGACATCGTCAAGGCGACCAAAGAACAAACACATGCGCACAGAAGTTTTCAAGTGAAACTGTCACCTTTGATTTTTATTTTTGTTTACGTTTAGTGTTATTAGGCTTTTTAATAGGGTATTTTACAGGGAATAAATTTGTTAATAGTTTTTAAAAAAAAGATAATCATAAGTACCTACTAGTGAGTGCCTGTTGCCTCGGATGGAATGCTGTGTTTGCCATAAGATTTTTTCATCGGCAAGAGGTCTACACATCCACCAGGGACGTATCCATCAGGTCCGTGTAACCTCTGTTCCATTTGCACAACACACCCCAGCTCCCAGCACCCATCCTCCATTATCTCCCACCACTGACACCCCTCTCCAGACACTCCTCGGACAACTCAAGCAGTCAACTTCCATTATAAAACGCATACCACGCGGTGCCCGGTCAACGGTTTCAGAGGCTTTAGCAGACGCAATAAATAATTGCGTTAGAAACAATAACAGTAATTCTTGGCATGACCTCCTTACCTTTTCGTTTAAAATTCTCCATGTTTCAGAAGAATCCAACAGTAATATTTCCCTAACGCAAAAAATAAAAAACAACATTTTAAATCCGTCAATACCTATTTGCGCCCCTTCATCTGGAACCCGCAGAAAGAAGTATGACTTGTTTGGGAAGGTCGAAGAAAAAATACACGACGGTGATCTCAAAGGAGCAACACGCCTGTTGTTCTCAAACGACACCTTAGCACCCGACACACCGGAGACTAAAGCTGCATTACAGTCCAAGCACCCCCCAGGCCCTTCCACCCCGTTTTTCGTAGACCCTCCATCTGACCCCTCTGCCTGCCTCCTCGCCACGGAAAGGGACATACTAACAGCCCTCGCCTCGTTTCCAAAAGGATCGGCGTCTGGTCTAGACGGCATATCCCCACAGCATCTGATTGACCTCACCAGCTACGGCACAGGTGTAGCCGGTGAACAGCTGACCACAGGCCTCACAAAACTGGTCAATCTCATGCTTCTGGGAGATGTTTGCTCGGATGTGACGCCGCTTATATATGGAGCAAATCTTATTGCCTTGGCAAAAAAGGATGGTGGCGTACGCCCCATAGCTATAGGCTCAACATTCCGACGTTTAGCAGCCAAGATCTGCGTCCGGCTCACTAGAAAAAAATTACAGGCCCTCTTTGAACCCGTACAAGTCGGCTTTGGAACCCGCGGAGGTTGCGAGGCAGCAGTTCACGCTGTACGTACCTTCGTAAAAAGTGATTTGTGCGAGGTTCTTCTAAAATTAGACGTAAAAAACGCATTCAATTCGGTCAATAGGGACACCCTGCTAAATGAAATTAAAATACATGTCCCGGAAATTTATAACTTTCTTCTCCAGTGCTACCACTGCCCCTCAAAACTAGTTCATAAATCGAATGAGATTCTTTCGGCCGTCGGTTGTCAGCAGGGTGATCCCCTCGGTCCAGCGATTTTCAGTTTGGCTATAAATTCGATAATCCACAACCTAAATTCAAAATTAAATATTTGGTACCTTGACGATGGGACCTTAGCCGGAGACGCGCAGACAGTCCTAGCAGATTTGTTGCATGTTAAACAGCACTTCAATCGCATAGGTTTAGAATTAAATTATGACAAATCAGAATTATATATTTCAGACAAAGTAAATCCACTAAACGCTTCTCAAATCGTTCAAAATTTTAACAACGTCGCTCTAAACATAAAAATAGTATCGAAGGACAGTCTGCACCTCCTCGGCTCCCCCATCTTCGAGGAGGCCATTCCTCTTCTCTTAAGTAAATCAACAACAAAATTTAGTAAGTATTCGGACCGCCTTGTCAAAATTAGTAGTCACTCAGCTTTATTTATTTTGAAATTCTGTTTGTTTGTCCCTAAATTCACTTACCTGCTTCGCTGTTGCCCCATTTGGAAATTCCCCCATTTGATCATACCTATTGACAGTCTCATGAAAACCCAAATTGAAAACATTTTGAACATTCATCTCAGCGAGCAGGCATGGACCCAAGCCGCTTTACCGATAAGGAACGGCGGCTTGGGAACCCGCAAAATTTCAAGTGTAGCTTTGCCGGCATTCCTGTCTTCGATCCACAGCACGCTAGATCTCGCAGGTAGAATACTTAAAGCCCCAGCGGGCATTAACTGCGAGATTGCATGCTTGAACGAGGCCACGAACGCCTGGCTAGCTGGACCGAGCCCAAATCTCCCATCCAAACCAAATAGGCAAAGGGCCTGGGATACAATAGCCTCCGTCGCCACCTTACAGACTTTAACAGAACCATCAACAGGCAGGGATCGAGCCAGACTGTTAGCTGTGGCCAAGCCAGAATCTGGTTACTGGCTCCATGCATACCCCTCGCCTAACACTGGAACTTTCATCGACCCAGACACTTTACGCATAGCTGCTGGTCTCCGGCTGGGAGTTGGGATCTGCGCAAGTCACAACTGTGTTTCTTGTGGGGCTCCAGTGGACCGACTCGGCCACCATGGCCTCTCCTGCTTCTCGGGCGCCGGCCGCCTGTCCCGCCACGCCGCTCTCAACGACATTCTCAGAAGGGCGCTCGTTAGTGCCAACGTTCCCGCTGCTCTGGAGCCCCAGATTGTGCGGAGCGATGGCAAGCGCCCTGATGGAATGTCGTTGATACCCTGGAAGACTGGCCGTGCGCTGGTGTGGGACGCCACCTGTACAGACACCCTGGCGGCGTCCTACCTACCAGCAACTACCAAACGTGCGGGGGCGGCGGCGGACGCCCGGGAACGCCTCAAGGCCACAAAATATAGCTGTCTCGGCGCCCAATATCATTTTTTTCCTTTCGGCGTCGAGACTCTAGGTCCTTGGGGTAAGGGTGCACTGGAGTTACACAGGGAGCTCAGCAATAGGTTGAGAGAGGCAACAGGCAACCCTCGCGCCGGCAGCTTTCTCGCGCAAAGAATCGCAATCGCTGTTCAGCGCGGGAATGCTGCCTGCGTGATGGGCACCATGCCAAGAGGCCCACCTCTCTTTTTTTAATTAAGTTTAGTTTTAGTTATTTTAATTTAATAGTAGTTTTAGTCTTGTATTTACACCTGTATATGTTTTTTCTAATAAATAAATAGACACTGAAAAAAGTGTCTCAAAAAAAAAAAAAAATCTTTTATCCGGATAATAATAACGTTTCCACTCATTTGCGAAAAAATTGTGTGTCAACAATGACAATTAGATATCATAAACACTTTAAAATTTTAAGTGCAAAGAGCTCCAATAATAAAAAGGTTCCCTTGTTATAAGACATCGGTAACTCGTGGCATTTAGGTAGCATTTGACGTTTCTGACAGACTAGTGAAGTGACTATGTTTCTCTGTACGACTCGAGCAAAGAAACAATTACAAGAAATCTTTTCAACCATTTAATATTTGACTTTCGTGATAGACAATAAATATTTGTTCAAAATTTTTAGAAGTTATCCTACGTCTCCTATTTGAGTGTGTTGGTTAAAAAAAGTTTTTGTTAAAAATTTCATTTTTATTGCAAGCTTTTTTGTTGACTGTACTTGCATTCTCATCCAACCTACATAAGTTTACCAAATTTCAAGCCAATCTGACCACTGGAAGTGGGTCAAAATCAACTTCCAAAATTTGACCCGTACATACATACACACACACATTCTTGCGTAAGTTTGTTGGTGTTCTCTTTGATTTCAACTTCTTTATTTTGTAATAAGCTATTAAAAATTACTATTGTAAGATATCCTGGATTTTTTTACAATGTCTTTTTTTAGCTTTTGATAAACAAGTACTACTTACTAGATGCTCCTTTCATCCACTCAAGGGTTGACTGGTAGAGATCCCTTAATGGGATAAGTTCGCCTTTGTACATACATTTCAACGGTTGTCAATAACGTATTTCTTTTTTTCCTTATTTTTGTACAATAAAGAGTTTACATACATACATACATACAAGTTTACCTTTTGGATGTAGTCTCGGTAATAAATGTGACCTTTCAATTTTAAATAATTATTTTATCTTATCTGAAAAGACACTTGAAAAACATGTCTCATCACTAGTGCTACCTAATTACCACGAGTTAACAATGTCTAAGTGAATAAAGTTTACTTAAAAGTTTATTTAATGTACCCAGGTGAATAAGGTGAATAAAGTTTTCTAAAAATAATTTGAATGCACCTAGGTGAATTAGTTCAAGTGAATTAAGTTTACGGAGAGACAATTAATTAAAACACAATTGATTCTAAAACTTAGTAGGTACCTTGATATTAGTTATAATGTGCCTGTTTACACACAATAAAATGTCTCTGTCAGTACGTATCCCTGCGAAAGCATTGACAATCCATGCTTGCAATTCTGTAGAAGTTATTATTTGCATGGCCATCCCGCCCGTAGACCAAATCTTTAGCCCGACCCCAAATGTGAAAGTAAAGAGGTGTCAGATCGGGAGAGCGAGCCGGCCAGGCGACAGGCCCGCCTCAACCAATCCATCGATAGATGCACCGGCATCATCTTGAGGCACGAACATCCCCCAGTCCCTAAATCTTTGTACTGCTCCTGAAGATGGTACGAATATTTGCACACGGTGCACACGATAGACATCTGCATAAAACCTCACCGCTCCTGACAGGTTATGATTTGCATCATGATAACATAATACAATAATCCACCATACCATGTTAAGATAATCCTCAATGGAATAGCGGTATGGCATTTTCATTTAAGGCTTATTAAAATGAAATCAACACAAGAAATGCGTGACGTGTAACGTGAAATTAACATTGTTTATTTTACTTTATGTTGTGAAGTGGCCAGCATTAGTTAAATTCTGTCTAAGTCTTTAAGTATTCAACAATACAATACAATGACTCTTTATTGTCCACCACAAAGAAATCAATACAGAAAAACAAGTAGGTACATGGAAAAAATATATAAGGTAAGCCATAGGCAGCCTTATCGCTTTGGAGCGATCTCTTCCAGGCAAGCTTTTCACAAAAGAATGACAGCAAGGAATATATTACAGCAGGTGGTGCAAATATATAAAAAAATAAATCTAATATATAAAAATCTCGTGTCACGGTGTTTGTTACCGAACTCCTCCGAAACGGCTTGGCCGATTTTTATGAAACTTTTTTCTCTACACTCGGTAGGTCTGAGAATAGGTCGTAGGCTATTTTTTATCCCCCCCCCCCATTCTGCGCGGACGGAGTCGCGGGAAACAGCTAGTAGTAATATAAAAACAACCTAATATACAACATCAAACATACATAGATAAAAGAATATATTTTTAAATATATAAGCGGCTATAGTTTCATGTACAAGATAGTAAATAGTGCTCCTTAAGTATGGATCTGAAAATAGGTAAGGATTTGGCACGCCTGAGGTTTATTGGTAGGGAGTTCCACAGCCGAATAGCCTGGACAGTAAAAGAGTATACATAGAATTTAGAGTTGGAAAAGGGGACAGTAAGGAGAAAGTTAGAAAGTTAGACTTAGCTGTAGAAGAAATCGTAATGTCAGATTGTAAGTTTTTGATTTTTTCTACAGATATAGTGCGAATAAGCTAAGTCTGTATACGTCAACCACGACCTAATGTGTCCATCAACCCTCTTTCTGTGGTGTGACAACTACACAGACTTACCTTAGAAGGGCTCTACTAATTTGCGAATACACTATAGTAAACATACGTTCGTAAATGTTATTTTTTTGACATGACGCACCATGATTTTTCAAAATGTTTATAAATGTATACGTAGTTGACAATTGTGGCTTAGTTGTGTCTCCGCGAGAGGTGGCAAAAAAAAAAGTGAAAAAAAACTATATTTTTATTCATCCCAGTTCAAGGATAGCTAAAATAACAGTTTAAAAATTACCTTGATTTTTTGACATTTTCGTGAATAAGTCTAAAACAAAAGAAGATCGAAGGCTGATAATTATGCATACACTGTTCTTAGGTCCTGCCACTACTGCATCTCAAATTACAACCAAATCCCTTGCGGGGGCCAGTCTTGTTAGCTTAGCATGCTAGACCCTTTGTATAATCACGGACAGTCACGGCACTGCGTTATAAGTGTAAGCGGATATTATTATGAAATAAGTATAAATAAATCAATTTTAACATTATAAAAGTATTTATGTACTTTTAACTGACTTAACTCTAAGAAACCCCTATATTCCGCTAAATATATTTTAACCAAACAACTACAAGCAGAGGCATTTAATTTTATTTGGTTAAAAGGTGTAAAACACCTCGCAAAATATCGTTCTTCCTTTGAATTAAGGAACCTATAAAAATGCATACGATTAAAATGGCTGTCCACTACCGCAGTAATTGCGTTTAATAATTAACAGGCGCTAGTGAATCAAGCGATCACACCGCTTGTCCAACTACAAATCACGTAGAAATCTGGGAGTTGAGTAACAGGCGCTCAGCGAATAATGTGTCTCTGCTTAAGTCATACTTATTCAATTTACTCGTAGTCAAAATCTATAGGAAAACTAGCTGTTGCCCGCGACTCCGTCCGCAAAGAATGGTACCTAGGATTTACTGATGTTTCGGCGAAAAACTTTTCGCAAACTGATTCATTTGGCAAATGTTTAATCTCCCAAATGTTTATTTTTCTGAAACTGTAAACTGTTCAGGATTGTTATAAAACAAACATAACCTAACCTAACCTAACCTACAAGATAGTTCTGAAATATATCCTGAATAGTTTACAGTTTCAGAAAAAAAATAACATTTGGGAAATGAAACATTTGCATTTTTTGAGAAAAATGTTTCAATAATATCGGCCGAGCAGTCTCGCAGGAGTTCGATAACAAACACCGTGGCACGAGATTTTTATATAGATAAATGGAAGACTGAAGGAAAATGATAGTGACGTCTTATCCTTTAAAACTGTTTAATTGCCGTTTTTCCAAACTGGTCACTTAGAGCTAACAGGTATTCAGCTCTATCAAGGTATCTACGATGTCAGCTTGTAGCTGTTAAGTACTCCCTTAACAGACATGTCGGAAAACCAGTTCAGTCTAACAAGGTGACTGACATTTACTCTTGCGTCGTGCAGCTTTTTTGTAGATATTCTACGTACAGTCAAGAAAACTGAATTGCGTACCAGGGTGGAACCTTTTCACAACCAATTTCACGATAATTTCTTTGGCACATGTATAGAATGCCAACATAACATTTGCAATGAAAAGGGTTCACCCTTGTACGTGATTCAGTTTCCTTGACTGTACTAAGCAGCTTAAGCAACTTACCTAAGGGCGGGTTCTTGCGTAAAAATATTATTAAATTTATACAATGGATCATTGCAAGATTCGAAATCGGATAAACTGTTATTTCTTATATATACTGGGTGGAACCAAACGATGATCCTTTACTTAAACAGGTGATAGTGTTGCTTAAACTGAACAACTTTCTCCAAGGAACATAGGTCGAAAAACGAAAAAAAAATTCTTACTCCCATACATAATAATTGGTTTAGCTGACCGACTTACCATGGAAAGGTGAAAAAAAAAATCGTTTTCGACCTAATGTTCCTTGGAGAAAGTTGTTCAGTTTAAGCAACACTGTCACCTGTTTTCGGGAAGGACCCCCCCGTCCTCATCCACTCACTATAATATAGAAATAAAAGAAAAGAAAGAAATATTTTATTTGTATTTCGTACTAAATACAAACTGAAATATAGATGCACAGAAAAAACCCCAGAAAAAAGACCAATGCTGGGAATCGAACCCAGGTCCTCAGCATTCTGCGTGCGTTTTTTCTGTGCATCTATATTTCAGTTTGTATTTAGTACGAAATATATGGTTTCACGGGGTGACCGTAAAAGTAATAAAAAAATGAAGTTGAAAAAATAAATACAAAAAGATACTTCATAGCTAACTTGTATATTTTATTTGTGACAACAAACAGTTAACATGGATAACATAGACAAAAAAATATTTAAATAAAAACAATAAAAGTAAAAATAGCACAATAACATATTATGCTTGTGTCACAAAATGGTCTGAAATCAGCTAAAGATTGCAAACTTGCGAACGGCGCTGATCTTCCTTTGGGACCATCAAGCCATCAACATGAAACAAAAAACCGGTTGTCTGTAAAGTCGGTTTACGGACGACAGTTTAACGTGACAACGTCATAACAAAACATTCAAAAACAAAAATGAAACCAGGCGGTCACCCATCCAAGTACTAACCGCGCCCGACGTTGCTTTAACTCGGTGATCGGGCGAGAACCGGTGTTTTGTCAAATATCTTGAAAACGGTGCATCCTACGGTAAAATCAATGAAATTTTCATCCACCCTTTAATATAGACTTGCGTTTGACCACAATCACACCTGATGGAAAGCGAAGATGAGGCCTACGACGGAGCACGCTTGTCTAGTAAATGCTCATCCACCCTAGACTTGAATTTAGGGGAATAAGCAGGAAGAAGGCAGTTGAGCGCGCTGTTGCGCGCACCGCCAAGCAGTGCAAACCGCACAACGAAACGTGGTACTGTAACCGCTATGCGCGCGTTGCACAACTGCACAGACCCTTCCTCCAGAATGGCTTCTATAGGCAACAGGCCGGAATGTAACGAGAGTCACTTGGCGGCCTGGCTCAACCTATAGGGTGGTGACCAGCCGCGACCGAAGCCTACCACCGGAGTTGTATCGCTCGTTTAGCACATCCAGGGGTCACGTGTAGGGTCTCGAAGGTAAATCTACGGACGCAAGTGATTTTAACCCGCACAATCATCAGAAAATGATCATTGAATCAGTTGCGAGTATTTTCTGTTTAAGTGAAAAGCTTCCTACATTATTAACCGCTTTCCGCCACTGTTTCCATTTACAACCTGCCTAGAACAGAGTCCTTTGCCCATACATCAAGCACATTCCGACACATTGGCCCATTTAATGAATTGCTGGCAACTTGTACTGATGACTCGGAAATCTGCTGTGATTTAAACCGCTTGGTGATTGTGAGCCATATTTGTCTATAGTTTAATGAGGCATGCATTGCATTACTTAAATAGGTAATTTATTCAGGAGTACGTAACAATGCCTCATAGGTTTATAAACTTTTGAAATGTGTATGTTTCATTGTGTTCATGAGGGTCGATTCACTATTTTAAACGTATAAAGATATCGCATTCAGTAGTAACCGCAATAAATCTGAGTGTAACAAATGGATGTTCCCTTATAGTGGTACTGGCACAGTTCCACACCGATAACAGGTAGGATAGCTCCCTAAATGCAACTAACGAGAGCCCGGCGGCCGGCGAGGCGCTCGCAAATAATACTTGTTATGCTTTGTGCAGTAGTTGTCGTCCTGTTATTCGATGTGATTCCTGCATGCTGAAAGTTACATACACATTTTGTTTAAAATTGATTGTATTTTGAATTGAACAATACAAATATTTTCAATTGACTGGGTATTCAAACTAACTAAAATATTCAAAGTATTTATACTTGTAAATTGCTTATTAAATATTTTTGTGTACGGATGTAGGTACTAAAGCAAAAAAGCATTTTCAGACCGATAAAAACGGTCCCTTGGATTTACTAGGCTACATACGTACCTAGTTTAACAAATTCCTAGTCTTATAAAACTGAAGACATTTGCTAAATGAAAATAAAATATAAGCATGATTATGAGGCTGGGTTAATGCTGAAACATCCGTATGACTGTTGTTATAACACAACCCTTTATGAAACACAAAAGAATTTGATTTACTACAACAATCAGGGTTTAGTCCATTTACGCGAGGTCGGGGTTCATAATAATTGTTTTGAGTTACTCGTTTAGACGACAATGTAACAAAAGGTTTGCTTTGCGGTCTTTTTTGTAATACTGGTCAAAATTTTATTCAAATAATATAAATAAGGATGAAAATTTTGCTACTTTTTGTCGTACGAAACCATCCAAAAATTACGTCACACGTTTACGGGGAGAGGGTAAATGTATATATATGTTCACGTGGACAAAGTTGGCATTAAAAAATATATTTCGTGTGCTCCGCGATATGCAAAGTGAGGATGATTTTTTTTATCTATCCCATTAGATAAGAATTTCAAATGCAATGCAGGTAGACCAAGATTATTTCACATTCGATCCATGAAAGGAAACCGTTTGCAAAATATTGGGATTTAATTAGAACCTCCTCTACTATTTAGCTAAAATGTTGGCTTGAAAATCTAAAAATCTCTCAGCATGGTATTGTATTGGCTTTATAATGATTATCTTATACATAATAATATACAGGTGTCCCGTAAGTAAAATACGAGAAACTTAAATTGGAGATAGGTGGGCAGCTCATCAACCAAATAAAAAAAAATACCTTAGTCTCGAACGTTTACGAGAAATGTCGAATTACCTGATTTAAAAAAAATGTATACCCGCACTAAGATTTTGATTTGTGGTATTCGGAAATTACATTTTGCATTTACTTATTTTGAAAAATAATCTTGGATAGTTTGCTTTATCAGATGCAAAAAACCATTTTGAAAAAACTATTGCAGTTGTTCTTTTATTTTTATTTCAACTTAAATTTTGCCTCTTCTCCTAAACTTTATCACCGTGAAAAAAATACAAGGCCACTTATTAGCTTACTAGCTTTAAAAAATGTTCATTAACAGGACATTTTAAAATGATAGATATGTTATAAAAAATATTTGCAGGAAAAAAATATGCACAATCATACATCATACACTACAAATCGCGTTAAGCTAGACCAACCTGTCTAAGTTGAGGTGTGAGCTGAATCAGAAAGCACCTTGGTTGAATTCAGCAGCTATAAACAATAATAAATAAATTGTTTCTTTTAATTTTCAGACATAGGTCCATACAAGGGCGCGTAAGCAAACTTTTAAATAAGTGTTAGTTCTTAATTATGACAAACTATACTTATACAAAAATTTATTGTATTTCTTTCAAAAATTTCCGTAAAAGTCGTCATTTTTAACTACACATATCTTAGACGAAGTGAAAATAAATGTCGACGGTCTGCAGCAATGTTGTATACAAATTGCATTATTGTCATAATTATGTATTGTGTACAATTTACATAGGTACATTGCAAGTTAATAAAAAGCTTTAATTAACTAGACCACTGTGCAAAATTTTATGGCGGGTTTCAAGATAAAATTCGCAGCTTTAGCCGCCAAACTTTAAACCATAGATCTATAATAAATATTTATTATAAATAGGCACTATGTAACACGTAACCGAATTAAAATATTTTATATTTCATTGATATTTCAAATACAAAACGTTAAAAAACTTTTCGGCACAGGACTTAAGTAAACCAATAAAGATATGCCACCATGAATACTTACATTCTCTTAGCTATTTTACGTACGGCTGCTAAAGGAGGACTGCAGATAAAAATAAGAACTAGTTTTATGATGAAAATGGTGTATTAATGAATAATTACAGACAAAACTTGAACTTGTTTCGCTATGATGAAATCTACAGTCTGATAATAAAGTAAAAAGCAATAAGTACCTAGATCAAAAACGAGTTAACATTTTTCATCGAGCAAAGTAAAATAATCTATACATATAAAATCCTTTGTCCTGACTGACGGATCAACGCACAGCCTAAACCGCTGATCGTAGAGACCTGAAACTTGGAGGGTGTGTTCTTTGTATGACGTAGGCATCCGATAAGAAAGGATTTTTTGTAGTTCTACTCCTAAGGGGGTAAAAAAGGGGGGCAAAGTTTGTATGGGACAACGTGATTCCTTGGTCCAATCTACTTCAAATTTTGCATAAACATTCTTTAACAGAATTGATGGAAGACGTGTTTCGTATTTTATTGAAATTCATCCCTTGACGGGGTTAAAAAGGAGTAGAAAGGTATTTTGGGGGTGATTTGCTTCGAAGATGATATCAATACTCCTTAGTGCTTTTGATTTAAATTACATTTTATTTTGACACATGTTTGAATACTCGATCCGAAGACACGGCTTAACGTAGAGTTCGAAATTTGAAATGGTAAGGACTAGACATCTTGGTTAAGCCGAGTTTTCACTTAGTGTTCTGAACAAACATTTGTTTAGAGCAAATATGATTGCGGTTTTGCCGATGTTCGCTCAAAATAGAAAATGTCCGTTTTCATTCAATGAGGAAAGAGAACAGTTGTTTATAACAAAATCGCAAACAAAGATCGGAGACCCACCGAACACGTACAATGTCGAGCGAATGCACAGAGCAACCGCTCGCTCGCCACAGACGTCGTTTTCACTGGATGAATGAGTGAGCGAGCCGCGTCCAGAACGCTTAGTATAAGTTTTACTTCACCAAAATACTTCTCGATCGCGTTTACTAAGCATACAGCCGATTATCACTGAATAAACACGTTCGCTCGCTCAGAACTGTTCAGAACACTTAGGGCTGATTTTTCAATCATCGAATAAATATTATCTGACGGATAACGTGTAAAGCGGCTAAATTGTAGCGTCATGCATACAGTGTGCAACTGACGCAGTGCTGTCAGTCAACTTATTTAGTCAACTTATTCTATAATTTAACCAGTTGATGACATTTATGCGTTTATTGAAAAATCAGCCCTCAGTGAAAACGCAGCTTTATAAAACATACGAAAAAAAAACAATATTTAAATCGGTTTAGAATTCGAAATTTCAATTTTATTTGTTCTTGGATATTTGAATGAAAAACTTACCTTATAAGTACCTAGATTTTCTAAATTTGCATAGAATAAGGACAAATTTGTTGAAATTCCCACGGTATAGAGAATAAACGGGATTTATAATATTCACGAACTGATACTGATGATGATGAAATGATAATAATATTAATAATGATGGATGTTGCCGTTGCCGGATTTTTGTTTTATACACTGAAAGAGATGAAGAAGCTTTACCACAAATTGGAATTCTACGCGGACGAAGTCGCGGGCAAAAGCTAGTTTTATTATAAAATGACAACGAGCACCACATGACAACGAGCTTGGTTACCTGTTTCAATGTTTGGTGGCTTTGGGGAATACCTAATTCATTTATTCTCACATTACTGCAGAGACCGCAAACCGCTTAACAAGAATGAATAAGAAGCGGAGCCGCCGACTACGACTTTTAACACTGGTATACATTAAATTTACCAGTGCTAAAACCAATGTAGGCACATTGGGCCACACTGTCAAAAAATGATTGGTGGGTAAGTTAATACTTACCATCCCACATGACGTGAGTAGCACTTTTGTGTGGAAATGTGGGAATATAGTTAAATTTCTTCAGTAGGTATCTATTTATATGTCCCTATGAAGAGATGACGCGTTCATCCAGCACACGATTGGTTGGTAACTGTTTATTTTCTAACTAAATTTGCCTAACGGGCTTTGGGCTACGTGCTTATTCAAATTACAAATAGGTACCAGTCTACTATTTCAATTAGTTAAAACATTAAAGAAATTCCTTGTTCGACTGAATGTAAGTAGTAACCTGCACTTGACATTGTAACTATTTTATTTTAGGACCGGATTGCAGGTTCCATATTTCATATTTCGATAATAATACTGTCGATTTCAATAGTGATTATGTTACAAAAAGGATTTGTTCTTAACAGTTGAAAATATGTGTGTTTTATTGAGTTTTGTTACGTTACCCCAATATTGTATCGATAAGTTAATGAAAAAAAATTGATCTCTGAATCACGAAGTAGATACGTATATACAGAAACAGACTCGCTTTATTATCTGTTTTAGGTGACTGCTTTTTTTCAACTCAGCATCCCTGCCACGTATACGCACGCTCGGCTGAAACTGGTTTTACAGGAATAAAACTAAAAATTGAGCCAACTAGATAGCTATTTCCCGTGGACAGAATAACAATCCGCATTGCGATCAGCAGAAATTATGTTGGACAAACTACTATATGAGACGTAGCTAGATATTGATAAAAAGTTATTCCAATATTTGGTTAGTTCCTAGAGCTTAACCATTTATTATTTATGTTGAGTGATTATGATTATTAACAATGGGCCCCGCATTTTTAGCCAAAGTAACTTGCATTGATAAGGCGATTACCATTTGTGTACCTAAATCGTCGCTATACTTACTTAAACTCGTATCTGCAAAAACCGATGTTTTCAGTAGAGCTGAAAAACTATTTATTTCATAAATTATTAATTACCAAAGTTTTACTGTAATCATTTATCTTATAAACAATACAAAATGATTGTTTGGTAGCAATATAATCATAGTTTATCCTTGAACCTTAGAAGTTATGTATAATTTTGGAGATAAGAGTTTACAGTACTAAAGTTAACATATTACTAGGTTACTGAAAGAGTTGCTTACGAGTTTAAAGTTTTTGTTTCAAATATCCTTAATTCGTAGAAACGAAGTAAAACTAAACAAAAATGAATTCCTGATGCAACGAAAACAACGAAAACAATATTTTTTACTATTCGTGGTGTAAAAGGTCATATAAACTATGGTAATCTTGAGGAATCACTGCTTTCAAGCTTTGCAGATCATTGTACTTTCTTTTACTGATCGTCAAAGATCCGCGGTACGGTTTTCGGAGGTCATGGGACGAAGGCGACCGTCGGTTCAAGCGTTGAGGTAACAGTTTCCAGTCATTATCAAAGTGCAGTTTATAATTAACTCCCGAGTGGGAATATTGTAGTGCTCTTATATTGATAACACAGAGATCACCAGACTTCTTGCCTGGTCTTATGGATTTGTAATATCCCAGACTTGAAAAATCTTTGAAAAAATTGTGGTCAACGTATTTTACTTGGTATGGCTGTTTTGCTCTAGCATCTTTTATAATCTGAATGAAATCTGCTGAACAATAAAGCTCCCTATGTTTTTCCTGAGTGATCATATTACACAATAAAGCATTTTGTTTCCAACCCATTAAATACTTACTTATTTTTTATATTTCAGAAACTACTATGTTAGTTTGTCGTGAAGCGACAGTCAAAATTGAATTAATCTAACCTAAATTCTAAAAAATGTCACGAAGTGACAATTTTAAATGAAATAAACCTAACCTATGAAATGAAAAATAGAAATTAACTGAAAACCATTTATTTACAATATTTAAAAAAAATATTTACAATAAGGTAAGATGGGTGTATGTATAGTGGTGTTTTGTAGTAAAGGATGGAAGTGTGTATGGGTGAGAGAAGAGGTGTATTGGGATCTGGTGACGATACGGAGGCTTCGATGAAGTGCAGTGCAGTCCGATGGCGATGAGAGCGAGTAGGACGCTCTGAGGAGCGCGACAGCGCCTGGTGGAAGCGCCGTTAGCGCTCAGTCAGGGGCGCGGTGTCAGCGCCTGGTGAAAACGCCGTTAGCGCTCAGTCAGGGGCGCGGTGACAGGCGCTACAGGTGCACGTTACGCCTCGTAACGGTGTAGGGCGCACGAAGTGCCCAGTGAGGGCACGGACGGTGCGAGGCACAGATGGAGACAGCAGGCAGGAAAGGCCACACGTGGACTAAGTGCGGCAGTAGGTATCCAGTATAGATGCGGATTATGTTCGGTGCAGAGGGAGACAGCAAGGGAGACTCGAGGCGACTCGCGAAGACGTTAGACAATTCGTGGAGACTTAAAGCAATTCGCGGAGACTTGTAGGATAATTACGCGAGCCTTGTAGAACCCCGGAACCAGCGTGGCCCCAGGGTAGGCGTTATCGAGATGTTCCTTATTAGGAAGCTGACGATAAACTGACTCGCTCTGGGATTTCTATGGCTTTTATAGGCCTCGTGACGTAGGTCCGCTCCCGAGGGGGTTTCGAGAATTAGAACATATGAAATTTTAAATTAAAAGTAAATTTGTACACGTGGCCAAATATATTTACTCGTTTTAGAGGGAGGTTTGATCTAAAATATTGTTTTTCTGACATGAAAAACGAAAATATTTGTCATGACAACCGAATAAACAAGCTTGTCATAACATGTCAGTTTTTGTATTGAAGACAATAGCAATTGTAAGGAGCCATGAAAATAATTGTTATTAGATTAAAAACACAGGAAAAAATGTCACGCATCAGCACGTGCGAAGCCCGAATCTCCAGCATAACCGCAACACATAGAAAAAGACCGAAAAAGTTAGTGTCCGTTTTCATCGAATCAAAAAGTGATTGTAACGTGAAAATACGTAGTGAAAACCAAGTGAAACTGTGTTATTTAGCTTTTGTGATTTCGCAGGACCCTGCAGAAATGAAGGTGACGCGATTCTAATGATATTAAGATCGACGACAGGACGTGAAAAAGATACGATAAGGGAGCTAAAACACGATATAATTGTAAGTAAACAGCACAAAACGCTACAAGTTATAATATAATCAAATGTTGATAGACTATCTGTCAGTACGATTTTTGAAACATCCTGTGTGTTTATATGAATACGTTACTATGACGAAACCGGCATGAAATGTACGCTCCCTGACTCATCAAATGAAAAGGTTAAAGATAAGTAGGTAGATAGCAAAGTTTATCCTGTTTATGTATTTACGAGGTTTATGTAGTTACGAAAATTGTGTCTATGAGATACGAGGAAACCATAATCACGATTTACTCTTAACTCTTTGCTTGGATCAAGATAAGAGTTAACTTTAACGATTTAACACAAAAAGGCCTAGACATATACTTATAAAGCAAAAATAGGTCAAAAATTCAGATACGAGGTTGAGTAGGTAGTATAGCGACGTAATATACAGGATGTCCCAAAACACAACGATAACCTGGTATCAGGCGAGAGGTTTAGTTATACCAGTACTGGAAAAAATAAGAAAAAAAATCTATATAACTTTTTTTTTCAAAACTGGTATAACTTGGCCTTTCGCCTGGTACCAGGTTATCGTTGAGTTTAGGGACACCCTATACATAAAAAAATCATAGCTATGGCAGTAATCAAAGCAATATTGTATCACTTAAGTAATAAATTGGGACAATTTCGCGTTGCTTGAGTCTTTTAATATGATATTATCTTGAACAAACTGAATTAATCAGCCCAGCGAGACGCTTTAAATAGAATGAATGTTTATGGATACAATTTTAGAGGATTGATTAGAAATTGAATACTTTATCAATTTCAGGAATATTGTTATTTAGCTTAGTAATAAAGTTTAATGTTTGTTCAATTGATTAAACGACTAAAAGCCCGTTGTTTGATCAATAGTTAAACAAACTAATAGTTAAAATATATGGCAAACATAACAATAGTTAACGCATTTCAAAGGCAATTTGACTATTAGTATCTTTAACTACTGATCAAACAACGGGCTCTAAATATACCTTTATTAACTATTGATAAATGTATAAAGCGAATGTACCTGACTCTCTGGATGTAAATAAATATTCATTATACTATTTCCAATCATTTATTTTCTCGATGACAGCTCCCGTAGAACGTAACTTTGTTTAGTTACGCAAAAGTTAACTTTTAAATGCGAGCTATAAAAAATACTACAACTGCCTAATTTTGTTCCTTGATCCTATATAATATTCATCTAAGACAAATTGAGTCCATATATGCAGTAGTTTTCTTTAAAGTGCGAAAAATAATACAATACAATACAATACAATACAATACAATACAATACAATACAATACAATACAATACAATACAAATATTCTTTATTGATCACCAGAAACAGTACAGTGACATTACAAAAATAAAAATTCAGGTAGACAATAGGCGGTCTTATCGCTAAAAAGCGATCTCTTCCAGACAACCAATTACTCAGAAATTAATAAATATCAACAGACGAATGTAGGTGGCAGAAATAACAGACAAGATAAACGCAGTATTACTTAATAGACAACAAACAATAAAAACAATACAAATATAATATAAATTATATAAATAAACAAATACATTCAATATAATACTTATACACTACATATATTTAATACAAAATATCAATGGAAAAAAAAAATGTCAAAAGGCTGCATGTGAGAAAAGGATTTAAAAAGGAAATTAAAGAAACAATATAAACAAAAAAGAAAAAGAATATAGAAGGGTCAAAGAGCGAGGATTACGTAATAATAAACGAATTAATAAAGTTACATTCTATGGCAATACAAATGTCATGTTATGATAACGTACAAACGATAACGAAACGATATTACGAAAATCATAGGTATATTCTGGTGAATATCTTTACCACATTTGAGAAAAAATTGGCCTTTTTTAATACTACCGTAATAAAATTTAATGACCCGAGAATTTGGGCTGGATAACAAGCCAATGACCTCACCTGTCTGCCGTTTTCACCGACCGTCGGTGTGTTTGGCCGACCGTCTGCCGAACACCCTGTATGTTACAAAAATCCATTCTATGACTTTCAAAAACTGTGTCGAAAAGGAGAGCAGTCGTACAACAACCGGTTAAAACAAAGTTCCCATTGCTTTATATTATGTTCATGTATTAAGTAACCGGTGCAATGGAATGAATAAAACCTGGTATCTACGGGATACACCGCGTTCGTCGCGCAGCACTGCATAGATATGGACCTTAAAATATATCTAATATATAAAAATCTCGTGTCACGGTGTTTGTTACCGAACTCCTCCGAAACGGCTTGACCGATTTTTATGAAACTTTTTTCTATGTACTCGGTAGGCCTGAGAATAGGTCGTAGGCTATACTATTCTTCGCGGACGGAGTCGCGGGCAACAGCTAGTATAATATAAAATCACATTCAATATTCTTAGGCATGAACCCACTACACCTCGCCCCCATCTACTTCTGCACCCGACGCCTCCGCCGCTATCGTCGTCGGAGATTTTATAATCTATATATATATAAAAATGAATCCCTATTTCCCTTGGTCACGGCATCACGCATGAACGGCTGGACCGATTTCACTAATTCTTTTTTTTTTGTGTTCGTCATTGTCAGGAGAAGGTTCTTATGAAAGAAAAAATTAAGAAAATTGCGCGGAAAATTAGAAAATATAAGAAAAATTACCGTCCATAATAACTTTTCTAATGTAACCTTATGGCGTTTGACATAACTGCCATGCCAGTCGTTTGACAGTTGGCGTGATTAACAGAATACGATCGTTTAAATTAAATGTACGGGTCGAAATTTTATTCATAAAACTAGCGACGCGCCCCGACTTCGTGTGGGTGTACTTTGGGGAAAAAGAGGTAAATATATAAACTTACCACCTTAAATTATAGACTTTCTTTATTTTTCACACCTATTTTTCAAAGTTACACCCGTGCGAAGCCGGGGCGGGTCGCTAGTCTTAATATATAAAAATGAATGTTTGTCTGTATGTCCTATATAGAATCGTAAACTATGCATTTGATCATGTGATGATCTTTAGCAAAGTTATTGTGCATGAGCCAAAGAAGGTTTCTGAGTTGGTACGACCAATTTTCGACAGATGGCGCCACACAACGGGGACGAAGCCGCGGGCATCGGCTAGTTAAGTAATATTTGCTATAGCAATAATGTCGATAGTGTCACGTTGGACACTTTTTCGACTTAACTCTTATTGGATTATACGTGCGTATGGAGTGTAACCATTGACGTACAATAAAACAACTAGACTCCCAATCACGCTCAAAAATTGTCCGAAGCAAAAGTCTGCACACGCGTCTATTGTGCAGAGTTTTGGTTCAGTTGTGTTTCGACCGCGCGTTGATTACAACGTCACTTCTCGCCCCGTATTCGTATATGTCTCTTTCGCACCGTAATCAAACTCACGAGAAAAAAAGAGACAGACAGTCTAGCTTCCGCTTCGCATGTCCACTCCACTGCATTCTTTACTCTTTAGGCGGTTTCCAGCGCGTGCCGTCATGCCACTACTTCTAACGATCGTATTCAATTGACATTAAACTTTACTGCTACGAAATAAGGTGTTAATTTGAATGAATGCTGTTAATTTTATATGTATAAATTGATGTATGACACAACGCCGCTCGGACGTTTTTGAGGAACTTTTGTTAAGCGATTGGGAGTCTAGTTGTTTTATTGTACGTCAATGAGTGTAACATGCAATTAGTTTCACAATTAAGATGATACCACTTAATGAGAATTAGAAACAAAAATATTTTGTTCAATAAATATTTATAGGTTTGTGTTACAATAATATTTATATTGATCAGTATTCTTGGAATCCTATTAAAGTTATTTAGTTATAGTGACTGTTGACGCCCTCTGGTGGTGTCAAGCGACAACAACGCTACTGCGCACAATCAAGAACGACGACCGCACGAGAGCGCTGCAATCGCGACGGTTGTCAGTGTCAAAACCAATCTTCTGTTTTTTCTTACGACCTTAACTAATACGACACCAATTTGTTATCGAGACAAGAGCGCACCATTTTAATTAATAATTGTACAAATCCTTGTAAAAAACTGAGAGCAAATAAATATTTGCTAGAAAAATTAAAAAGATAAGATAAGATAAAGTTTATTGCAGAAAATGGGTACATACAAGATGTTATAATAATATATTATTCACAATGCGCCAAATTCGGCTTGGGTAAGCATGCAAACAAATAAGTCACTTGATTTCGTTCAATTATGAAGCAAAAAAAAGTGATCACTTAGTCTAAAAATTAAAGCTAAAACTATAACTTTCCATGTGAATCAAGTTTATCTGTTATTTGTCTTCATGTTCATGAAATCTTTTATAGAGAATATTCTTCTTTTTTTTTCTTTTAAGACTCCTTTTTTGAAGTTGCCTCTGCCGACCCACCCAAGAGATTGCCAAAGCACAGCCGCAACAGTTAGTTTGAATTTTTGATGTGTTTTGTATGTATAACTCCATCCAACACGCAAAACGGCGTCTCGAGCAACAGTTAGTCTAATATATTTTGTATACACGATACTAACAGCTGTTAGATACAGTAAAGATAGATACTTTTCCCCGCCCACACTTCTTTTTAGGGTTCAGTACCTCAAAAGGAAAAAACGGAACCCTTATAGGATCACTTTGTTGTCCGTCCGTCCGTCCGTCTGTCAAGACCCTTTTTCTCAGGAACGCGTGGAGGTATCAAGCTGAAATTGAAATTGAATTTATATCAAATACTCAAGTCTACTGTCTCTTGGAGCTGTGAACAAACTTCTAAGCCAACGCAATCAAAAGATACAGTCGTTTATGCCGCAAATTTCCGCAAAATTTCGAAACTCCCAAGGGAATCAAAACCTACAGGGTACTTCCCGTGAACTCAGAATCTTGAAATTTGGTACGAAGCAACGTCTCATAGCACAGATAAAGGAAAAATTGCGAAAACCGTAAATTTTTAGTTACATTATATAATAAAAATATTTTTAATAATTTTCAAGTTACTACCGCTTTCCTCATGAACGCGTTGAGGTATTAAATTGAAATTCATATCAAATACTCAGGTCTATGGGGCTCAGGGTCCTTTAGGCTGTAGCAAAATTAAATTTCAATGTCAACGCAATCAAAAGAAACAGCAATTTAAGCCGCATATTTTCAAACTCGCAACTACTCGCAAGGGAATTAAAATCTACAGGGTCCTTCCCGGGAACTCAGAATCTTGAAATTTGGTACGAAGCAAGGTATTATAGCACAGATAAAGGAAAAATTGTGAAAAGTATATGTATTTTTTTGTCTGTCTGTCTATATGTATATTATCATAACCAATCTACGATAATCTAACACTGCGCACATTTTGCTTCGGAGCAGGGGTCTGCTAATACTGGATGTTATAGATACATATAAATTTGTACGGAACCCTCGGTGCGCGACCCGCACTTGGGCGGTTTTTTTTCTCTTCCTCCACACTCACTCCACAGTCACTGTTTGAATTTATAACTGCCTAGGTACATTAACGTATAAGTACGTACAGTTTTTCCCTGCGCCATTTTTATCGCCTTATTGCAGGTAAAACTCTTTATAAATCTACAAAAATACTAATAATGATAATATCAACTATATCTGATTTCAAACAAATAAGGAAAAAGATGAACATCAAAATGATAAAAAAATATTTTTCATGGTACCTACTCGCTTAGCACTTTACTGATAAAGAAACATAGTGACTGATTGTTTTACATGAACAGTCAGCAGCAGAAATGAATGCGCGATTGTGGTGATCAAAATGATCAACACGCGACTTTACTACCAAAGTAATAAGAGCGAGTGAGTAAAGTAGTTCAATTTGAACACCACAACTGCTTCTCCACTTCTGCTGACTGAATTAAAGTCAAGTCAAGGCAAATAAATACATTTATTTTATTCAATTTAAGCTTCAAGTACCTGGGTGACCGAGCTCCGCTCGGGCTGAAACTCGGTACCAAGAGTTTTCCCAGACATAAGACCAAGCTAGATCAATTTTTCATCCCCGAAAAACAAACTAAATACCAAATTTCATCGAAATTGTTGGAGCCGTTACTGAGATACTGATTATACAGGGTGCTTCCGAGGATCCAGCGAGAGTCTAACCACGAATTTGAGAGGCTATAAGGAGTAATAAATGTTATATGAACCTAGGTCGAATTATGATTTCAACTTTCTTTTCTTTTTTCATACAAAATAATTTACTATTCCAGTAAAAACGTGCCTTTAGGACGAGCTGGCAACGTTTGTTATTCTATCTCTTTTTTGTACAAGAGGCAGTGTCATATGATTTTCTTCTTTTGGGCATAGATTATTCAAATGAAGGTTTAAACCACAGCGTTCAGCGTACAAAATTGCAGCAGCAATAGCGTTGCCTTGTCACTCACCATAATGTAATTAATGCATTTGAGCATATTCTAGCGGTGTGTATTGTGTTTGAAGCATTATTAAACTAAAAAAAAATCAACACAACAATCTAAACACATCTAAACACTCAATTCACCATTCATTACGAAATAATAGCGAAATTCAAAATCGAATTCGAAAAAAAAAAACAAATAGCAGTCTGCATGTTTTTTTTAAATGTGGAATAATTGGCATTTAAATTAGTGGCCAGTAATGTTATTTTTGCAACAAAAAGTTTTTAATTCTACGGCCGGGATACAAAAAGTACATTGGGAAAAATGTGGGTGAGCGTGTCTTTTTTTATTATTTTGGCATTTTGATTTTAAATTCAAAAGGTAATTACTACTTTTACATTGACAATAAATTTAAATGTTTTTAAGCGTATTGGCAACTAGACGGTAGTGTAGTTTTTTTCACCATGAGAGCTGAAAGTTTGGTTGAAAACGCAAAAATTAAGGTAGCGATTTTTTTTTAAATCTAATAATGTCTCCCAAAAATGGTGATGCCTATCTGATTACACATGTCCTCAAGAATATTGAGCAAAAATAAAAAAATAAAAAAAATAGTTTAAAATGGTACTATGATTATGTCTCGAAAACCGTGTGACTTTTACAAAACCTATATTAGCTTTATTATAACGTCTTAAGTGCCCTCCATACTATTATTTATACTATTCGATGATTTTTATTTGTATCTTTTCCTGTCATCTGTATTTCCTGTGTGTATCGAATATGTGTAAATAAACATATCTCTCTCTCTCTCTCTCTCTCTCTCTCTCTCTCTCTCTCTCTCTCTCTCTGTCTCTCTCTCTCTATCCGTAGTTCAAGGATTATCCACTCATTACCTAACACCATGTATATACAAGATTTGCTCGTTTAAAGGTATTAGATTAATGATTATACTTATCACGGACAGGGATGTTTGGAAATAATTCCGATCCGCAGTGTCGATCCCTAGTCTCAAATAGCGTATATACTGTGTTAAAATAATAATAGTTAAGTTAAATACTTTTTCTTCACTTAAGCTCTGAAATTAGGTTGCCTTTAACTTGAAATCCGTGTTGTAAATTCGATTCACATCTTTAGGGATGTAAGTAAATATACCGGGTTATTGGTAAGTCCACCTATTCCCGTCAAGGGGTTATGGGGGAGGTCATTTGCAAAAACGCATCTTCAAAAATTTATTTAAAAAAAAGTTGGTCTTTTAAGTCAACTTTTTTATTTTCTTATGTACAAGATAAAATAGCTGCTCTTATGCAATATTTAAAGTATAATTATCTGTACACGTTTAAGAATGCGAGACCAAAAAGTAAAAAAAATATGATTTTTTATCAGGTTTTTAATACAAATGACACAAAAACAGAAAATTTTGCTCACTCATTTGGCGTGCAGATTGTACATAAAACATGTATGTATTTCTAGCTTTCTAACAACCTATTAATAATATGATTTTTGTAAATGGTTGCTCGAATAAAATGATCACAAAGCACGTAGGAAGATAATCACGCCCGAACGTAACTTAAAACTAACTCATTAAATTTATCAACAATAACTGTTATAAGCACAACTAACAACAATGACTTATGTAAAAGTAACAAAATGAAACTATAAAACAATTAAGTTTTAAATTCTACGATGTTTTCATTTTATTTTCATTTAATACCCATTCATAAATGTTCCTATTTACTGCAGTGGCGGATTAAGAAATTTGTAAGCACTCTATTTTCAAATTATAAAAAACAAAGTACCTATTTAAAAATGGAATTCCTTACTTTGATAATCTTATTAAAAACAATCATTGAGTATTTTTTTATTTGAAAATCGGCGGCAAATTCGTTTACTTAATGCACAACATAGTACCTACTAAGCAGATTGCTATGTCTGGGATCATAATAATTACGAAAAATAAACACAATTAATTATTTTTTTATAAGATTATCAAAAAAAGGAGTTCCATTTTCAAATACATAGGTTTTTTTATTTCTTATAATTTGGAAATGGAAGTGCTTACAAATTTCGTAATCAGCGACTGCAACAAATAAGGAACATTTATGAATGGGTATCAAATGTAAATAAAATAAAAATATCGTAGGATTTCAAACTAATTTTTTTTTTGTTTCAATTTGGTATTTTACATTAGTTATCTGTTGTTAGTTGTTCTTATAACAGTTATTATTGATAAATTTAATGAGTTAGTTTTAAGTTATGTTCGGGCGTGATTTTCTTCCTACGTGCTTTGTGATCATTTTATTCGAGCAACCATTTACAAAAATCATATTATTAATAGCTTGTTAGAAAGCTAGAAATACGTACATGTTTCACGTATAATCTGCACGCCAAATGTATTAGTAAAATTTTCTGTTTTTGTGCCATTAATGTTACAGCCTGATAAAAAATCATATTTTTTACTTTTTTGTCTCGCATTCTTAAACGTGTACAGATAATTGTACTTTTAATATTGCAGAAGAACAGCTATTTTATCTTGTATACAAAGCAAATAAAAAAAGTTGTTTTAAATGGCCCACTTTTTTTAACAAGTTAGCTATCTTTTTGTATTTTTTTTTTCATCTTCATTTTTTTATTACTTTTACGGTCACCCCGTGAAATCATTTAACTTGTTTAAAGTTGCACAGTAGCGCCATCTCTTGTCCAGGTGAACGGTTAGTTCCGAAGTAGTGTTAAAGTCTCTCGATAGAGGGTGTAACATAGATGTGCGCTTGTCACTGCATAAGGTGATGATTTAGCAGACTAAAATGTATGATGTATAGGAATGATTCGTGTCTAATCTCTAGACCAGTGGTGGTGTCCCCTACACTGGCACACGGCACGGAATGCTGAGGACCTGGGTTCGATTCCCAGAATTGGTCTTTTTTCTGGGGTTTTTTCTGTGCATCTATATTTCAGTTTGTATTTAGTACGAAATATAACTTTTTTTAAATATTTTTTTCACAACACTGCTCGAAAATGTGGCCAAAGATAACCTAAATCCAGTACCGAAAACTGCCTAATTATTATATACATTTAACAGCTGACTCATTTGTGGCGCGCAAAACACGACAACAATGTAACACATTACGAAAACAGGACGTATCAATATATGTATTTCATAATACGATACGACGTTTTGAAAGATAATTTCTGAATTTCATTCCCGGCGGTGCTGAAACGACAATTATTGGACCAATCAAAAGTAATCGTCTGCTGCATGTGAAATTAAATTGACCAATGAGAATGCATCATTCATGACTTTAATGAGGTGTTTTTTTTCCTTAAACGCATAATTGCACAAAATGCTTTAATTTTTTTATGTATGAAAAAAAACGCCACAGCATTAACTTTTTAAGCCTGCTGCACACTGCACTGCACTGGCTGAACAGCCAGGCCGGACATGACGAGGATGAGGTTTTTATTTTTAATTATGTGGTTTTGGGCACTGGCTACTAAGAAAGGCCTCGTTCGTTTAAAAAAAAAAAATTATGTCACAAAAGAAAAAGTAAAATCGGCGGGAGCATCGCAGTGTTTCGATTGTTTAATTGTTATTTCCTCGCATTAGTCGTGAAAAGAACAATGTTTAGTCTGGGACAAAAGTGCAATCAAACTAACTCGTCCATCTATTACTTACTTTCTAGCCTCTACAACAATGATTGATGAGTTGATTTTGAGAAATGTTCTGACGTGATTTTCTTCCTACGTCCTTTGTGATTATTTTTAATATTTTTTTACTTTTTGGTCCTGCATTCTTAAACCTGTACAGATAATTATATTTTTAATATTGCATAAGAACAGCTTTTTTATCTTGTACATAAAAAAATAAAAAAAAATTACTTAAATATCCAACTTTTTTTAAAATGAATTTTTGAAGATGCGTTTCCGACGTTTTTTTGCAAAAATCTTAAATTTCAATTATCTCAGAAAAGGTTAATTTTTCCATAGGGCATTATGGGACAAAAATGATTGCAAATGACCTCCCCCATAACCCCTTAACGGGAATAGGTAGACTTACCAATAACCCTGTATATATACCCTGATGTGCATTACGCGGCTAAAATGCGACTAGTGGCAAGTTTTGCTCAACAATTAAAGTTATTGACCGTACTTTAGATTTATCTAATTAGGATGGAAAAAGTCTATTTTCACGCTTAATAACGTAATAACTTAACGTCATGGGTAGGTACTCTGAGTCAGACATTAGAATGTTTTATGCTGGTGCTTCAAAGTCAAAGTCAAAAAGTCAAAGTCAAAATTCTTTATTCAATTTAGGCATCAATTGATGCTCCTATGAACGTCGAAGAATCTACCACCGGTTCGGAAAAAACCCTGTTGAGAAGAAACCGGCAAGAAACTCAACAAGGTATATTTTTTTTCAATCAGATCTACATTGATATTAAATTACATACATCTAAAGTATTTAACACAATCAAATTTTTTAACATTTTTTAACACAGTAGATACGCTTACACATAACTAGCTAAATCATGTCTGAAAATTATGGATTTTTAAAACCTTTATACTTATAGTAAATAGGTAGAGATTTACTGGAGTAGGTAGTATTTGAACTGACACTAATTCTTGGAAAGATGATATTTTCCAACTATACCTACTTGCGTCATTTTGTTATCAAAGCTGAACTGAACTGAAGATTACTCAATATAATGTTGTTAGAGTCAAGATAATGTTTTTTTCGTCCTATCAATACTTATCTATGTTCTTTTATTAATGGATGATAGCGGTTGTCTTAAAACAATCTGTTATTACGAGTACAGGAAAATCTACTGGAAATTTGGTTAAGTGTTCGTGTAGCGTTTATAAAATTACTAGTTTTTGAGAGTGAATCGCCATCGCCATTCAACGAGGGAATGCTGCCAGCCTTTTGGGCACGATGCCACGGGGGCCTTTTTTAGGGTTCCGTACCCAAAGGGTTAAAACGGGACCCTATTACTGAGACTTCATTGTCCGTGCGTCTGTCACCAGGCTGTATCTCATGAACCGTGATAGCAGTTGAAATTTTCACAGATACAAGACACACAGAACAAGGAATACCAAAAAGCAGAATAAAATAAATATTTAAGGGGGCTCCCATACAAAAAACGCGATTTTTTTGCCGTTTTTATAGATAATGGTTCGTTCGTGAGTCCGACTCGCACTTGGCCGGTTTTTAGACTTAATCTAGTGGTTTTTTAGTTAGATATTTAGTTTTTATACTTAGTTATGTTTTATTTATTGCTATAATTTCTTAATATTTGTATTCTTAGTTTCAAATGAAAATAGATTTTCTATATCATTCCTCACAATTCAAACTATCTCCTAAATCGGTTCAGCGATTCACTATCTTAAATGATAATTGCTGGGAAAAAAACTATATGTCGTTTCCCGGGTCTCAAAATATCTCTATACCTACCATAATTATTTCATACAAATCGGTTCAGCGATTTACCTAAGCGTGAAGAAGTAACAGACAGACAAATACTTTCGCATTTATAATATTCGTATGTAAATATGTATGTATGTATGTAAATACTTTATTGTACAGTCAAGTGTAAAAACATGGGTGCACACAACTTGCTCATAAATATGTCCCATAGCTCTTATGTCGTCGAATTAAGGTATAAGGGGTTATAACGATGGAAGGATTAAATCGATACTTATTTTTGCACTTGACCGTACATAAAACACAAAATAATACAAAACAAAAAGAGTACAAAGGCGAACTTATCCCTAAAAGGGATCTTTTCAAGCTAACCTGGTATGAAAGAAAGGAAAAACTTAAAAGATAGGCGAACAGTAATTTATGTACAGAGAGAAGAAAGAAATTATAACATATAAATAAATACACAAAATAAACAACAATTAGTGACTACTACAAATATCAAATACCTACTTTACACTGAACAATATACACAAACACACACATATGAAAAAACAAGACATATAAATAAAAATAATACGATTACCTACTTCCACAGTTTCTTCAACCTCTCCCTGAACGAGGCCACAGACGGGGACTCCCTAACGAGCAAAGGTAACTCGTTCCACAGCTTCACGGAATGAACACTGAAAGATTTAGCGTAAGTAGGTACGCGCCGTATTCGGCGGGAAGGCAAGTGTGAGATTGGAGCTGGACCGCAAACGGTGTCCGCTTCCAGTGGCCAAGTAGCTAAACCTTTCAGATAGATACGAGGCAGAAGAAGGATTAAGTAATACATTGAAAAGGAGACACAGAATATGAATATCTCTCCGCCGTCTAATAGGCAGCCAGTGAAGCTGCTCGCGAAAGTGGGAGACGTGGTCGTACTTTCGCAGGCCAAACATATATGGAACGCACAAATTTTGCAGCCTTTCAAGCTTGTCAAGCAGCTCCTCCCTCAAGTCAAGAAACGCAATATCCAACGAATATTCGGTTACTATTCGGTATTCGGCCTATTCGGCTGCTTTTATTATATTCGGCCGAATAACGTATATCTACATATAATTCGGCTGAATACCAAATACTTCAGTAATATATTTTGTTATAGGGAGATAATTGGTAAAATGAAAAAAAATCGATTCATTACGTATATATTAATATCTTCATTTCTCTTATTAAATCTTATAATCATTTAAGTAGTCATTGGTATATAAAACAGGTACATAATCATCTTCTTATATTAGAAAAGTTAAGAATTTTTCTATGCATTTGAATTATTTTCATAATCAAAATTTAGAAGGGGAAGGTTATGGTGTAGAAAGACTAATTTTTCTGTATTTTTAGGAAGTAGTTTACTTCTTTTAGGATAAACGAGCGCAAACAAACAATCACGTCTGTACAAGTTTTGGCGCTAAAATCCGGCCGAATACTTTTGCCTAATATTCGGCTATTCGGTCAGGGGGCTCGCCGAATATTCGGTATTCGGTATACTGCCGAATATACTATTCGTTGCAAGCCTAAATATCACCATAATCGAGAAGGGGCAAAAGTAGAGAACGAGCAAGGGCAATTTTTGTGCGCATAGGAAAAAGTTTTTTTGTTTATTCGTATGATGAATTGGTCAAAAATAAATAAACGTTCTTTATTTCTAACGAAAAGTTACACGATAAAAGTCTTATAGTCCTTTTTCATTGATTAACTTTACAAATTTCCACCCCCTTTTTACATCCTTAAGAGATGATTTCGAAGATAAAGATAAAAACTATTCTATACCCTTTCTCACATCTCAAACTATCTCCATACCAAATTTTATTTAAATCGTTTCAGCGGTTATTGATACCCCATACAAACTTTCACCTAAAAGGACTTGTTCGCTCGCTTCGCTCGCTTGATGAAGGCGAGGTGCTGGTTAGGGTGTACGAAAGGGGATTTTTGTACTGTTGAAAGCTAATAATTACATATGTGCCCGTTTCACTGTTTGTTTATTTAACCTATGACTTGAATGAAACTGCAAATATTTTGCTGGTCTCGATAATCTTCGGACGCTAATCTAATTACAGCTAATGTCGCGCAAGCCGGCAGCGTATATAATATACGACACTGGACGTGTGGGGCTGAATGTATTATTATGCACTAATGGAATGTGAACGTTTTAACATAATACACAAAATCCCCTTTCCCTTGTGGCAGATAGAAACCATATATTTTTTTTAAAGAACCTATTAACTAACGTTTAACGTTTTAGACAATTTCATTTCAAAGTTATTAAAATTAGTGTAACACGTACCTAACAAAACGAACATATACGGCTGACTTAGCAATCAAGTAAACTTCAAAATGTTTTGTATAATAACCAAAACAAGTACCTAATACTATATTACGAGTATGTTTTTTACGTTTAGGACTACATTAAGGTTTTATTTGTTATTTCTCAATTTAATAGGTATAAATTGCCTGAATTATATATTAATTATACATTACATAAATATAATTAATATATAATTCAGGCAATTTATAACTTGAACCAAGCTTCAAAGCTCTTGAGTCGGTTGAACTTGTCTAAGAAACATTTGACAGGACTTGTTAATCTGCGTTAGTACCTCCGCCCTAACTATGCCAAATGAATTTAATTATTTACTTATTAACGTACTACTATAATGTACAAACTTGGCAAAATCCTAAGTAATGTTTATTAACTTAGCGCTGTGATAATACCAGTAAAATGTATCGCGGATTTACGTATATGTAGGTAATAAATTATTTACCTACAGATTAGAAGACACCACAGTATCTAAAGCGATGCATGAAGTTAACGTGGTAAGATAAAATTACAAAACGTAATATCGGCAATCAAATCTTAGATTAAAATATTAATTGCTTATTAATGTAGTTGTTGTGTAGTATCTAGTATCATTTACTTAAGAAACTATAAAGATTCCGACTTTTAAAAACTCACAAATCACATGATGAGTTTCGTTGGAATGAACATTAAAATGTATTCACGTGCTATCCTTTCCTTATATAGAATTAAATTAAATTAAGCAATTAGCTGGTCAGTCGATAAAAGTGCCTACTTAATGTCTTCTTTTTTATATATATCATTCCAAAATACAAAACTGTAAGTCCATGGCTCCATGTGAATGCGAAGCAGAGGTTTTGATGAAAAGGGTTTTCCTCGCTTTCAACAGACCTGTAGTTTTGCTGCTTTTCAGGGAACGATATTTACCTTTACCTCACTCAACCTTTATGGTAGGGGAGCCCAAGAGGGAATTATGCGCGTTACTCGAGCGCGTCTGAAAATCATATAGGGAGAAACCTTACACCTTGTAATGTACCCCTACCAAATATGAACCTGTAGGGGCGTTCGTTGAGGGCAGCCGATCAAATTTGTAAAAAAAAATTGACCGTCGGAAATACTCGAGCGCGTCAGATTAAGATAAGGTAAGTTAAGTACATGGAGAAAAGTGTATATTTCAATAATCTGGCGATTTGAGCGTGACATAAGGAAATGGGAGAATCACAAAGTTGTAAAAAAAACATCACCTCGAAATACTCGAGCGCGTCAGATTAAGATAAGGTAAGTTAAGTACACGGAGAAAAGTGTATATTTCAAAAATCTGACGATTTGAGTGTGGCATAAGGAAATGGGAGAAACACAAAGTTGTAAAAAAAATCGTCACCTCGAAATGCTCGAGCGCGTCAGTTTAAGATAGATAAGATCAGATTATTGAAATATACACTTTTCTCCATGTACTTAACTTACCTTATCTTAATCTGACGCGCTCGAGTATTTCGAGGTGACATTTTTTTTACAACTTTGTGATTTTCCCATTTCCTTATGTCACGCTCAAATCAACAGCCATTTAAATAGGACACTTTTTCGAGTTCACTTAACATATCCTCTGAATATCTGACACGCTCGAATAACTTTTTTTTCTACCCCTATTTATTACAGGCACCCCCCACTAATTAATCGTCAGATTATTATCTCTCGGTTATCAGAAAGGCATTGCGCGTCTACACTATAAATGTCTGACGCGCTCGAGTATTTCCATGTGACTGTTTTTTTTTACATTTTTGAAAATTTATACGCGCTTTCCCCCCACTAAAGTGAAAAACTTTACATAAACTTTCTTTCGTTTTAGGACCTAATCTTCACGATCCAACAGGTCCCCATGACGCTTTAGTAACTGCAAATTTAGCATCCAGGGCTCCCCTACTATTAGTTTCTCTACCGCCATATCGACATCATATAAAAGAGAATTGGGTATGTAGGCAAGCACAAGATTTTGCAACAGCCTTCAACTGTACATCATTAAATAACACAAATCCTATCAATCGTTGATGCAGGTTGGAGATTTTTAAAAATTAATTAGTCAGGGAATGACTGATAAAGGGGCAGGGGGCGGGGTGTCAAACCCAGAATGGCCTAGTGCTCACCCCAGTCGATTCTGCTTCAAAGGGGCATTTGATCAAGCGTGGTGGCCTGCCATTATGAACGGATTTTTCCATATTAAATACCCTAGAAACCTTCATTATCAACAGATACACCAAAAATACGACGGAAACACTAAATTTTTCAGATGCTACTTCTCCTAAAACGCGTTTTCTGGAATGTGAAATCATGGACGATCTGCTTGAAACTACATTCCTGATAATAACCATATTTAAGCCTACATTAATAAAGTGCAAAAACGACAAAAGACCAAGTAAATTCCGCTCAGGCAGCCCTTTATACAATTACCCAATCAACGGCGATTATGCAATAAACTAACATTTGGCCCGAAAAATACAAATTGGTGTTCTATGCCCTTAAGAATTGTAATAGCTTATTTAGTCAATTAATTAATGGGTTAAGGCTAAAAATTGCGATAGATAAGTTCAAAATCTTAGCGGCAATCGACTGCTATTAGTGTAGTTAGTTGAGAAGCGCGCGGACCCGTCCAGCGTTAGATACGATCGGCTTAATATACCATATTGCTCAAAGAGTTAGCCACTGCTCCGTGATAATATCAGACCACACGGAACCCTATTCTTCCGTAAACAACCTTCGTTCATGTGGAACGATACGAGCATGAATCAATTCAATAGTTGTGACTTTAATTCTCTGTTGTAATAGCCTAGGATCCACTTATAGAACGACCTACACCGATCTGGATAATGGATGAAAAGTATTTTATATTAAATTAAATATGTTAACAAATATATTGCAAGTGGGTTGACTAAAAAATTTCAGTCCAGAATATAATTTTTTATTTTTTTTTATTTTTTTAAACATTTTACCGTTTCGTTTAATAATAATAATAGTTCTCCACATCGATTTCGATGACGGCGACCCGGACTATATCTATAAAATTTACAATATATACAAAATAAAACGTATGTTCTATTATGAGCCCTAATATGGCTCGCTAGACCGAACTTAGTCTTAAAAACCCTGTTGCAAGGGGTGCAACAGAGCTGACCACGCGAGTCGTAGGTGTAGGTGTAGGAGGGCTTGGGCCTTGCTTTTTGGGTTTGGCGTTTGAACGGCGGAACGCCATGAAGACCTCTGTGCAGCGAGCTCCTCCCAACCAGCAGGGTCAATACCGCAAGCGTTTAGGTGTCTTTTGAGCACGTCCTTGTAGCGTAGATGCTGACCACCGTGCTTCCGTTTACCCTCTGCCAACTCAGAATAGAAAACGGCTTTGGGTAAACGGTGGTCATCCATACGGAGGACGTGCCCACACCACCTGAGCTGGCGCAGAATCAGGATAGCCTCCAAACCCTGCATTCCGGAGCGACGCAGAACCTCAGTATTAGAGACACGTTCCTGCCACTTGATCTTAAGAATAGATCTTAGACACTTAAGGTGTTAAGTGTCGAGAATATGTAACAATTAGCAAGGAAATATAGCCATTCTTTTGCTTTCATAAATAATAGTTACAATTTTTTAAAAACCGTTTTTCAATAAAAAGACTTATTAAGATTGTTTACCCTATTTTCTAATGCTAAAAATAAACGAAATATTTTATATCGATTTACCTGTGTTTACCTGTTAAAGTTATAAAGTTCCGTTCCGTTCTAGTCAAAAGTTATGACCGGAAAAAAGTAGTCAACCAAACGTTTGCATATTCTATAGGCTTCATACTTTTCATTGGTAGGTATTGCATTTGTCTATTAACCGAAACGTTGAACTAAAAAAAAATATAGGTAGCTACCTACTGGACTGAAATTTTTTAGTCAACCCACTTGCAATATATTTATTAACATAATTAATTTAATATAAAATACTTTTCATCCATTAACCAGATCGGTGAAGGTCGTTGTGATACGCGGATCCTAGGCTATAACAAAAATAGTCACATTGTCATTGTCACATTGTCAGAGACATAGATATGCATTCAATCAATTAATAAACAGTAATTGTTAAAGATAATGCGGATAAGGATGAATATTTGTAATGGCACAATGTCTTATCTTATCAATGCATGCGATCGCCGAACTGGCAAAGCAATCAAACGATAACAATAAATTTGATAGTGATTTCAATAGGACACTATTCTATAAGGAAAAATAACATGCTTAATTAAAGATATACTTAATAGAATGAAAAACCCGGATGATATTGTGATATTTTAACCCGACCTATCAATCTTCAAGGTATAATTTATGAGTAATGTTCGGACAACCCCTTACATACGACTAAGTAGCGAATTCGAACTATTTGAGGTTAAGCAAAAATATATTTTACATCCTCCGTGTACAGTATCTAATCTCATTGTACTTTTATTCTTAAAAAGATGAATAATTAATATATCACACTGATGCCTGTTAAAACATTTTAATACTCGTACAACTTTGTTGTCACCTATAAAGTTTACTTTAGCTATTGTACAACAGAAACTTCGAAAACTTTTAAATAGAAAAATAATAAAGACTATAGTGATGATTAATTATTTTATGTACACACGTATTAATTTTTGGTACGTATTTAAGAGTAAAAACCTTATTGGCGCAAATCCCTAGAGTCCGTCTTCAGGGTTCCGTCCCCAAAGGGTGCCAACGGGACCCTATTACTGAGACTCCGCTGTTGTAATAGCTAGGCACTTGAAATTTTCACCGATTATGTAATACTGTGGCCGCTATAACCACATAAACTAAAAATAAAATTAAATCAAAAATTAAAGGGGGTCGTCCGTCATACGAGACACATGTTTTCTTTCAGCGTTTTTTGGTTAATTAATGTTGATTTAATTTGCTTAAAAGATAGTTTTTTTACTTTGTTAGGTTAATAAAAGTTTCCTTAAATATTAGTGAGCTTATAAAAAAACCTTTAAAAATGAGGAAACTAAAATTTTTCTACTACTAATCTCGTACTAAATATGGGAGTGTTTAATGTCAAAATTAAGGATATTTTTAGTTTTATTTCTACAAGTTATTAATTAATGTCATTTCACTCATTAGGTAACGTTTTTTCGATATCAGTTTAAAGTTTTTTGATATCTGTAATAGTTACGGAATAATCGCCTGTGCACACTAAACAGTTACATTAATTATTTTTGATTTTTATTATTATTATTATGCGTTTATTTCTAAATAAAAAAATGGAAGCTCTAATATGTAACAGCGAAGTCAGATTCCACTGTAAAATACCAAAAATATAAAACAGTGCCATTTTTGAAGTACCTAAGTAAAATATCGTACCTACTATGTTACTAAATAAACAGCTATTATAATAATAAAATAAATAACTACTCTAACCTTTGATTACGTTGCACCTGAATAAGTAGTTGTTCTAATCAAGTTTTTGTCCCGGCACTGTCGTATATTCAAGCTTGCACTTTATTTTGTGTACGTGATATGAATTCTAAATTATCCACTTACATAGACGAAGCGTTTGGTTATTCAGGTGCAAAAGAATGTTCCATGTTCAAACTGAGATTCAAAGGAATGGCTCAGGAATATATAAAACAGAATAAATAAGTAACTGTGTCTCACGAAAGCCTTATAAAAATTATATTTTGAAAAAGAAACAATGTTAACAAATCAAGTGAACCTAGCTACTTATGTTAAATTCTATTGAGGGAGGTGAGTTCGATTCGATCTTTAAACGACTAATTTTAGATTTAGGAACGTTCCGCGTCACATGTCATGTTATTCCAGTCACTGAGCCCGTCTCCGCATCGGGCAGCGATAAGCCACTGCTTAATGTCTAGGTATATCCACCAGATACCTGTTTATTGCAAATATTATTATTAATGGTAACATGTCAAGATATACTAATATAATAATTTAATCGTAATTGAATGTCTAGGGCAGACACAAATTAGGATCTTTGTAAACAGTTATGCACAGCAGCCTATAAATTGATCTAAAATTTATATTTTGCAGAATTACAACATACGATACATTTATCTTGACTTCTTAAGTAAATACGCATAACATTAAAAAAATAATAGCTTATAAAACTTCTTACTTTTAATAATAATTATCATTACATTACGAATGCGAAAAAATTACAAAACATTACTAAACGTCAATTATCTGATCAATTCAATCCATGCTAGGCGCGTTCATCGTTCACCGTCCGCGGCGGTTCACGGCCCGTTGCCCGCGCGCGGTTCACTGAACATTGACTTGTTGATACATTGCTCATGGTTCTATAGGACTTTAAGGTAAATGTCCACGTACTTGAAATAATTATCCTAAATGATGATCTTTTTTAACTGACAAATAAAAATGAGGAGTTCTTGTCCTTGAATATCTATATCCATACTCCATAAATACCTTGCCTCCTCAAACAGACGCTGCTTAAATCATCTGTCAAGATGTAAGAGGCCTTGTGTGTACTCCATATAAAAAAATAAAAAAATAACATTTATTACCCATAATAAAATAATAAGTACACAAAATTATGTGCCAAAATGCTCAGGCTCAGCATGTGCGGTGATGATTTTTCTTCACCGCGCTGGTTTTCAGCCTGCACCTTTAATCCATACTAATGTTATAAGTTTGAAAGTGTGTGTGTTTGTTTGTTTGTCCTTCTTTCACGTCGAAACTGAGCGATGGCCTGAGAGACATAGTTGAACAAATAAATAAACAAATAAATAAGGCTCATCCCAAACTCAGCCCAGACCTCTCGCAAACCAGTGATTTTTGGCGTTCCTGAATAGCAGTTCATCCCTACCCTCTCCCAAACTATTGAATTACCGCTCGCAAACCGTATTGGCCTATTCCTGAATATAGCCCCTGTACTCTCTACAATTTGTTGATGATTTAAGCTATATCTCCCCATGAAAAACGTCAGATTATACTTTTTCCGTAATCCCTAAAGGATTTTCCTCAAAATAAAAATAAAAAAACCAATCACGCTCGAGTATTTCGAGGCGACGTTTTTTTTTACAACTTTGTGATTCTCCCATTTCCTTATGTCACGCTCAAATCGTCAGATTATTGAAATATACACTTTTCTCCATGTACTTAACTTACCTTATCTTAACCTGACGCGCTCGAGTATTTCGAGGTGACGTTTTTTTACAACTTTATGATCCTAACATTTCCTTATGTCAACGCTCAAATCGTCAGATTATTGAAATATACACTTTTCTCCATGTACTTAACTTACCTTATCTTAATCTGACGCGCTCGAGTATTTCGTGCTGACTTTTCTTTACAACTTTGTGATTCTCCCATTTCCTTATGTCACGTTCAAATTTTCAGATTATTTAAATAATAATAATAATAATAAATAAATAAATATCATGGGACAATTCACACCAATTGACCTAGTCCCAAAGTAAGCTTAGCAAAGCTTGTGTTATGGGTACTAAGCAACGGATAAACATACTTATATAGATAGATACATACTTAAATACATATTAAACACCCAAGACCCGAGAACAAACATTCGTATTTTTCATACAAATATCTGCCCCGACACGGGAATCGAACCCGGAACCTCAAGCTTCGTAGTCAGGTTCTCTAACCACTAGGCCATCTGGTCGTCTAAATATCATGGGACAATTCACACCAATTGACCTAGTCCCAAAGTAAGCTTAGCAAAGCTTGTGTTATGGGTACTAAGCAACGGATAAACATACTTATATAGGATAAATACTTAAATACATAGAAAACATCCATAACTCAGGAACAAATATTCGTGCTCATCACACAAATAAATGCTCTTACCGGGATTCGAACCCAGGACCTCTTGCTTCGTAGGCAGGGTCACTACCAACTAGGCTAAAGCGGTCGTTAAATATAAACTTTTCTCCATGTACTTAACTTACCTTATCATAATCTGACGCGCTCGAGTTTTCCTGAGGATCAATTTTTTTTTACTAATCTGATCGGCTGTCCTCAACGAACGCCCATACATTAAGGGTTCATAATTTGGTAGGGGTACATTACAAGGTGTAAGGTTTCTCCCTATATGATTTTCTGACGCGCTCGAGTAACGCGCAAAATCCCCGCTTGGGCTCCCCTACTACTACTTTTCTTCGCGGACGGAGTCGCGGGCAACAGCTAATCTAATATATAAAAATCTCGTGTCACGGTGTTTGTTATCGAACTCCTCCGAAACGGCTCGATCAATTTTTATGAAATTTTTTCTCTATATTCGGTAGGTCTGAGAATAGGTCGTAGGCTACATACTTCGCGGTCGGAGCCGCGGGCAACCAGCTAGTATAAATATAAAAAATACCTATACCCAAATAACCAATCAATCAAAAAAATAATATACAGGGTGTATCCGGTAACACGATCAATAAATTAAATTATACATCCTGTAACTAATCTAATCAGTAATTAAGTCCAAGTGGTATAATTTTTTTTAAATTAAAAAAAAAAGAATCTGTTATTTTCTAACAAAATTAATCGGGCCAGCAATGTACTGCAGACCGTCATGTCTAGTCGAAGTACTTGACGTTGACATTTACTATCGTTATCAATTGAAAATGTATTAAATACACCAATATTTTGCGCAGTTCTTAATTAAACAATCAGTTATTTCAAAATTACGTAATATTTTCCTCATCAAGTACCTAGGTGTGGGCGAAATGGTTAATACACTAAAATAACTTTATCCTGTTTATTTAACGTTACCAACAAAAAAAGTGCATTATGATAATATCACTGACAATAGTAAAATTATGCTAATCTCACCAGGTAAGTAACTTCTTCTCTAGATAGCTTGTACTTTAATAGCGAAAATACCCATGGATCGTATGCTGGCTGCACATCCGCGATCACATCAGAATCACATCCAGTGATCGTGACAACAACACGAATATTATCAATCGGAGGATCCTCATATGCGTTATTTATTATCTCTTGTTTCGTCATAATTCACGTGCATCGTAATTGAATTTTGATGATGCCATTTTAAATTATTTTGATTTGTTTACCAACTTGACTTCTGTATTTGTCAATGTAACATGTAGTCTTAGATTATTTATACACTAGATTGAGTGTCAGTAGCAAACATTGCGATACAAAACGTCCAAAAATCTATTTGACAGCTTCATATTACGATCGCGTTACGTCATTCAAACTGAAGGGAGGCAAATGACATATAAGCCAACAGTTGGCTTATATTTTTCGGGACGTTTTCATGCCGGCGAAGCTCTATCTAGTGTATAAATAATCTAAGCAAGTAGTAATAGAGTAACTAACTCATTCTTAATGAAAAGACAAGGTTGCATTTGCAATGTATTGTTTATGGTCTGTGGAGGTCCGAAATAGTAATATTGAACTTTTTGGAGTTCGACAACGTAAGGTTAATAAAAAGTTTAAATAGGCGCAGATTGTAGAGATCTTAATGTTTATGAGTAAATATCTATAAAAAAAATAACATCGCCTCTGTACCAAGGAAATGCCCTGTACCAAGACATCTAACGACCGATAACTGACAATTTCGCAATGATGAAATTCATTGATTATGCATTGTAACTTTAAATTGCTATTTTGCATTTTGGCGCATTAGGACCAGGCCAAGGTAACTTCGGATATGCTAAGGAATCATCGTTTAAATTTATTGATTCACTTATGGGTGGCACCCGGTATATTATTGTAAGGATCACTCAATTCCAAAAAAAATGAACCATGTTTACGTCATGCTTCCTGGCAAGGCAACCCCTGTCTGTTTTGAGATTTATTAAGACACTAGCTTTTGCCCGCGGCTTCGCTCGCGTGTACTATGAGTATTCCAAAGAACCAAGATATCAAGCAAACAAGCATACAGGCAAGCAAGCAAGCAGGTCCACAATTGACCGAGAAATCGGTGAACATACCTACATAAAAAAATACATAAAGTGGAATGCATAACCTCCTCCTTTTTTAGAAGTTGGTCAAAGTGCCCTTTGCGGCCTACTTACAGTATAAACTTATGAATTTTGAAATTTTAGCTTTCTACAACCAGTAAAACGCAAAATCTCGTTTTTTCCCGTTCCCGTAAGAATTTCGGGTAATGTTTTCTTAATGCTCCCCTACACTCCCCAAGGAACCCACTTGCCAAATTTCAGCTTTCTATGACCAGTAAAACGAAAAATCCCGTTTTTCCCGTTCCCGTGGGAATTTTGGAAAGTCCCCTCTCAATGCTCCTCTGCACTCCCCAAACAACCTAAATGCCGAAATTCAGCTTTCTACGACCAGTAAAACGAAAAATCCCGTTTTTTCCCGTTCCCGTTAGAATTTGGGAAAGTCCTCTCTCAATGCTCCTCTTCACTCTCCAAGCAAGCTACATGCCGAATTTCAGCTTTCTACGACCAGTAAAACGAAAAATCCTGTTTTTTCCTGTTCCCGTGGGAATTTTGGAAAGTCCTCTCTCAATCCAGCTCTACACTCCCCAAGAAACCCACTTGCCAAATTTCAGCTTTCTATGACCAGTAAAACGAAAAATCCCGTCTTTCCCGTTCCCGTGGGAATTTTGGAAAGTCCTCTCTCAATGCTCCTCTACACTTTCCAAATGACCTACATGCCGAATTTCAGCTTTCTACGACCAGTAAAACGAAAAATCCCGTTTTTTCCCGTTCCCGTGGGAATTTGGAAAAGTCCTCTCTCAATGCTCATCTACACTCCCCAAGCAACCTACATGCCGAATTTCGGCTTTCTACGACCAGTAAAACGAAAAATCCCGTTTTTTCCTTATCCCGTGGGAATTTTGAAAAATCCTGAAATTAATGTTTTAAATAATGTAATAACTACTTGTGTATCAAATTTGAAGAGTCTAGTTATTATATTTACTGAGATAGGGTCACTCGGAATCGAATATATAAATCCCGTTTTTCCCTTTCCCGTGGGAATTCCCAAAAATCCTTCCTTAGTGGATGCCTACATTGTATAAGGTATCTATGTGCAAAATTTCAAGTCTCTAGGTCCAGTGGTTTGGACTGTGCGTTGATATATCAACAGTAATTTAGTTTATTTAGATATTTCAACCCCATCGCACCCCATCCAGGGAGATGGTATTTTACGTCTGCCACGTCGTATTTTAAAACCGTTGTTGGTTTCATAACCAGCGACCCGCTAAACCATAGAAACAACACCCATGTTGATTTTCAGACTTTGTTACCCCTTTCCCCCCTTTTAGGGGTTGAATTCTCAAAAAACCTGAAACAAGTGTTTACTCATTTATTATTCGGAGTACTTCTGTGAGGTTTCAAATAAAATAGTCGAACTAATCTTGTTTAACCATACAAACTTTGAACCCCCGTTTCACCCCCTTAGTGAATTTTGAAAAATCCTTTCTTAGTGCACCCCTAGACCTTATAAGGAACCTACATGCCAAATTCGGAATCTCTAGGCCCAGTGGTTTGGGCTGTGCGTTGATATGTCAGTCAGTCAGTCAGTCAGTCAGTCAGTCAGTCAGTTTCTTCTTTTATATATATAGATAACGCTGATGTACACAATTTACTTCAATAGGTCGAGGTTGCTATAGAGCATTTCCCCAGCAAAAAAAAGCAACAAAGAAAGCAATATTTTTCAGCAAACAAGAAGCTAAAAAAGTTGTACTTACTACGGATTTTACCGTTCTTATTGAACGTTTACTATGCCTGATTAAAATTAAAAGTGAAAAACTTAAGTAAATGACATGTTATAGCCGTAATTAGGTAATTTAACTAGGCATAGCTGACTTATTCAACGATAAAAATCGAAATACCTACAATGCTTTTTTCGCTTCTCATTTGCTGAAAAACTAAGGGTTGCTGGGGAGATGCTCTTAAGCAAACTCGCTCTATTGGGTACATTTTTTTAAGTACTCGTACGTAGGTACTTATTCGGTACATATTGTGTAAATACATCAGTGTTATGTCTTAATACATCGCAAACCATGTTTATGAATTACAAATAATATTTCCTACTATCGGGTAGTTTACCTTAAGTGAATATAATGTAGAGCCTGAATGCGTAGATAGAACAATGAAATGAAATGTGTGTTTTTATCTTTACATTACCTATATATATACAATTATACATACTACTTACTCGTATAATTTTATACGTATAGTAAGAACTAGCTGTAAATAGTTCACGATAATTCAATGTAAGTACCTAGGTATTTGTAGAATTTTTGCTAACTAATTTAAGGCGTTGCTTGGTTTTACTTGAAATCGTATTTTTGTATGTAAACCCTTTATCGTACAAAAATAAAGAAAAAAAACACTATTGGCAGCCGTTGAAATTGCTTATTTTAATTATTTTTTTTAGCAATAAAGTACTATTTAATAATCAATATTTACAAAAATATATTTATAAAGAAAGAGGATAACCTAATTAATATTTACAAACATACATTTACAAAAAAAGAGAAAAAAACCTAACTAATTATAACCGCTTTGGGTCGTACCCGGGGAAATGTTCCCATAGCACTGGCAGCGTTGCCTCGTTGTATTACTATGGAAATCTGCTGCACCAGGAATGACCCAGAGTGGGGATCGGCTCCGCGGTCACGTAGCCGGCGGCCTAGCTCTCTCAACAGCGCCTTTGCCTTTTCGCCCCAAGGACCAGCAGTTTCGACGGCAAATGGAATGAACTCGTAGTCTGGCGTTAGTGCGGCATATTTGGTATGTTTTAATTTAGCGGCGAATTCTGTTGCGGATCCTGCCGTCCTGGTCGTACTTTCAATGTGGCTTTGTGAAAAAGTACAGACACGACCTTTTCGCCATGGCACCAACGCCAGGCCATCCGGACGCTTGCCGTCAGTGCGGCTTAGTCCAGGGGGTTCCAGAAGGCAGGGTATATTTACAGAGACCATCGCCCGGTGCAGAATTTGGTTTATGGTTAGATGGCGAGAGAATCGTCCGGCAGAGCGTTGTCAACTAAGGGCATGACGTCCATTATTTTCCACCATCGAACCACAAATGCACCGGTGTGGCGCACAAACCTTGCAACCCAGTCTCAGGGCGGTGGCTACACGCAGGGTATTGTTGTTCAGCATAGTGCCAAGTTGAGTTGATGCCTTTCATCACAAATGGTTGTTTGTGGTCATGGTACAGGCTTAAAACTCACATTTGCTTGGATTAATTTCAAGGCCTATATTTTTTAATGCCGGAATAATTTTTTCGAGGTCTTGGAAAACTATGTCTGGACTACCACCACGTACCACCGTACCACGTACGTGTCTAGGTACCAGACGATAAGCGGTGATGCAACACACTCTATTATATCATGAATGGCTAGGGAAAATATGAGTGGGCCTAGTGGGTCTCCTTGCTGGGCTCCAACTTGCGAGGGGATCTTATTGTCACCATAAAAGAGGTTAGTTGGGGGAAGAGTAACATTGAAAGAAGAAAGGATATAAAGAAGGGATGACAAGTTTAGCCTCTTTCAATATTACATCTCTTTCACTATTGAAGCCATGTTTTAAATCAACCCTAATTAATATCACGGTGTCGCTGTCTTCATGAGTAGCGGCAAAAGCCCTAGTAGCATGGATTGCAGCTTTGCATCCGAGACGAGTACCGACTCCAACTTGATGAGGCTGAAAGTAAGCTGCCATTTCTTGTTTAACAGCACGGCATCCAAACTTTGCAACGAGTCTTGGAAATGTGTTTCCCACTGCTATAGAACGAACTCCTCTATCTTTTTATGTCAATGCGCAAGCCGCAAAGGGATGCTCCGTAGCGATATGAGCTGACTTGTGGGTTCACCGTACCTTTTAGTAGGAGATTGCATAGTTTCGCTATTGACTCCAAAAGTTTAGAACCATTATTGCCTGCTGAAGGGGAAGTAAGCTTTTTTAGATGTTGAGGTCTCAGGCCATCTAATCCAAAAGTAGATCCATTGTAGAATGAACTTAAAGCAGAAACTATATCGGCAGCTGTTACTGTTAGGGATGAGCTAGATAAGCTGGGCTCATGGGGGAAGGAGAGCTGTCTAGAGGGGGAAGAATGTTTTTCTTCCAGAGCATTAAGGGTGTTATCATCAGCAGGTGCAAGTGATGAATCTGAAAGTAGGAGGCGGACAGCGCCTCGTAGGTCTCCGTCATATACTTTTGTTTCAATTGAGAGGTAAATAGAGTATGGTTTTTGGCTGTCTTTGCTAGGGAAATACATATTTGTGTTATCTATGATATTTTCTTTTACTTTGGCTGTAAGAGACTTGCGGGTGGTACGTGCTGGTATTCTTAGAGCTGAGAATGAAAAAGAGAGAAGTGTGGACCAGTCTTTTGTTTCATTGGAGAGCAAACAAAAAGCCTTTTGGGATATGTCGTAAAACATGGGAATTTTGCTTGGCTTGAGTTACACACTTCAGTTGGTCGAGACAGTTTGTATTCACATCAAGTAAGCTTGACGTCGATTGGCGGTTCTGGCTTTGGTTTTTGTGCACGCGATTTATATGAATATTAAGCCCTCGAGGCTCTACATAACGCTTTAAAGAGCCAGGACACTGTGAGCATGCAGCTGTCAAGCTAGTCATGTTGAATTTGTATATTTCACTTTCATGATTTTATTGGAGACGGTAGTAAAAATGGATTTTACTTAAAAGGCACTATTTACATGGATAAACACATAATTTAAAACTAAAACAAGATTTTTTAAAATATTTGTAAATAATATTCGACTTTTCATGTCAATGTCAAACATACGGATTTTTTTTGTACTTATTTACTCAGATCATTTACTTTAAATTATCTTTTCTCAAACATGCAATGAAATATTGACGTTATGTTTCGTATATTAATAGGCCGCGAAGTATCTCGTTTCAGGCGCGGCAAGACAAAGAGGTCATTAATGAATTTTCATACAAAATTGTAGGCCTAGGCCAGCATTGTGCTCTTTTTAGGGTTCTGTACCCAAAGGCTAAATACGGGACCTAATTACTGAGACTTCGCTGTCTATCCGTCTGTCTGTCTGTCTATCTGTCCGACTGTCACCAGGCTGTATCTCATGAACCATGACAGCTAGACAGTTGAAATTTTCATAGATGATGTATTTCAGTTGCCACTATAACCACAAATTCAAAAAAAAAATAAAATAAAATTTTATGGGGGCTCCTATACAACAAACGTGACTTTTTTTCTCGTTTTTGCTCGATATTCATAACGGCAACCGGTAGACGCTTGAAATATTCACAGAATATTTAGTTATATATTCACTTTAAAAATAAGTAATTAAATTTTATTAAAACAAATATTTAAGGGGGGCTCCCATACAACTAACGTGATGTTTTTGCCGCTTTTACAGATAATGGTACGGAACCCTTCGTGCGCGAGTCCGACTCGCACTTGGCCGGTTTTTTTAATTTCCATTCCACAAAAATTTGTGAACCGGCCGATCATGGCGTTCAGCCATTAAAAATAAAGAAACAAGTGCGAGTCGAACTCGCGCACGAATGGTCAGTAATAGGGTCCCGTTTTTACCCTTTGGATACGGAACCCTAAAAACTATAAACAATATTTGCTTTTTGGTTCAATATGAAATTCTTATACTACGCTTATTAAAAATAAATACTTATGAAAATTGTCTCTGTTTTCTATTAAATCTATTAAATCCGAGGTGAAAATAAAATAATCGAAATAAACAATAATAAATGTGTTAATTATATTTTTTATCTAGTTTACTTTATATTTCTCTATATATAAACCCTCTCTAGATTCTCTCTAGATTTTTTTGGTGTTTTTTTTTATTTATTTCATTGCAAGTTTGAGAAAAGCACTACATATACCTCGGCGGGAAACGGAGTTGCCAGCCTCATTAACTATCCGGCCTAGATGTCGCTCGGCCGTATATACTTAAATATTTGGCTGGCACCCCTTACTTCCCGGCCTCTGTAGTAATGTATTCATAATGATAATAATAATAATAATAATAATAATTCTTTATTTCCATAAAAAGGTACAGGTATCTTATACAAATATATGTGGTAACTAGATAAAATCATAAATAAAGTGAGCCACAGCTGCCAAACTAGGTGTAAAACCTGTATTTCAGCAGTCGGAGCTCTTCCATGAAAACAATAAAAGTGCTGAAATCTAGCAACAACACAATTCTACAATACTTGTCAATAGAAATACAAGTATAATGCAGAGAACATTAATTAATATGCTTAACAGAACCAAAACCAAAAACAGCAGCTATTATGTGTATAAGTATGAGTAAGTATGTGTGTGTGCATGTGTGTGTGCATGTGTGTGTGCATGTGTACGTGTGTGTGTGTGTGTTTGTGTATGTGCGCGTGTGTGAGTGTATGTGTATGAGTGCGTGACACATGCATGTTCGAGTCGAGTACATGTCTGTTATATTTATCGTTACTACACTATCGAAGAATAATAAGAAGTTCCTCAGTTTCCTCATAAAGTAAATTTTTGCAGCATTTTTTTTATTTCAGATTTATATTGGATTTTATTTAATGGATGCACAAATTTTAACTTATTAATTTTATTATATATGTAGGGACCAAGAAAACAGAAAAATCTCTTTATACTAGGGGCGTTCAATAAAAAGTGAGAATGAGTATGTTATAAACAACTTTTACTAAATGTCATTTTATTTTTCGACATAGTCACCTTTTAGCATAATACACTTATTATATCTTTTTTCTAAACATAAAATTTCATTTTTAAAAAAGGTCTAATCTTGAGTACTTAAAAAATCTTGTACTGCAGCGACTACCGCGTCGTCGTCTTCAAATTTCTGGCCTCTCAGGTATTGTTTCAATCTCGGAAATAGGTAGAAATCACTGGGAGCGAGATCTGGTGAACACGGAGGATGTTTAAGGATATCGAACCCAGCATCACGAATTGCAGCCATTGCAACGGCGGACTTGTGTGCCGGGGCATTGTCCTGGTGGAACAGCACAACTTTCGAGAGTGTACCTCGCCGTTTTTCGCGGATCTCATTTCGCAATGTTGCTATTTGTTTGGCGTATAATGTGCCCGTAATAGTGGCTCCATGCTCGAGATACTCAATCATTAATACCCCTTTACCATCCCAAAAAACAGAGCCCATGACCTTACCGGCAGATGGGCTCACCTTGAATTTCTTCGGAGTTGGAGATGATGGCCTTTTCCATGTCATAGACTGCAGTTTCGTTTCTGGGTCGTAATGATGGAGCCATGTTTCGTCCATTGTTATAAATCGCGCCAAAAAAAGTTCCCGGTCTTGCTGCATCAGGTTCAAAGCTTCTTGACAAATCTCTAGTCTAGTTTGTTTTTGCGTGTCAGTAAGCATTCTTGGTACCCAACGCGCAGATACCTTTTTCATACCCAAGCGTTCATGTAAAATATTATGCACGCTCCCCGTTGAAATCTTTACATTTTCAGCAATAAAACGAACCGTGACACGACGATCCGCCAAAACTGAGTTTTCGACTTTTTTCACAATTTCTTCAGTTACTGCTGTAGTAGGGCGTCCGGAGCGGGGGTCGTCCATTGTCGATGTTCTGCCACGTCTAAATTCGGCGCACCAACGTGCGACTGTCGAATACGGAGGAGCATTAGACCCTAAAGTGTCCCGCAAATCCAAATTGACTTGGTCCGTAGAAAAATTTTTCAAACACAAGTATTTGATAACGGCGCGCAGTTCAATTTTCTCCATTTTCGCTAACGTACTCAATAGCATTGCAAAGAAATTACCGTATATTTTTTTAAACAAAAGACAGTTAGTTTTTTTTTTCATAGCAATCAGCTAGATAGATTAGCTTTGCCGGCCAGTATTTAATTTCGTAATATTAAAAGAGTTTGCATCTCATTCTCACTTTATATTGAACGCCCCTCGTAAATGAAGTACCAAATTTTAGGGGCTGATTTACGATAATGTCCTTTCTTCGTTTCTTTAAGATTGATTTATCGTAAATAGTTAGACCATGTTACTTCATGATGACGCTGAGCAGGAACAGTTGTGTAACATTGAGTACATCACAGGATTGGTATAAAAGATTGGTAGAGAACAGGATAGGTCGAAAAGTACAAACTTTGAGTATTGCACGCTGGGCTACCTTTAGGGACAATAAGGTCGTTTTATGAGCCCCACCCCAACAAGAAATACAGTATGACGTGATAGATTGGCACAGAGCTAAGTAGAGTTGTTTCAATAATACTGCATCAACCACGTGCCTCAGGCTTTCAAAAACATAAATGAGTTTTCTAACTTTGGCAGAGAGTGAAATTATGTGGTGCTTAAAATTTAGATTTTTGTCCAAAACTATTCCTAGATACTTAATTGTCGGTACACGTTCTAAAGTCCTACAAGAGCATGCAGTAATTCACATTGTATTACATTTATGTACATATATGTCATGAGTTTCACCAGGTTGGCCAGCGTCTCTTATAGAAAAAGCGATATATTTTGTTTTATCTACATTTAACGTTAGTATATTGTTTCTTAGCCAACTCGTTACTACATTAAGCCCTTCTTGAGCAGCCTTAAAAGCATCAGGCCAAGTGTCCGCGGCAAAGAGTAACGCAGTGTCATCTGCGTAAGATACGACTTTTCCTGGGATGTTTGTCAGGGACAACAGATCATTAATATAGGCAAGAAAAAGCGTGGATCCCAAAATACTGCCATGTGGAACGCCATAAGAAATTTGGAGCTCATCACTCATAAAACTACCAATTTTAACACATTGAAATCTATCAGAAAGATAGCTCTCCAGTAACTTTAGCTGTAACCCTCTAACTCCTAGCCTTTTAACTTCTCCAATAATTAAGGGACTGCGACCGTGTCGAAAGCCTTAGCAAGGTCAATAAATATAAAAATACACAATACACTTCTGCCCCTTATCTAAACTTTTAGCCACAAAATCTGTGACAATGTGCACTGCATCATTCGTCGATAAACCACGACGAAAACCAACTTGATTTTTGGATATTACATTATTGGTTTCAAAAAGTTAATGAGCCTGACATTAATAATCTTTTCAAGGATCTTGGACAGTGCTGGTAGAATAGAAATGGGCCTAAAGTTACCGACACGGTCTCTATCGCCTCCCTTGTGAACTGGTGTAATAACTGAACGTTTAAAAGCTTTAGGAAATACGCCCATCCTCATCCATTATTGAAATGGACTAGCGTTTGCGTTATAAAATAATTTAATTACGTATACAATACAGGGTTATTTGTAATTCACTGACATCCTCTTAACCCTGAATTCCTATCACTTAAACAAATGTTTTTTGTTTTACGACTTTTTAAAATGAAGCACTTTTTTTCCCATACAAATACACAGAGTATCGTAAAAATAAGAGGTAATCTCAAATTTTCAAAACGTTATTACACCAAAAATATTAAGTTATGACAAAAGCCGTAAAGCAAAAAACATTTGTAGAAGTGGTAGGAGTTTAGGGTTAAAAGGATGCTAGTGAATTACAAATAACCCTGTATAATACAATACAATACAAAACAAAAAAATACAAAAAAAAACAAGTCATCATCATCATCCATCATCATTTCAGCCGAAATACGTCCACTGCTGAACATAGGCCTCCCCCAAGGCTCGCCAAACAGATCGGTCCCGTGCCATTCGCATCCAACGCGATCCCGCAACCTTCACCAGGTCGTCGCTCCATTTTGTTGGAGGTCTACCTACCTACACTGCGTCTTCCAGTTCAAGTACATGGTAAAAAATATACAAGGTAAGCAATAGGCGACCTTATCGCATCAAAGCAATCTCTATGTATTCTGTTATTATAGTTATAAATTGACTTATATTTTTCTTCATTCGATATGATCATTTAGCAATAATACAGCAGCAATGCTTGAATTCTGCACTTGATTCCCCCTTTATAGCCTCATGACGAGCGCGCATACAATTTTAGTTAATTTTCTGGGATCATCACATGCGTCACTCTATACCATTTGCTGGTGCGACTTGCTGGTGTCGTTGAGGAATTACATAGAGATACATTATGGAGTAGGGCCAGAGCGTCAAATGTTAATTCGATTCTGAACGCTTCGCTGATGACTAGCGTATTACGGAACAAACGTGTACCTCGATGGAAATGCTCGATTTGAGCGGCATAAATTTGAGGGCACTTGTTGTCGTTGAATTAATTATAGGTGAATTATTTACTATTACTGTATTAGTCATGTCATTATAATTACATTTTGTTCTAGAAGAGTGGGATCTCCTGCCACAGGTATTTTCACATACCTACTAGGTCTCTAACCTTCTTGCATATTACTCTGGCTATTGGAATAAATTCATTTGCATTTTCATTTTCATTTTCATTTCATTTCGATCCAGGGGGGACAATTAGACTTTATTGACCGGTTTCCTCACGGTTGACTGATGCTATAACTTTCTTGAAACCATGATACATAATGGGTGTGATAATTTATTTTTAAAGGTCATGTCTAGAATCGGATAAAATCTGTGTGAAACACGGAGCGTTACCGACAATAGCCGGCAAATCCCGATTCCTAAAACTTTGCGTAAAAAATGCTGCATTTACGTGACAGTTGCGTCATTTATGTCGCCGGTGTGGTGTCGTTCATAAGAACTCGATGTAACTATTTTTTGCGATTTTGAAGCAGCTTAATTTACGGTGCGTCTGCGTATTTTTAGCAGCGGAGTGAGAGACATGCAAAAACAAACGTTACGGATACGATGCGTCATTGCGATTCCGTAACGTCACCGTTTTTAGGGTTCCGTAGTCAACTAGGAACCCTTATAGTTTCGCCATGTCTGTCCGTCTGTCTGTCTGTCCGCGGCTAAGCTCTGAGATCGTTAGTACTAGAAAGCTGTAATTTGGCATGAATATACATATCAGTCACGCCAACAAAGTGGTAAAATAAAAAACAAAAAAATATTTTTTTTTAGGGTACCTCCCATAGACGTAAAGGGGGGGTGATTTTTTTTTCTCAACTAAACCTATAGTGTGGGGTATCGTTGGATAGGTCTTTTAAAACCATTGCGGGGTTGCTAACATGATTTTTCTATTCAGTGATCTGTTTGCGAAATATTCAACTTTAAAGTGAAAATTTTCATTAAAATCGAGCGTCCCCCCCCTCTAAAATCTAAACTGTTAGGTGGAAAAATTTGAAAAAATTCAGAATGGTAGTAAATATATCAAATTTACTAGGAAAATTATAGCGGCTAAGATTGCTTGGAAATTATTTGTAGATTAAGAGTAAATAGTAGCCTAAGGTATAAAACATACCTAAACTTGGATGATTCCGTACACATACGAAATCCTTAGAAAAATATTACTTGATTTTTTTGTAATGGCTACGGAACCCTACCTTGTGCGTGTCCGACATGCTCTTGGCCAGTTTTTTTTTAAGCAGCGTTTTGGTCGCACCTTTAAAGTTCGGCCATACCGCTGCTTAAAATACGGAAACGTTACGGAATCGCAGTGACGTGCCGTAAACGTCAGAATTTACCGCATGCTCTCCATAGTAAAGTTGTGACGTTTACGGTGCGTCATTGCGATTCCGTAAAGTCACCGTTTTTTAAGCGGCGGTTTGGTCGCACCTTAAGGTTGATGCTTGCGCGTACGAAGGACGTACCGATACCAACAGAGTCGCGCGACTCGCACGAATGTTCTGAGTCACCGTACTTCTAACTAAATACTCGTACGCTAAAAGACGTGCGGACCGGAACGCGTACTTACGCGTTCACGGTAAAACCTATTCCTGAATATATACGTTTCACCTCAAACTGTTCTGTGGTATTCAATAAAGTAAGGAAATATATTTGTATTAAGTATGTTGTAAACTATCTCAGCCGTGGCCGCGCGGTCATGATACCTAACACTAACCAGCTGAATATAGTTCGTAATAATAATTCGTAGTTTCATGCCAAACAACTAAGAAAATGGAAAACACGTTTTATTAAACTTTTCGTTTGACGAAATAAATCGTTTCCTAGGTATTTTTAACGAAACTGGTTTATATACTGTTTTCCGAGCCATGTTCCTAGGAAAGTTTTTTTTCTAAACCTACCATTTATTATACCAAGGACGATAATAGATATTGTCTTTGATTATTAATACCCACTTTTTATAGTGGTCGTAGATGATACGATTGCTAGTGTAGGTATAATTTAGCTTTAATTGATCAGAAGGGCTATGATGAATACGTCCAATTCCAGACTTAGTCCACATATATCTCTGACAGGCATTGTTTACAGTATAAATTACACAACTATGGCAAACAACGACGTACTACTTAGCGACCTTTGTCGTCTCAGAATCACTCTGTACACAATGACAACTAACTAATTAGAATCGTAGACTAACAGGGAGAAATCAAACAACGATATCGATATCTTAGTTCGCAATTACTCTAATTCACCGTTTCGTGAAAAACAGCTTGAATGTTTTTATAACACAGCATTAAGTTGTGCCGAAAGAAAATTAGAAGTTTGGCGCATGCATAGCCAAGTAATACCTAAGTCTTATTTTGGCAAGTAGCTTTTTCCCGCAATTTGTTTACGCTGACTTTTTGTGTGATAAAGAACCAGTATCAATGTCGATTTGCTGTTATTTTTGCCACTTTACTAAATAATACAGCTGCATAAGCGATGCAATTGTTACCTACCTCGGAAAGAGAGATGATAAGCTGGAAACTCTTATATACCTTTATTTTGGCATTGTAAAAATTGTCTTATAATTTATAATAAAATCTCGTGCTCAATTCAAGATTAAAGGTCACGAAAGTTGGGTTTTCCTCATGGGTCATACATATTTTTTAGTTCGCGTCTCTCCTGTGGACATGGCAAAAGTTAAGGAGTCTATAGCCAATAATTATGTTTTAGTCAAGTCTACATCGGCGTGTGGGTTTCTTATAATAATAGTTACGGAGATATGTTCACTATGTGTAGTATATATGGGAACACTAAAGCAAAATGAAATAGATAATAACCACGAAATTAAGTGTGTTTATTTGGTTGCAATATTGGCGACGAGGACGTTTGGACACTGCCGTGCAAGTTAAATAAAAGTGATTAATTTACTTGTGATTGCTTGGCGAAAGCGAGGTTAGTTTAACAACAAAAATAAAATCTCTCATCATCAAAGTTTAAAAATGAAAAGTACGATAATGATAGACGCCCAGTTAAACGAGGAAGAATTAATTTCATTGATTAAAAAAGGAAAAAGAACTTATATTTACCATTGTGGAAAAGACGCGTTGATAAAAATAATATCGGAAGAAGGGTTAGAATGTCCATTAAATGCATCAGTAGATGCTCTAAGGAAGACACTTAGTGACTATTACCAAGGAAAATCGGAAAAACAACTTACGAACATTTCTCAACATAAAATAACGAAGAAAACAATGACAAGTAACTGTGAGATTAAACTATTTGATGGCGAAAATTGGGAAGTTTTCGAACAACAACTAGAATCTTTGATTATTTTAAATGACATTTCCGAAGAAAAACAAGTACCATTACTAATTATAAAATTGACACCCCGAGTATTTGAGACATTGCAATATTTATGTGAACCAGAAAACCCATAAAATTAAGCTACAAGGTACTTTCTAAAAAAACTACAAGACAAATGTACACAAACACGAACACCACTAATTCCAGGGCAACCAAGTCGGGGTTAAACCGTCCGAGCAATACTGCAGTCACCACCTCTCGGCACTACACCACCAGCACACTCCGAGCCCTGAAGCACCTTGGCCTCAGCCCCTGCGAAAACAGTAACTTCCCTGAGATCCACCTGCAACGCCCGCAGCGCGTCCTACGGTCTCCTGAAACCAGGGCAGTGTCTGTCCACAGGAAGCGTATCCCACTCAAGTGCTTTAGAACCTACTGACCCTCTAGTCTCTTGCTTGCTCACAGTTTTAGCGTATCTAATAAACGTCTAGACTTTGTTTTTATGGTTTAATTCCTCTCCTCGAGACTTATACCTATACTGTGACACAAGCGACCAGTAAGGAATTCTATGACCGGCGATCACGTGTATTACCAGAGCTTCAACCGGGAGCCCCGTTATGGTCATGGAAGGGGAAACACGAAGAATGGCGCGAGTAGCAGCGCGGGCTAAAGAGCCACACTCTAACATTGTGAAGGATCAATCCAATAAATCTCTAAGATGCAATAGGCGTCACCTTATAAAACAGGACACAAGTTCACTTAACAGTGAGTTGGATCACAACACCGCGAGAGGTGAAGACGCTTGGTTCAACGCAGATAGCGGCGGCGCGCCCTCCTTCGCCGACGCCGGCGCACCCGGTGCGGCTCCCGGGCGTTTGAGCGCCGCGCACCCTGACACGTACATGCCACGGCAATCATTCCACGAGCGTGAAATCAGACCGACGGCACTAAAAGCTCTTAGTAATATTAAAGAACTTGCTTTAAATAAAAATAGTAAAAAAAAAACACCCCCACTTTACGTCTATTTTTTATTTTTTTTTATTCAATCACTTTGTCGGCGTGACTGATATATATATTCATGCCAAATTACAGCTTTCTAGTACAAACAGTCTCTGAGCTTAGCCGCGGACGGACAGACAGACGGACAGACATGGCGAAACTATAAGGGTTCCTAGTTGACTACGGAACCCTAAAAAAAGATATATATATTCCTATGTGTAAAAAAAAAAATATTGATAAACATAACTTTACTGTGCTTTAATAATTTTACTATTATACCTAGCTATAATTTAAAAGTATTATATTCATAATAAAATTAATTGTTTCTATCTATATTGTGATCGATTTACAAGAGAAATTTATTTACCAATATAATACCGACCTGATTAAGTTGTTCTCTTGTTAGTGTGTTACTATGTAGTTGTGTTTCATAGCAATCATAGCAGTTACATTTCCAATATTGTATAAAGTTATGAATAAATAATTTGCTTGGATTATACTTTGATTATTGTTAATTGATTAGCTAACTAATCTATTATAGTATGTTAAATAATATTGTTTGCTATTTAATTATTTTGTAAACAGCTACAAATAAATTGTTTGTTATGTATAAAAAGGGGATATGTTGCATGTTTTGATAAAAACGTATTGGTGTGGGTAGATTTTGTAAAATTAAAAACCCGCCAAGTGCGAGTCGTCCGATAATAAACATGACATTAAAGACAAAGAAATACAAAGAAATTAATGTCACATTTGTAACCTTCTTCATAACGAAATAAAAAAACCGGCCAAGTGCGAGTCGGACTCTCGCACCGAGGGTTCCGAACAAATTTATATGTATATATGAACATCCAGTCTTAGCAGACCCCTGCTCCTAAGCAAAATGTGCGCAGTGTGGGATCATTGTAGATTGTTTACTGATATAAACAGATAGAGAAAAGAAATATGCTTTTCGCAAATTTTCCTTTATCTGTGCTATAAGACCTCGCTTCGTACCAAACTTCAAGATTCTGAGTTCACGGGAAGTACCCTGTAGGTTTTGATTCCCTTGCGAGTAGTTGCTAGTTTGAAAATATGCGGCTTAAATTGCTGTTTCTTTTGATTGCGTTGACATAGAAGTTTGATTTTGTTATAGCTTAAAGGTATTATAGACCTGAGTATTTGATATGAATTTCAATTTAATAACTCTACGCGTTCATGAGAAATGGGGTAGTAACTTTAAAATTATTAAAAATATTTTTATTATATATGATGTAACTAAAAAGTTACGGTTTTCGCAATTTTTCCTTTATCTGTGCTATGAGACGTTGCTTCGTACCAAATTTCAAGATTCTGCGTTCACGGGAAGTACCCTGTAGGTTTTGATTCCCTTGCGAGTCTCGAAAATATGCGGCATAAATAGATTGGTTACTGATATAGACAGACAGACAAAAAATTACGGTTTTCGCAATTTTTCCTTTATCTGTGCTATAAGATCTCGCTTCGTAACAAATTTCAAAATTTTGAGTTCACGGGAAGTATCCTGTAGGTTTTTATTCCCTTGCGAGTGTCGAAAATTTGCGGAAATTTGCGGCATAAACCGCTGTATCTTTTGATTGCGTTGGCTTAGAAGTTTGATTTTTTCACAGCTCTAAGGGTCAGTAGACTTGAGTATTTGATATAAATTTCGGCTTGATACCTCCACGCGTCCCTGAGAAAAAGGGTCTTGACAGATGGACGGACGGACGGACGGACAACACAGTGATCCTATAAGGGTTTCGTTTTTTTCCTTTTGAGGTACGGAACCCTAAAAATCAGTCTTAGCTCGATCTGCTTTTCATTTACAACATTCCCTAGATATTTTTTTACTGCCAACACAAGATAAATGTATTTTTAATATCGTAAGTACGCCAATTAAAAACATAGTTTACCATAGCCAATCACATCTGTCGAATATATATGTCAAACATTTTTATATTTTTCACCGGCTCCGCTGTCTGCTTTAGCCATAGTTTGCCATAACGAAAGTCAGTAAAAGGAAAACGTGGATGAAGTAGAAAAAATATTGTATGCAACGGCATTAAAAGCGCAACGCACAGCCTAAACCATATTTCTCATCATAGAAGGGCACTAAGAAGAGAAATAGAAATAGTTTATTTGTTCAACACGGGTATTATTGTAGATAAGCACAGATCTTAACTGTTACAGTTAAACACCATGTTGGGCCGCAAGACATACAAAAATTTATAGCTATTAATGGAACTATCGCAATGGGATGTGCAGTTACCATTAATTGCAGTCTCACATAAATTCATTAACAGTATAATATATTTTAATATATTTTGTAATAGATAGATATATTTCACCTAAATTGGTTCAACGGTGTAAGCGTAAATAGGTAACAAACAGAAAGACAAACGAACAGACACACTTTCGCATTTATAATATTAGTATGGATGGATCGCAAATGGGTCTGATTCTATACAATTCTCGAAGGAATCTGGCCTTGGAATTGTTTTTGACTATATTTATGTATAGGTACGATGGTAAGACGATGGTAAAACATCCAAACAACTAACGTTATTGTCTTCGCGTACGAAGTCGCGAGCAAAAGCTACTCTATCATATTTTTTATAACATTAGTAACAGAACACATAACAGATGAGGTTATATATTTCTAACACTGTATCTCTCACTATAACTACAGCATAAGTATCTCTATCTTCTATTAATTTGTCCCATTCTCATATTCATGTTTAGATGAAATTTGTTTTATTTAATTAGAATATTCCACCAAAAGTTTGTTTACTGGGGAGTGCCTCATTCAATTCATTGTCATTATAAAAATATAAAACTGTCATAGTACTAAAGGCCACAGTATAATTTTTAAAAACGATGTAAATAAAAAAGCGATCTTATATATCGCCTGTTCATAAACTAAGATTAAAATCTAATTTACGTGTCCTAATCATGTAATTTTTACGAGTGATTTTGTAACTATAATAATATCAACCATCATATTATTCGTATTTTCGTACTTATCAAAGAAACACCACATTGATAAAACCTTTGGTAAATATGCGACAACAGATGCTGTGCTATTGAATATGCGATCAAAATACTGCATAATTCATCCCGAATTCAGATTTCGCACATACGTCGTCGCTTAAATGGAAGTTGCTTATTATTAAAAGGATGTTGACGGCAATAATCTTTTCAGATTAATTATAAAGTTATACTTTTACTTTTCAATAACACTCTGCACAAAAGTTGTGAACTTTTTACTTGAATAGTAGGTATGCACAGTCAACCAATTTGATTTCTAGGCCACTGTAGAACCTTGTCGCATACTACTAGATAATTACAACGTCAGTGCGGGTCAAAGGATTATCAACTTTCCGATGACAACATGCAATAAACGTAAAGAGTTTATAAACGTTTTCGCTCTATGACATGAGAAGAAAAAGAAGTTTTGATAGATGGACAGTGACAATTCAAGTTGTAAGTTATAAGCAAACTCCTTTCCTATTTATTATCATTGACACAATGTTCGCAAAGATCGAGATGCCATCATACTTCACGCAATAATCTAATAACATAGGGTCACTCGGGTTGCCCCTAGCAACTGCCGGCTGTCACCTTAGCCGCCTAGCAACGCCTAACAATGCCTAGCAACCTAAAAAAGCTGAAAAAGACACGTTTAGTATGACAACCCCTTTCATTTTTGATTTTATTTTATTTTTAGTATTAAATTTTGTTGTTATAGTAGCAACAGTACCTAATAGGTACATAATCTCTTCAAATTTCAAGTGTCTAGCTATTACGACAGCGGAGTCTCAGGAAAAGGGTCTCGTTGGTACCCTTTGTGTACGGAACCCTAAAAAAGGCAGTTATTGGCGGTATCCTCGAAATTATGAACTACCAACTATAATGTGCCCGCGACTTATTCCATGGCTCGAATCAATCTCTACTGGTTATCAAACGCCTTGACTCAGTTTGGATCGACCAAACAGAGATTCGTTCATGATCATGTTTTTTGAAAGCACGATTTAAATGTTACAAGGGGCTCAAAGACGGATACAGATAAACAGACAGAAGAATAAAACTAAAAGGGTTCATTTTATACCATTTTGGCTATGGAACCCTTATAAGACCACTCGTGAGACCATTTTGTTATTCACAGCCGATTTTCCTTGCACAAAACATCGGTGTGTTTAAAATGTAAGTTTTTTAGCGTTAGTTTTAATCAGTACAAAATATACAAAAATATTAGATCTGGCAATTTAATCGAAATTTTGGGATTTTACTGCATTCTCATGGGGATTCCCAAAAATTAAAACGTGGCTACGTTGTACGACGAACACGCGCGCAAAATTAGAGATCTCTAGACTTAGCGGTTAAGATTTTCGAATTTGACTTATCTACATGAATCCTGTGGGAATATCGGGATAAAAGCAGCCTGTGTGTTATTCCAGGCGTTCAGCTATTTATACCGGGTGATTCAGGAGTCATGAGCAAGAGTGAAAGGGATGATGGGGACATTCACACTGAGCAACATTTACTGTGGGACCAGCACCGAAATCGCGAATAAAAAACTCTACCTCAATAATAATCAAGAATTAATTGATCGCTAACTATCCGAAATGAATGGATTAGCAGTTTTTTTTTTGCGATTTCGTGGCTGGTCCCATAGTGAAAGTTGCTCAGTGTGAATATCCCCATCATTCCTTTCATTCCTGCTCATGACTCCTGAATCAGCCTGTATGCCAAATTTTATCCAAACCCGTCCAACCGCTTAAGCATGACGGAGTAACAAACATACACGCACGCGCGCACGCACATACTCACAAACTTTCGCATTTATAATATTTGTAGAATAATCAGCAATCAAAAGCGTATCCGACGAATTAAAACATACTAAGTAAAAAACAACACGTGTTTTAAAACATGTGTAAAACATACTAAGTATGTTTTAATTCGTCGGATACACTTTTGATTGCTGAATATTAGCTTTAGATTATAAGCTTATCCATAAACCAGTACAACGTCGCGATCGATGTACTTAGTGAAAACAACAATACAATGTTGGACGATGTGTGTCATTTTCTTAATGCGCGGATTTTATTAATGATAATAAATTTGTTCCACAAAATCCGTACTACATTGACAAATTTATAAACAAACACATGGGGTCATAAATGTAACGCAGGGACGTACGTTTATGCCACCAGGGAAATAGTTTTATGCGTTTTCCTATTTCAATTTCTACCTAAGTGGTTTTGCCTTTTAGGCAAAGTTTTTATCTAATACGCTTTGATAAAATACCTATGTCAAATATAATGTTATATCAGATCCTATGTTCTTCTTAAAATCAATATTGTATGTTTTAATTGATAGATTTACTTGCCTGTACCTTCTTTTTTCTACCTATGATGATACAGATTATTACTATTGGCACATTGATAAATAAAATCGGTTTTAATATTTGATCATTTGTCTTTGATTTATACAATAATTGTGATTTAGTGCAATGATAAAAAACGACGATAGATCAATGTGTTTTTTTATCTAAATCAATAAGTATTTGTAAATAATACGATTAAGTATGTAAAGTGTTATGTAATTTATATTATATTTGTATTGTTTTTAATATTGGTTGTCTGGATCAGATCGCTTTTTAGCGGTAAGACCGCATATTGCCTACCTGATTTTTTATTTTTGTTATGTCACTATACTGTTTTTGGTGATCAATAAAGAATATTTATATTGTATTGTATTGTGGTGCAGCCTGTGCCGAAGTAACGAAGGAAAGTGGACTTACGTAGACTTACTTACCTTTCTTCGCCGCTGACCTCGCTGTTTACGGTGTCGTACGGTTCTGCTGGCCACGGGTGTTTATGATGATGAATACGATGGCATCGCAGATTATCTTCAACACTTAATGAATATGAACACGAACGAATAATAATCTAATAAATAAAAATCTCGTGTCACGGTGTTTGTTATCGAACTCCTCTGAATCGGCTTGACCGATTTTTATGACAAGCTTTTTCTCTGTATTCGGTAGGTCTGAGAATAGGTCGTAGGTACTCCGTCTGCGAAGAATATGGGTATAAAAAATATTTTATAGCCAATATTCTTCGCAGATGGAGTCACGGGCAACAGGTAGTATTATATGTTTTTTTTACAAAGATGTGACAAAAATGATTTAAACAAGTTAGCTATGAAGTATCTTTTTTTGTACTTATTTTTTCAACTTCATTTTTTTATTACTTTTACGGTCATCCCGTGAAATCATATATTTCGTACTAAATACAAACTGAAATACAGATGCACAGAAAAAACCCCAGAAAAAAAGACCAATGCTGGGAATCGAACCCAGGTCCTCAGCATTCCGTGCCGCGTGCCATACCCCTACACCACCACTGGTCTAGAGATTAGACACGAATCTTTCCTATACATCATTGCACAGTAGCGCCATCTCTTGTCCAGGTGAGCGGTTAGTTCCGAAGGAGTGTTAAAATCTCTCGATGAGGGTGTAACATAGATGTGCGCTTGTCACTGCATAAGGTGATGATTTAGCAGATTGAAATGTATGATGTATAGGAAAGATTCGTGTCTAATCTCTAGACCAGTGGTGGTGTAGGGGTATGGCACGCGGCACGGAATGCTGAGGACCTGGGTTCGATTCCCAGCATTGGTCTTTTTTCTGGGGTTTTTTCTGTGCATCTGTATTTCAGTTTGTATTTAGTACGAAATATAAAAAATGATTTAATTTGCATTAAAGAATGAGTGACAATGACGTGGGCCAGATGGCGTGGCATCAGGGGGCTTTGTTCACGGCAACACCGCGCAAACAGTAACATTATGAAGACAAATTTTAGAAGAATCCAATATTATTTACAATACGTTTACTTGTAGTTTACCACTGACAGATTGCTTGCCTTCATTTCATTTCCAACTTTGCATTAAAGTAGTTATTACAAAATCTGCAAACGTGGGTAACAGTATTCTAAAATTGGCTTTATTTGTAGGTCGTTAAAGTTGAATATGAAATGAAGGCAAACCATCTGTCAGTGGTAAACTTTATGTAATTTTACTGTACTTATGACGATTTTGTACTCACTGCTTATCAATTCAAGTTCAAGTTCAATTTAAATATAGCAACATAATCAAATAATCTGAAGGCATACAAAAATATCATACTCTATCTACGTATAATGTACCTGTTTTATACGTAGATAGAAATATTTCATGTCAAGTAACCTATTCCCTGTCTCAAAATTATGTTCCGTGAGCAATCATTTCTTTCTCGTAAGGTCGCATGGTCTGGAATCATTCGGATATATACATATCCATATTTTTGTATTTGACTATGAAACCGATATAATAATGTTTCATGAAAAAGGTTGCTGTTCGTTTGAAATGAAAAACCGTAGACCAAGCGAATGCGAAAGCGTGAGACTTTCAATTTCCCAAGTGAATTCCATAACTTGACATTGCAATCTCGTTAACGGGAAAGAGATAGGTATATTTAACCAGAGTTTCCTGCCCTTTAGCGTAATGATAATGAATTAACTCGGGGCTTGTAAACAGTATCCAATTAACTTGAGAATTTAATCAGTAGACAGTTTGTTTTTGTTACGGTTAAGGCTCCGCATATTGTTATGTTGGTCCTGTAAATGGATTTTTAACTGGCTGCTATAGGTACATTGCCTCCTAAGTAACTAAACAATGTACGGTCAAGTGCAAAAATAAGTATCGATTTAATCCTCCCATCGTTACATACCTATACCTTAATTCGACGACATAAGAGCTATGGGACATATTTATGAGCAAGTTGTGTGCACCCATATTTTTACACTTGACTGTACATAACAACGCCAAAGATAGGGTCCAACTAATATAATAATTGCGAAAGTTTGCGTGCGTGTTTATTTTACTCCTTCGCGGTAAAACGGCTCAGCTGGACTTCTGGAAAATACATAGGCTACTTTTTGATGAAAATCATTGTATGTATCACGGCAGTAAGGGGATTACAAACTCGAGTTATTAAAAGCTAATAGCCTCTCGTTAATAATCGTCTTCTTTTTACACGCTTTATATTAGCTTCACCTGTATGTTTGTTTGTATATTTGTATGTTTGTATGTTTGTATGTTTGTTTGTAACCGAATCCTAGGGCGCGATTTTGACCCACTTCCCGGTTTCCGATTGAGCTGAAATTTTGCACATATGTGTAAATTGGATGACAATGCAATATTATTGTAACATGGAGCTGATCTGATGATGGAGCTGGATGGTGGCCATAGGAACTATGTAATAAAACAACACAATCCCGTCGAGTTTGGGCTCGTTTGATTCGTCTTGACGAGCACTTTGATCCCAGATGGTAACCAGGGTCTGATGATGGAGCTGGAAGATGGCCAAAGGCACTCCACAATAAAACGAAACAACCCCATCGAGTTTGGGCTCGTTTGATTCGTTTTGACGAGTATTTTGGTCCTAGATGGTAACAAGGGTCTGATGATGGAGCTGGAAGGGGGATAGGTGGCGGGGTGGGAGGGGAATGGGGTATGGGGTAAGGGGGTCGGGGGTTTAGAGGGTTGGGGATAAGGGTGTGGCGGTTGGGGTTAGGGGATGGGGGGGGGTTTACGGGAAATAGGATGGGGGTGTTGGGGGGTTCGGGGGTAAGTGGTTTTGGGGGGCTGTGGGAAATGGGGAGGGAGTAAGAGGCCTAGATGGTAACAAGGGTTTGATGATGGAGCTGGAAGGGGGTGGCGGTAGGTGGCGGGGTGGGGGTGGGGGGGAGGGGTTGGGTGGTGGGGGGGGGGGGTCCGGTGTTGCGGGGGGTTGGGTCTCTAAAATAGGAAGAAGGTGAGAATTAGCCAACGCAATCTTGGTAGCGAGCGGGAGAAAGTTGCAAAGCCGCCTCAGAAACCCCACAGCAGCAAACATCTTCCTGCTAACCTCATTAACTTGGGGCGCCCACGCCAATGACTGGTCCATGAAAACCCCCAAGTTTTTTACTTTAACCGAGAAAGGTATCAGGATACCATTAAAAAATATAGGCGGCAGATTCATAAAATTTACTCTGGAAATAAAATGTGAACTGCCGACTATAATAACCTGAGTTTTTGCTGGGTTAACGCTAAGACCATAGCGACCACTCCAGTTGGCTATTGTGGCCAAATCGAGATTCACGGCAGCAATAACATTCGGGGGATCGTAGGCATAAAGGTGATAAGAAGAGACAAGATTATGAGAAATGGAATTTATAAATATGGAAAATAATAGAGGCGACAGTACACCGCCCTGCGGCACTCCCGCTGACAGGCTGCACCAAGAAGAACGAGAAGCTTCCACCTTTATGCGTTGCCGACACCCAACCAAGTAACTCCGAAACCAATCAATTACCGCAGGAGATATGTTAAGAGAACCCAAGATCCCCAGCAGAACATCAAAGTCAACAGCATTAAACGCGTTGCTAAAATCAAGCAGCGCCAGAACCGTTAACTTTTTGCTGTCCATGCCCAACCGTATGTCATCTGTAATTTTGACGAGAGCGGTAGTCGTACTATGACCAGGACGGAAGCCAGACTGGAAAGGGTTAAGGAGGTCATTACGGGTTAAAAAATGTGATAATTGCCGATGCACAAGACGCTCCAAAACCTTAGATAGAAATGGGAGTATGGATATAGGACGGTAATCGGAAAAAGAATTGGGATTTGACTTTTTAGGCAGTGGAACAATCTCAGCATCCTTCCATGACAAAGGAAATACATTAGAGGAAATTGAGTTATTAAGGATGCTGGTAATCATTGGAAGAAGTGGGTCAGGTAATGGAAGGATCATTTTACGACTAACACTGTCAACACCAACAGCATTGGATGCAATGGATAATATGCTCTGCTTAACATCACTATCGGTAAATGAACTGAAACAGAAAGGAACAGTTGCAGGAGTTGGGATTGAAGAAAGATACTTAAGGGTCGCGTCCTTTTCAAGGCCAGTAAAAGTAGCGGAAGACGAGAAATGGTGATTAAGCATATCAAAGTTAATATCACTGGAAACAGATTTGGATTGCGACTTCCCAACTCCTAGCGTTTTAAGAAATTTCCACACTTTAGCGGGATCCCCGCTTTCAACTGATTTGTGGATGTAACGTCTTTGAGCATCCCGACAAACAGTATTGCATCGGTTTCGTAAGGCGCGATATTTCGCCTTATTACAGTCCGAAGAGTCTGCCTTAAGTCTCGATTTAGCCAAATTCTTCTTAGCAATCAACGTTCTGATTTCATCAGTCAACCAAGGAGCAGGAAGATGCTTAACCTTAACCGGCCGAACCAGAGCATGAACATCATAGAGCTGAGACAAAAAAGAGTTGAAGAGTTCAACCTGCTCATCAACCGAAGCAGCCCCGGACACGACACCCCAGTCCATCTTCAACGCATCCTCGCGAAGCCTCTCAACATCCATTCAACCAAAATTACGCTGGAGAAGAATTTTAGGTTTAAACTTTGGAGGCCAGATTTGGAGGCAGGGATATCACATAATATGTAAGAATTTTAAAAAACAGCCTCGAAATTGAATTCATTTATTTCTAACCCGTGGGAATTTTGCAACGTCCCACGGGAACGGGATAAAAAGTATCCTATGTCCGTATCCTGGTTCTAAGCTACCTCCCCACCAATTTTCATCCAAATCGGTTCAGCCGTTCTTGAGTTATAAATAGTGTAACTAACACGACTTTCTTTTATGTAAATAAATAAATAAAATAAATAAATAAATATCACGGGACAATTCACACCAATTGACCTAGTCCCAAAGTAAGCTTAGCAAAGCTTGTGTTATGGGTACTAAGCAACGGATAAACATACTTATATAGATAGATACATGCTTAAATATATATTAAACACCCAAGACCCGAGAACAAACATTCGTATTTTTCATACAAATATCTGACCCGACACGGGAATCGAACCCGGGACCTCAAGCTTCGTAGTCAGGTTCTCTAACCACTAGGCCATCTGGTCGTCTAATGTATATAAATATATAGATATAGATAATAGATAATATAGATAGATGGTACGGAACCTTTCGTGCGCCAGTCCGACTAGCACTTGGCCTGTTTTTTTACTTAGTTTGTAATATGTGGGTACTTTTGTAGTTTGTAATCTTCTAATATATAAAAATCTCGTGTCACGGTGTTTGTTACCGAACTCCTCCGAAACGGCTCGACCGATTTGTATGAAACTTTTTTCTCCGTATTCGGTAGGCCTGAGAATAAGTCGTAGGCTATTTTGTATCCCCCCCCTTCATTCTTCGCAGACGGAGTCGCGGGCAACAGCTCGTATTTGAATAAAAATAGTTTGTATGCAGGTTAAAAAGTAATATTCGCGTATAGCAATCATTGGAAAGTTTTTATGTTAACCTACGTAAAATCAAATCACAATTCAGTAAGGTCACAAAATAATTAAAAAAACGCAAACGTGAGAAGTTTTTTACTTTTACCTAAATACGTACCTAGAACTGAATCACAATCAAGTAAAACTCATTAGAAATGGTAAAATTGGCCATACCAAGTAACCCGGGATAAGAAATCACGTACAGATTTTCGGTAGCGTTATCATTTTTTTTCAACCGACTTCAAAAAAAAGAGGAGGTTCTCAATTCGTTGATATGTTGTTTTTTTTGTTTGTTTGCTACCCAGGCTCCAGGCTCCAGGCTCTCCTCTGAAGTCTGTGTATAAGAATTTCGGACAAGAATATTTTCTTGCTTAATTGTTTCGGGCGTTACTTTGCAGAGGCTCATATTTGTGGTCGCTGAGGAGCAAATTCATTGTGTATAAGTAATTTTTGGACATTTTCTTATTTCATACTTTTTAGATCGCGTGTTTTTCCGCAGTCGGGTTGCAGTTTTTTAAACTAATTATGAATAAAGGGGTTAATGAACTAAAACAATTACTTTGCTCACCCGCGACCTTTCAATAGTTACTTTTATGCAAGAAATGTGCGTTCTTGCAGTTCCTCCACCTCCACACTGTACGAACACACACAAATCACATAAACCCAACCATCACCACCACCAAGCTACACTGACGCGTTTCGAACTCAACCAGAGCTCATCTTCAGAGTTACCACAACCGTATGCTATGCTACCAAATGTTAAACTAACAAACCAAAACAAATGTTTTAACTTGTCACTGTAACTTCTTAAATACCCACTTTATTTTTCTTATTCTTAAACTACCCCACAAAAATTAACTTTTATTGGCATTATTATAAAACTACCTTGAATTTTTGTTTATTTATTTATAAGGCATATTTTATTAATACTAACTGTTTAAATTAGACCCAAGCCGCAGTAAAGGAAAAGATACTAAATTTACCTGTTCATTAATAATAGACCCCATAGTGTTGTACCTAATTATAAACGTAACTATTGTAAGGTCGCGGGTGAGCAAAGTAATTGTTTTAGTTCATTAATATGGACCTCCGCAAAGTAACGCCTGATTCAATAAATTAAATAAAGGGGTTAGTTTTGCGTCTTTAATTTACTCATACAAATAACTGGCCAAATACATAATATATGAAAACAGTTACAGAAAAGATAAATCCCTGGTCGGTTGTGTATTTGCCAACGCATGTTTATTTTCCTGTCCGCCTATCTCGGTGTATCTACAGCTGATTGACTGTGTCAACTTCGTTAAGAATTAGGTACGTCTCTTTTTTACGTGTAATTCTCTGTTGTTATTTACTTACTTACCTTTTGAATGTTTAATAAATAACCCTGTCCTTACCGACACGCAGACAGGAGGAAAACGTCTGGTCACGTTTTTTATATACAAATAAACACGTCATGTATTTACATGACATGTTAATTTTCAAAAGTTCCACAACTGTTTTTTTGTGCAATGCCGCACAGGAGCAATTAAGGCACAGTTAATTATAATAATAACTATCTGTTGCCCGCGACTCTGTCAGCGAAGAATAGGGGTATGAAAAATAGCTTACGGCCTATTCTCAGACCTACCAAATAAACAGAAAAAAAATTGAATGAAGCCGTTTGGGAGGAGTTCGATAACAAACACCGTGACACGAGATTTTTTATATTAGATAATAAATCATGGGACGATTGACACCAATTCACCTAGTCCTAAACTAAGCCAAGCTTGTACTATACTTAGGTACCTACTATTATAGATAACGGATAAACAAACATACATAGATAATTGTATACTTAAACATCCAAGACTCGAAAACAAACATTCGTATTATTCATACAAATATCTGCCCCGACCGGGGATGGAACCCGAGACCTAAAGCTTCGTAATCAGTTCTCTAACCACTAAGCCATCCGATCGTCAAAATAATAGAAACGAGTGCATCTAATTTTAGGCATTACATAGGTCGTCCTATTTAATTTTATTACTAACCGAACGTGCATAGTAATACTCAACTGATGGTCTATGTATAAGAAACTTTATTGTTAGTAAATGTGAAGAGCCACGCTCATTCATTTTCAAACAAAATAAAACTCTCGTTCTGCAGTAGGTTTAATGGTCTAAGATAATAAACATGACATTAACGTGACACATCAAAGACATTAATTAGTTAATGTCACATTTGTAACCTTCTTCATAACGACATAAAAAAACCGGCCAAGTGCGAGTCGGACTCACGCACCGAGGGTTCCGTACAAATTTATATGTATCTATGAACATCCAGTCTTAGCACACCCCTGCTCCTAAGCAAAATGTGCGCAGTGTGGGATCATTGTAGATTGGTTACTGATATAGACAGACAGACAAAAAAAAATATGCTTTTCGCAATTTTTCCTTTATCTGTGCTATAAGACCTTGCCTCGTACCAAATTTCAAGATTCTGAGTTCACGAGAAGTTCCCTGTAGGTTTTGATTCCCTTGCGAGTGTCGAAAATTTGCGGTACAAATAGGTTGGTTATTGATGTAGACAGACAGACAAAAAAAATTATGCATTTCGCTATTTTTCCTTTATTTGTGCTATAAGACCTTGCTTCGTACAAAATTTCAAGATTCTGAGTTCACGGGAAGTATCCTGTAGGTTTTGTTTCCCTTGCGAGTGTCGAAAATTTGCGGCATATATTAGATATAGACAGACAGACAAAAAAATTTATGCTTGTCGCAATTTTTCCTTTATCTGTGCTATAAGACCTTGCTTCGTACCAAATTTCAAGATTCCGAGTTCACGAGAAGTTCCCTGTAGGTTTTGATTCCCTTGCGAGTGTCGAAAATTTGCGGCATAAATAGATTGGTTACTGATATAGACACACAAACAAAAAAAAGATATGCTTTTCGCAATTTTTCCTTTATCTGTGCTATAAGACCTTGCTTCATACCAAATTTCAAGATTCTGAGTTCACGGGAAGTACCCTGTAGGTTTTGATTCCCTTGCGAGTTTCGATAATTTGCGGAAATTTGCGGCATAAACGGCTGTATCTTTTGATTGCGTTGGATTAGACATTAGATTTTTTCACAGTTCTAAGGGACAGTAGATCTGAGTATTTGATATAAATTTCAGCTTGATACCTTCACGCGTTCCTGAGAAAAAGGGTCTTGACAGACGGACGGACGGACAACAAAGTGATCCTATAAGGATTCCCTTCTTTCCTTTTGAGGTAAGGAACCCTAAAACCGGCCAAGTGCGAGTCGGACTAGCGCACGAAAGGTTCCGTACCATTGTCTATAAAAACGGCAAAAAAAACACGTTTGTTGTATGGGAACCCCACTTATTAATTTAAATATTTATTTTTAAAGTGATTAAATAACTAAATAAATATTCTGTGAATATTTCAAGTGTCTACCTGTTGCCCCTACCAATATCGAGCAAAAAATGCGCAAAAAAATCACGTTCGTTGTAAGGGAGCCCTCTTAAATATTTATTTTATTCTGTTTTTTAGTATTTGTTGTTATAGCGGCAACCAAAATACATCAACTGTGAAAATTTCAACTGTCTAGCTATCACGGTTCGTGAGATACAGCCTGGTGACAGACGGAAAGATGGACAGACCGACGGACAGACGGACAGACGGACGGACAGCGAAGTCTCAGTAATAGGTTCCCGTTTTTACCCTTTGGGTACGGAACCCTAAGAAAAAAGATCAATAAGTAAGTTAATCACGCCTTACATATTAAATTTAATAGTTGATTATCTTTTAAATGGCGTACCATACCATTTTCGTAAGCTAGGATACTAGTGTCTGAGAGAAATTAGCTATATTGGACCTGAAGAAGCCTCCCTTAAAGTAAAATTACTTAACATTTAGTTCTGCACAATTGACCGAGGACGCTGGTCAAATTTTCATCCGAAAATATACCTATGCAAGATGAAATTACGACTTTGATACAGTACACTTTGAAGATCGAATGAAACATATGAACCTCAATTATAAAATCCGAAAAAAAAATTACATAGGTGTCCAAAACAAACTTGCCAATCTCTCTGCCGAAAAATATTCTGCGTTTGTTTTTTATAACACAGACTATAAATTTTGTTACGATTTACGGCGCAATGGTAAAAGTGCACTTCAATTGAAGCGGAGCAGAGCAAAGATGTGCAGAACCCAATCAATCGCTTTAGCTAAACTTCACTCGTTAGCAGTTACTAAATCGCTTTAAATAAATTAAGGAATTTTATGTACCTGAGCTTCAAGTACGTGATTTATGCGTTCCTATAACCACCCAAGAAACATAAATTTGGTGCATTAATATTTGATAATAACTTAACGTAGAGCATTAGCATACCAAGCTTGCTACAGCTGTTGCAGGCAGACACAAGTTACACGTTCGGTAGACTTAGCAACTCTGCTAACTCAATACAGCACGTACCACCAAAACAGTTAACAGATTGCGTTAAGAAATTTAAATATTTACTACTTAAGTAAATGGTAAGTTAGAATATAATCAGGAAGAAAAGGTGCGGAACATTCGGCGGGACTTCTACAAGCCAGCATTTTAATTTGTAAAGGCATTCTATTTCTAACGCACAAGTTAGATAGTGCTATGAAAATGATACTATTCATGCGTCTCTATGAAGGATGATACTTTGAAGGGTGATGCTTTGATTTTGCTATGAAATTTATTGTAAAGCAGTAAACGAAGAGAAAACGAACAACAAAAAGTTAAATTGAATATAAATCTCTCTGCAAAACAAATACAAACTAAGCATTACCACGCGTTAACTTCTAAAATCTACCCTAGGCAGTCAAAATAAGGCTTAGTGTAGAAAAAGTAAATAAATGTGTTACAAAAGACCGAGTCCCATCAATATTGGGTAAGGGTCGCTTTTCGTAGTTAAATAAATAAAATAACTGGGTTGAAGGCAATTACGAATTTTTGATTTTTATGCTTTCCATAAATTTCCGCATTTTTAAAATCTGTATTCTGTATACTTTAGTTAAATGTTTCGTTTGTATTTTATTATTAGGCTTTTATGACACGATAAAAAAGATGCCCTCTAGTAAATAAAAATACGTATCAGTAGCCCGCCCCATAATGAAAAATATTACAAACATTTATGAACGAACATTAAGTGGTTATGAACATGAACCTGTATGCTTCAGTTTGAGGTTGTTGACGGGCCTAGTCTAGCTTGTATTAAAGTGGATAAATAATAACTAGACGATAACTGAGTCGATGTTGGTGAGTAAACTCAAAATTATAGTAGAAGTGTGTAAAATTATAGATTTCAAATACAGCATTTATACTAGTTTAGTTTGTTGATTAAAGCATCTAAACACCACTGGGACACCATGAACTTTGCTTTATTAAAAACAATACTAATAATATCAGGCTATGTCGCTAGAAAACCGGGTCCCAGGTAACATACCGCGCAAAAAAAAATTGCTTTTAGCACTTTATGTTACGTGCAGATAACATGTTGTGTCCTTGTATATTAATATACTGTTGTTGATTTTACTGAGACAAAAATATTATGTAAATTAGGCAGAACTATTGAATATGCGTACAAGCGATGTAGTTAGTATGAAGCACGAGCGGATTTTATCTCACTCTTACGTTCTAGCAATCTCGATATCGCTTATAGCCGCCCGTCTCTTCTTAAACAGAATCCGTGACAATTTTAACAGGTGAAACGAACAAAGCAGAAAGATCGGTTAATATGTATACTTTATTTTAAAAAAAGGTCTTACATGTTGTTATATTATTCTATCAAACTCACAGTACCTAAGTGTAAATCTAATTTAAGGTACGTACTAGGTAACAATAATGTATACATAACATACATGCATGAGGATAGGTGCTTGAATGATACATATTCAGAAACACTATCCGAAATTCGCTAAACACGCACATTTCGCAATTTCAACATCAGTTGTGCAAGTTTCAAGGATTTACCAATCTTTATAGAATTCATTACATAAAAAAAATATCTGAATTGAAAAATAATAAGAAAAAAATAGCATGGGGAGATAGAGTTGTGGACTATACATATTATACCTTCTAGACTATATTTTGCGTAGAGCGCATCAATAATTAACGTTTTCATGATTTTTGAGCATGGTGTCTCGGTATGAACTCGTATCGTGCGTCCGGGTCACGCAAAGCGAAAAAGCTGGGCTCAAAATGCTTAGGCGCATAAACTTGTGCACCCAACGTAAACCTCCTCAGCAACCACGCCAGACCTGCTTTTACTTGTTGGCGAGCGAATCTAGCTCCTGTAAAGAAACGGACAAAATTATAGCAGTTTTATAATTAATTTAACATGCATTATTTTATTATTATTGAAATAAAACAGGTCAAAGTACCCACCTAAACAAATTCGACCTCCTTCTCCGAAGGGCATGTAGGAGTAATTTTTAATCTTCGATATATTTTCGGGAGAGAACCTTTCTGGGTCAAATAATTCAGGATTAGGAAAATATTTTGGATCTCTGTGTAAAGCGAATATTGGCACGACCATAAGGTTGTCTTTTTCAATTGGTACTTTTCCAACTGGCAGTATTGTATTGTTTGTACATCTTCTTTGCATTACACCTACAGGGGGGTATTTTCTCATCGCTTCACTCAGCACCATATCTAAATAACGTAGATTTTCTACTTCTCCATATGTAAGAGTTTCATCACAGTCGTCGAAGACTTTATCGACTTCTTCGTGCACCTTCTTTAATATTTCAGGATTATTTGATAATTCAAGAAGAGTAAAATGCATTGTGTTTGCTGAAGTGTCAGCGCCAGCTACAAAGAAGAAGAAAGCCTGAGCTGCTAATATTTCATCTGTTGGTTCTAAGTCATAACCAGTTGAAGGGTCCCTCATTGTCCCAGCATTTTGTAGCTCTAAGCAGATCTCTATAAAGTCATAATGTTTTTTAGTGGCAACGCGACGGTCAGCCAGCATAGTTTTTACGACATTGATGAAGAAATCTTCATGTTCACCAAAAGCCTTCATTTTAAACATTTTAAATAAACCGGGAAATGTGTTAGACAAAAAGAATCTGAAATTAGCTCTAAACGTCGGTTCGAGCGACTTCCAAGCCATATCCATGAATGGAGAGTTCATTGTATTCCGCGCTGTGTCGATGCCGAATACTGATGCGCCGATAGCGGAGGTAGTAAAAGTGTACAGAGCATTAAACGGTTTTTCTCTAAATTTCACGTTTTCTTCCATCAATTGCGCGAAATCACGTGCACACCTTTCTACGATGTAAAACATATTTCTTAGCCTTAAGCTAGTAAAAACTGGTGACAATTTTTGTCTGACGAGCTTCCAGCGAGGATAATCTTCCATAAATAGAACGTTGTCAGCCAAAGTGTCTTCAGGGTTTGTTAATAAACCTCGGCTATAAAAGTTTAAGAAATCTCCCTGGAGCACAAAATGTATGTTTTCCAAGTTTTTAAGAATAAGGGCTGGATTCGATCCTTGAAATATGCCTACGCTTTCCTCTGTAGGATGTTCTTCATAAATCTTTTTATAAATCTCTGACAGAGAGCAATTACCCAATAAAAACTTCCAGTTTGTGCCTTCTATTTGGATATTCACTCCGCGTTTCTTCCAATAATCCCTGTTTCTTCCATTATATTTCAATATTGCTATTAAAGCGACGCACAAAAATAGTAATACGAAAAACATTTTACTATCTTGTTAGTCAACAGTGCGGCACGATGGAATAACAGTGACGGACTGAATGATTGTTTTATCAACTTCGGACTAAATATTGCAAGATAAACATATCTTACATAATCAGACAATTACGTATGAATATGTATATTTTAAATATTTAGATTAAGCAGGGTTGGCACAATATATACGAGAGCTACCGAAAATATAGTGTGATGGAAACCTACCTTATTTACATAATTAACGTCAGATGGAAACGAATTGCTTTCGCGTTAATAAAAATAATACTAGCCTAGGTTTACTTGTCTAAACTCAGTTGTGCATTTAAAGAAACCTAAAATATTAAAATAATTGACTAGCTGTATCTCGACAGAATTCTGGCGTCAGTAGCAGCAGACCTTGAGGTAAAGGATAATTATACTAGCTACCGTTATCGGATTGGCCCTGAAGTGACCGAGACGAAACAAAAAAAAATGACAGATGTCGGTGCGTCTCTAAAAAACTAACCATTATTCCTGTCATTTACGAGTTTCACTAGAATCTTTCAGGCTCATCTATCTATACGTATAAAATGCTTTGTCCTGAATGACTGATTGACGGATCAACGCACAGCTTAAACCGCTGATCGTAGAGACCTGAAACTTGGAGGGTGTGTTCTTTGTATGACGTAGGCATTCGGTAAGTAAGGATTTTCCGTCATTCTACTCTCTCTCTAAATAGGGGGGCAAAGTTTGTATGGGACAGGTCCAATCTACTTCAAATTTTGCATAAACATTCTTTAACAGAATTGATGGACGATGTGTTTCGTATTTTATTGAAATTCATCCCTTAATAGGGTTTAAAAGGGGTAGAAAGTTATTTTGGGGGTGTTTTGCTTTGAAGTTTATATCATTACTCCTTAGTGCTTTTGATTTAAATTACATTTTATTTTGACACAATGTGAACGAAAGGAAACTTCAAATTTTGCAAACAATTTTTCAACGTTCGTCAACCACTTCCTGATCTGATAACTCTGATTGTACATAAATAAATATTTGCATTGCACCAAGCTTATGCTTTTGCAAGCGCAGCGTGGGACATCTACCAATGAGATGGACGGACGTTTTGGTGAAGGCCGCAGGTTCAGGGTGAATACAAGTCGCTTCCAACCGTAATGATTGGACGTCAATGAGGGAGGCCTGTGTCCAGCAGTGGACGTCCTACGGTATGATGAAGCTTTTATGTGAGTTCAACCTTTTTCGAATAAAATCGGATTGATTATTCAACCATCATTGTTGAACTCACATAAAAGCTTGGTGCAATGCAAATATATTCCATACATACATATCAAATGCTTTGTCCTGAAGTCCTAAATGACTGAGTGACGGATCAACGCACAGCCTAAACTGCTGATTGTAGAGACCAGAAACTTGCAGAGTGTGTTCTTTGTATGACGTAGGCATCCGTTAAGAAAGGATTTTCCGAAATTTCCACGGGATTTATATATTTCATTAAGAGTGACCCTATCTCCATAACGAAGATTACCAAACTGTTGGGCATGCAAGTAGGTAACTATTAGAATAAAAAACAGATTTAAAGAATTTTGAAAATTTCCACAGGATTAGGTTTAAATCAGGATTTATGTATTCAAATCAACTGGGCCCTATCTCCGTAAATACAATAATAGCAAAAAAACTTATTTCAGGATTTTAGAAATTCCCGTGGGATAGGCAAATATCTATACTTTGTTGGTAGCGGTTGGTGGCTGATACCGATGATGATGAAAATTAAAATTACATGATGATAATGATGAATGTTACCGTTGCCGTATTTTTGTCTTATACAATGAAAGAGATGAAGAAGCTTTACCACAAATTGGAATTCTACGCGGACGAAGACGCGGGCAAAAGCTAGTATATTATAAGAAAACTATCTCGTCCTGGAAAATGAATATGTTATAGTTCTTTCTTTTGCAATGCAGATAAGTTTATTCTATACTAGTTTTATCCTGTGGCTTCGAAAAATAATTTTTTTATCACCTCTGTGATCCTCAAGGAATATGTCTGCCAAATTTCAAGAATTTAGCTGTAGTGGTTTAGGCTGAGCGTTGTTTGTCACTCACGTCACATTACTCTTTCATAGGTACCTATAGATCTGTGGAATAAAAACAATAATTTAACAACCCTAACAATTTTAAATATGAACATATTGTATATGAACATGAATGTAAATATACGAAAACGTTTGCAAAAAATTAAAGTCATTTTGAGGATACCTATACTACTACCGATCATATCGAGTAGACAAGTTGCCATGATATTTATTATACCTTTAGCAGTTGTAATAAATACGTATTAATATTTAGTAGAACAGAAAATAGAAACTCTTACGTTAATTTCAAAGCTTGAACAATTTATAAATAAACCAGGTAAATACCATGTGGTGGCAGTGGTGTTCGTAACAAGAAGCCCCTTTTCATAATGCGATGCTTTTGAAACTGTGTCGCGTGTTTAGACATGAGTCTCCGTTTGATTTATAGCCATGCCACGCGAAACTTTGTCATTTACGTGCTAAAGTTTTTACGAGGGAACCCAAACTGGGGTGAACTTAAAGTCAATTCATGGTGTTCGATATTGAATATGCTGAGCTATGTTCATAATATTTTAGGGAATCCAGTTTAGAAGCGTATAATTTAGTCTAGTCCTGAACTAAGCATACACAATACATGTGCGTGTATGTCAACGAAGCTTACTTAAAAAATACTGTTCCACACTTGTTCACATCGATGAACTGTTTTGTAATTTGGGTTGTTCATAGTGATTCATCCAATAATTGGTCGAGTTACTATGACAAACAAAAAATAAGTGATTAATATTATAACGAAAAATTTAATACTGAAATTTGTTATTTTAACGACACTGAATCACATATTAAAATTTGTGCACTTAATAAAAAATTACCCTGTATAGACAATTTAATGCTCCATAACTGAAACTTATTGGTTGATATGAAGTAAAGCCATTAAAAAAAGATATAAACAAAACGATCGTTTTTAGGGTAGCTGTAGCTGTATGTCGGTCTATCCACACGGCTTAGCTTGTTAATCACGCCCACAAAGTGAAAAAATAAAATGTTGAAAAAAAAATGGACCTTCCCCTACAACCAAAGTGGGAATGATTTTTTTATCGTATCAACTCCTAGTGCGGGATATTGTTGGATAGACTTTGACTTTGACTTTGATCATTTCACGATCACTTTTCTCTTTATGGTCCGTTTGTAAAATATTTATCTTTTTTTTGATTCAAGTGTTCTTCCTGTACAATATTGTACATATTGTATTGTATTGATCCATACTAATAAATATGATAAAAAAAACTTACTAGAGTAGCCAGCTTCATGCAAGTAAGGAAGAACGCAAGTAAGTAATGAATGAATTGTACGATACCATTGGCTTGAAAAATCTGCAAAAAATCATAAAAGTAGTATATTAATTAAATAATAATGAATTTAAAAGGAAAACTATCACAACTTAGCAACTGCCTTTGCTTTTCTTTTCATTCTGTTACAAAACGTATTTATCAGACGTGTGGTCATGATTAAAGTAGTCATTATGTTACTTATGTAGTATACCCGAAAAATGTACGAGAATTCTCATGATGCTATAGAGAGATGCAGAGATACAGCAACAATAGTTCAGTAAGTCCATCAGAGAAACTGGTTTGAGCCTAGGTAGACTAAACAGGCAGACCAAGGTCGTACGACAGCACGGGAGGAACGATGATATCTAATCAACACCATACTCGTACTGCGGAGTCGAGTTCTCACGGGAACTGCAATAACACAACAATTTCTATTTGATTCTAAGTTGAGCAAACATTATCAACCTACTTAAATAGTACAGTGAATAGCGCGAAAATGTAATATGTGTCGTGCATTGAAGAGGGTCATTCTGGGCGCACAGTTGGCAGCTGATTTAATTAACGTCAGCATGTACCTGTCTTAAAGACGCTGTCACGTTAGTTAGATTGAGGAAAAGGTGGACAATGTTCGTACTTCTATGCTAATAAACAGACAACATAATATAGGTAACAATACTCGTACAATTCATTCATTACTTACTTGCGTTCTTCCTTACTTGCACGAAGCTGGCTACTCTAGTAAGTTTTTTTTATCATATTTATTAGTATGGATCAATACAATACAATATGTACAATATTGTACAGGAAGAACACTTGAATCAAAAAAAAGATAAATATTTTACAAACGGACCATAAAGAGAAAAGTGATCGTGAAATGATCAAAGTCAAAGTCAAAGTCTATCCAACAATATCCCGCACTAGGAGTTGATACGATAAAAAATCATTCCCACTTTGGTTGTAGGGGAAGGTCCATTTTTTTTTTCAACATTTTATTTTTTCACTTTGTGGGCGTGATTAACAAGCTAAGCCGTGTGGATAGACCGACATACAGCTACAGCTACCCTAAAAACGATCGTTTTGTTTATATCTTTTTTTAATGGCTTTACTTCATATCAACCAATAAGTTTCAGTTATGGAGCATTAAATTGTCTATACAGGGTAATTTTTTATTAAGTGCACAAATTTTAATATGTGATTCAGTGTCGTTAAGATAACAAATTTCAGTATTAAATTTTTCGTTATAATATTAATCACTTATTTTTTGTTTGTCATAGTAACTCGACCAATTATTGGATGAATCACTATGAACAACCCAAATTACAAAATTTAAAAAAAAATCTTGAACAGATAATCCTGATCTATCAACGATACTGAACCACGTATCAAAATTTTTGCACTGATTAAAAAAATAACCTGTATAATAGATAAGGTACAATTTCTTTCATTTATCTAGGTGACGATCGTGAACCGATTTGAATCTCTCGAGTGTGTTTAAAATTAAATGCTATTTTAATTGTTTTCTATAGTTATGCTAAGCAAGCGACTGCTGTCCGAATTGTACTTTATTCGTGTGAGGATTAGAATTTATTTTTACGTGGGAATTGTACTACTAAATTCTATTTGGAGCTACCGGTCAAAAGCAACAAGCCACAAGCAACAACAACAAGCAACAACAGCAGGTCGGCAACAAGTTACCACTTGTTTCCAATTGACAAACGAGTGACATATCAACAAAAAAACTTTTTATTGAGTTTTAGCTACAAAGACCATCACTTTAAAAATTAATAACATTATAATAAAAATAAATAACAATCAAATATACAAAGAGAACACTATGCAGTTATTAAATTAAATAATTAACTGAATTGCATTAGGTACGACACACAAGTTGTCATTAATTAAGTAACTAAAAACTACAATTTTAGATTTATTTTACAAGAATATTTAAAAAGGACCGAAAGTATTTTTGACAAAATGAACTACATAATACAAATTCTTGAGAGTTCAAGAGTTTCTCGACAAGCAATAATAATTTGCAATTACATCATAGATTGAAAATTAAGTCCATGTTGGTTCGTAACATAATACGAGTATGTTGAAAAATAAAACAAAAAGCACAGATAGTTTTTTTTTATATAATTCGAAGTTGCAAAAGCACATTAATATTCAAATTATGTTTAGAACGTTATTTGTGCCACTAAGATTACTCCAATAACTCCCTACTTTTATGAAAGAAGAATATATTCCATCTAGTTTCGCCATAGTCGGCTAATCAACACTGTTATGCAGAAGACTATCTACACTTATCCTGGTAAATAGATACCTACTTGGCCTGAACACGATGAATCCGAACGCGGTGCACTCGATTTAAAATAAATTCATAGTAATCATTTACACGGGTTTGAAACACGAAGGACTACTGAATTACGACATGACAGGGTAAAAAGCTAGTACATTACAAAAGATAACACAGTCTGTTGAAGTTTGTAAGCTAAAATAGATTACGCGAGTGTTGCTTAACTAAAAATGTAAGTTGGGAACTTTAGCTTGGAGTGGCGCCAAGTTTTCTTGCTATAAAAAAATCTCATCGCAAAAACTAAATTGGTTTTCGAATAAGCCTTTTTTCCCGCCATATAGTTATTAAAAGAATTACCTATTTGAATAAAAATGAATAACTGTATAAAGTGAATCGATTTTACGTGGAAATCGTTTTAATTGATAGCGTAGCGGCGACGTGCGTTTTCGTGTTGTCGTCGCCACTTTGTACGCATTTAAATGCACATACCGAATATTTCCCGTAACAAGAATAAGAAAATTAAAATATTTCACCTTATCTATCAGTAAACTTGTCAGAGTGGCTTTTATTTGATCCGTTTTAAAATTGTGTTCTAACAAAGTAAATTAGTACATTATTTGTTTGGTTTTTCACATAAGCAAATCAGTATAGAATGCAATCTTCGAATCGCATTTTTTTCATAATCGTAACGTTAGCGATAAGGCCGCCACCTATTGTTTATAGCTTATAAAGTTTCTCAATATGTTCATTTTTTCTCAATAACTTATAAAGGTGGGTCCACACGGCACAGACTTTAGTCTGCGCAGCGTGTCTGTACAGGCTTAAGTCGGTGCAAATGGGACGTGTGGACGTGAAGTCTCAAGTCTGTGACGACATCTGTGCATTTTTATATCTGGCATCAAAAAGTCGGCGCAGCGACAGCGCAGCGACATGCGTGTTTGCGCCGACTACTTAACTGCACTGTGTGGACGCATGATCAGACTTGTTTGGGTCAACTTACGACAACTTTGGTTAATTAAATTAATTCACAGTTTGCTTTGTTTTTATTATAAAAATTAACGATTTAAGAAAATATTCGAGAGAATTCTTAGTTGAATTTATAGATCTATATAAGTACCTTCCAGCTGTATGGAAAATTAAGTCCAAAGAGTACAGTAATAGGGATAATAATATGAAGACCCAGGCTTATGAGATATTAGTGAGAAAATGGAAAGAAAGTGGAACCAAGCGCAGACCGAGATTTCAAGATCAAGTAATTTCTGAAATCATTTTCTTCGCTAGTTGCTAATTCCTTCAGTAAAGTTGTATGCGAGTACCTTTGTCTCTTTAGTAACCATTTTTTCGACCATTTACTGCGCTTGGTACGTGTTTTTCCTAGTAAAATGGCAAGAACAGCTAATTGTAGTAAACGACGCCGTCGATTGATATCTGTTATTGCAAACGTCCGCACACCACGAGGTTTTTAAGAACAACTAACATGCTGTATCGTGTGGACGATGTGAGTCGCACATAGTTTTGTCGCACAATGTATGATCTGAGGTTTTGTCCGTGCAACAGTCTGCGCAGCGCAAGTCTGCACCGTCTGGACCCAGCTCAATGCACGTGACTCCAAAATAGACCAAGTATTTTTTTTGCAAACTTTATTGCTAAAAAATAAACTTACTTATAGGTATATTTATTTAAAAAAAATTACATCTAATCATTAAAAAGTTCATCATCATCCCAGCCTAAATAAATTATCTAGTTCAATACAAATGGGAAATCATGTACCTAAAAGCGATCACTGAGCAAGTAATCACTACGTTTTAAGAGACGGCACTTCCATCAAAGCCATAAACTGAATTATGAACGTAGTTTCTACCAACTTGAAAGTGACAGTCAGAGGAACCAACATAAAGTGTCAATGTCAAGCCATTAGAGATGTAGCACTATGCCATCGATATCGATAAATATTAAGTAGTACCTAGGTATACCTACCTAAAAAGGTACTACCTAATATTTATCGATCTTTGTAATATTTTTTTGCAGTTTACCAGGAAAATAATTACAAATAGCACATCAATAAAATTTTATTGAAAATCTAGTGATTTATGAATAAGTTGAATATGCTACCTACGATAACCACACAATTTGCAACAAATATGTATGTATAGCTTGATTAACAACAAATTAACAACAATCTTGAGAACTCAGGTCCATAATAAAATGTCAAGCTCGTGGCAGAAGTCAGTTGAAATCTGAAACAGAAAGTAATTACAATTAATTAATTTAATTAAAATAAAAAATATCGATAACTTCAGCACAGCACTATATGTAATGGTTATATGAAAATATGGTAATGCTAAATATTACATAGGCTCATAATATTTACTGTTAATGCGACTATCATTAACACTGTTGTAAGCTGTTTTTACTCAAATTTACCTATACAACTAAAAATATACAAAAAAATTACTTGTTTGGGTCAAGCGGAAATCTAGCCAAAAGTATGTCTTTACTTAACCTTCTCACTCTTCGAACACCACAAATTTCACACTTTCGCAAAGATTTGCCACCCATAATGTCTGTTTATGGAGTTAATTGCAGTTTTTTAATGAATTCAGTGAAAATACACCCCGCGACAGATTTGACTTGATGGCGGCAATGGTGTACGTCACATGCTGGCCAACACGAGGTGAAGTAAAATGCGGCTAAATTAGGGTGTCGGGGTTGGTATATTAGGACAGAACATTAACCAACTCTTTTATTTGGCAAGAGTGTCTTAGTTTTCAATGTTGGTACAAAGTACGTTCATAATTCCATACATTGTGTTTTTTATATGAAGTGTCGATAGGCTGAAAGCGATTTACGCGTAAAAATTACTTGATAAACCTCTCTGATATCCGGGCTTTCTAAGCATGTGCCTTTTAAATAAAGAAAACTAAATTAAATTAATATTATCAAAGTAAGGACTTCCATTTTCAAATAGGTATTTAATTTTTTTAATTTGAAAATGGAAGTGTTTAAAAATTTCGTAGTCAGCCACTGCATGAATGAATGGGTATCAAATGTACCTAAATAAAATAAAAAAATAGTAGGATTTCAAACTTATTTTTTTTTGTTTCAATTTATTATTTCACATTAGTTATTGTTGTTAGTTGTATTTATAACAGTTATTATTGATAGATTTAATAAGTTAATTTTAAGAAATGTTCGGACGTGATTTTCTTCCCACTTCTTTTGTGATCATTTTTCTCTAGCAACCATTAACAAAAATCATAGTATTAATAGTTCCGTTAGAATGCTAGAAATACGAACATGTTTTATGTACAATCTGCACGCCAAATATATTATCAATATTTTCTGTTTTTGTGTCATTTATGTTTAGCAACCTGATAAAAAATAATAATATTTTTTTACTTTTTGGACTCGCACTCTTAAATGATTACAGATAGTTCTAGTTTTAATATTGCATAAGAACAGCAATTTTATTTTTAACAGTCATGTACCTCACTTAACTATCCACGTTATATCGTTTGGATCTCCACGATACAGGCTGTGCCTAGTGTGGAGATCACTGTTTCTCTTGTATCGTTTAATTTAAATTTTATGGTCAATAAATACATTTTGATTTTGATTTTTTTTTTGATATAATAGGTAATGAACGCGCACTACTACTATTACTACTACTACTCTACTTTATTTCGCTAAAAGTAGTTCTACAAACTATATTTCATTCATGAAACACCTTGCGTTCGAGACTCAGGACGAATTATCTTTTGTTTCAGTGTATTTTTTTTTTGTTTACTTTGTATGTTAACTAAGGATTTTATAGACTGGATTAGCAATCGCCATAGTACAGATCGTCCGCAGAAGAATAGTTCGATTATTAAATCTAGATGGCGCTGAAATATAGCCCGAGGTTTTGAAAGCAAAACAATAAGACTACAAATGTATTATTTTTCACAAATATTGCATAATAATACATTTGCAGTAATATGAAATATCTGTAGTCTTATTGTTTTGCTTTCAAACCCTCGCTCGGGCTATATGTCAGTGCCATCTAGATTTAATAATCGAACTATTTTTCCGCGGCCGATCTGTACTATGGCGGTTGCTAATCCAGTCTATAACATCCTTGATGTTAACATCGATTGTTATTGAATTTAAGCAAGTTAATAGGTATATGTAATTTGATAAAATTTTGTAGTTCTGTATTTTTGTTCCTATTTCTTATTTTTCTGTAAATCTATAATGTTGTTTTCTATTTAATATTATTACTCAATGTGACTTATAATAAACTAGCTGCTGCCCGCGACTATTCAAATTATTACATTGATATTACGAGTATACGTATAGGTACATAAATTTAGAGGGTATAAGAATAACAAAAAACAAACAAAAAAAATTGACTTAAATGGCCAACTTTTTTTAAATAAATTTTTGAAGATGCGTTTTTGACTTTTATTGCAAAAAACTTAAATTTCAACTAACTCAGAAATGGTTCACTTTTGCATAGGGCATTATGGGACAAAAAAGATTGCAAATGACTTCCCCATAACCCCTTAACGGGAATAGGTCGACACGCTCTTGGCCGGTTTTTTTAAATTGAGAAAATGGCTGATTGCGTTCTATTTTTAAATAAATTTGCTTTTTAAAAACATAAAACACAGATTGAAACTTATTGAGTGACCTACGTAGTAAAATCTAGATCGAGTTTATCTCAATGGCTAAAGTTACCCTTCACGGCCAAAGTAACCTGATTTTACGGTAATATGATAATCTATGTCTTCTATTTATACTAAGCAATAATTATATTGTGAAGTTTTTAATAGCCTATTCTAATACTATTGCGATTAGGAATATTTCTGATACACTTTTTAATACTCCTCGTTCATCAATAGTCATATTTCAATAACTTCGGTTAATTATCCTTACATTGTGAAACATAACCAACTTTTTTTGAACACGCACTTAGCTAGTGAAACGAGAAGACACTTTTTACTTCATAATTATTTTAACTAGACTTGGCCGAGGACCAAATACCAAGGGGGTATGACTGTTTGGCTGCTCCATTTTGTACTGCACACTTCCAAAGTGGGTAGTGCACTTAAGAACAAAATAATTTATGAACTATCCTACCAAGCGACGAATTACTGTAATTGCTGGGGTTTATCCAATGTTTCACTCAGTCCTTGTCTACTCTCTCTATCTTTCTCTCTTTCTCTCGCATTATTTACCATGGCGCCAGTTGTTAAGTATCTTCAGTCTCAAAATTTGTGTTCGTATTTAATGATGTCCCAGATTTTGTTTTGTAAAGAGAAGTATACCTATTGGTCTGATAAAAAATACACAATTCTTCCTTAACAGCTGTATTCAAACTTACTTCAAAAAACAAGATAGGTATTAAGTAGGTATTCTGAAACAAAATATTGAAAAATAATCCTTAGAAAGATCCCCGAAATTTATAAATAAATATACAAGAATTGCTCGCTGAATTATGAATTTAATTTATTTTTAGTTCATTATTTACCTCAGAACTCCAGAGTTACAGTAGCCACTTTTGCCGACGACACAGCAATACTGGCATCAAGTCCTGACCCTGTTGAAGCATCTAAATTTCTGCAAGATAGCTTGAATGAACTCCAAAAATGGCTTAATAAATGGAGGATAAAGGCTAGTGTTGCAAAGTCAGTCCACATCACATTCACACTGAGAAGAGGTAATTGCCCACCTGTCAAACTTGGCGACCAACAGCTACCCCATAATGACTCTGTTAAGTACTTGGGAATGCACTTAGATCGTAGGTTGACCTGGAGGGAACATTTCCGAGCAAAAAGAGACCAACTCAATCTGAGATTTCGTGGGCTGTACTGGCTACTCGGAAGGAACAGCGTCCTGTCTCTTGACAATAAGCGTCTTATATACAAGACTGTCCTGAAACCAATATGGATATATGGCATCCAGTTTTGGGGCTCTGCATGCAATTCAAACATCTCATCAATACAAAGAGCTGAAGACTCTATTCTCAAAAAAATTGCTAACACACCTTGGTTCATTAAAAACTCAGAAGTCCACCAACATTTAAAAATTAACACAGTGAAGGAGGAAATTCAGTCATATTCAATAAAATATAAAAAGCGACTACACCGCCACCCAAACCAGCTGGCAGGCTTACTTACTGAACCTGACCAGATAAGACGTTTTAAGAGACGCAGAATCCTAGAACTGGATCAACTAACCTGAAGATTTAGCCACAGATAGAGGGGCTCCCACTGGGGAACTCACTCTACACGCTATACATCACGCAATTTATCTGCTCATAGTCATTAGACTGATCGCATGATAACACGTAGAACAAAAAAAAAAGAGTTTATTATTATTGGCTGTAATTAATGTATAATTGTAGAATTGCTCGCTTAAAGGTATAAGGTAGATGAAAGGAATAAGTATTCGATAGTAATGTTTTTTACTGTTAAAACAAAGTACTTTTTAAAAAACGACGGAAATGTCTTGACAGTAAAAATATTACTATCTAATCATCATCATCATCATCAGCCTATGCTCGTCCACTGCTGGACATAGGCCTCTCCCATGGCACGCCACTGAGCACGATCTTCGGCCACTCTCATCCAGCTTTTGCCAGCCGCCATGCGAAGATCATCGCTCCACCGAGTCTGAGGACGTCCTATGCTACGTTTTCCGATCCGTGGTCTCCACTCAAGAACTCGTCTACCCCAACGGTTATCGGTTCTTTCCATTGCCACTTCAGCGTGCTAATGCGGTGGACTATGTCGATGACTTTGGTTCTCTGTCGGATCACTTCGTTACGAATTCGACCTTTCAGAGAAACTCCGATCAAACCCCATACTATCCAATACCCCTATGAATATTTTGTTTCAGAATACCTACTTAATTAATACCTATCTTCTTTTTTTTGAAGTAAGTTTCAATACAACTGTTAACGAAGGATACAACTGTGTATTTTTTATCAGACCAATAGGTATAAAATTTCACTTTACAGAAACAAAATCAGGGACTTACAAATAAATGTGATTTCCTTTTGTAAATAGGTATAGCTGTAGAAACTCCCGCTAGTAAGGCTCGTCGAGTGCAGAGAAGAAGGATTTACCATCCGCACCTAGCGAACCTCGCGCCATGTCGGCAACCTCTCGCCATGCGACTACGACCATGTCCCGCTCTTTTGTTTTCTCTGACAGTAGTCCGTGGACCACGGACGCTTGCCTCATTCACGATCTAGAAGCGCAACAGGCGCAACACCAGACCCACCTAGAGACAAGCAACCGGACCGACCGTGACACATATCGAGCCAACCTGGAACTCAAGGCCTCTTAATTAGATACACCTAGACGCGAGCCGGGTCTGGCGCGGTCTTTTCTAGCCGTATTACAGTTTAAGGTCGGGTCGATAATAATGAAATTCCTTCCGATTGTATTGAAATACAGAATCATCCACTGATAACTCTTTTGCAGCAGCAAACAATCTACAATTAATATTTTTTCGATGTATGGATGAGGGCAATACAATCTACGCCGCGTCGTCTTCTAATAAATCATCATCGCTTGACATTTTCACAATGAAAACACGAGCTCTCGCGATGCTAAACTAAAGAACTAACCGTTTTGCAGCTTGGATGACGATTACGTGGACACACCTAGGACGCAAAATACGCCTGTCGTCTTTTGTAGGTTGCATGCAAGCGTCAAATGACGCCGCCGTGGACAGTAAGCCTTATACTATTAGAGTGCTCAGTATCCAAGCTCGCCCGAGCGCGCCAGTGTTGACTGTTGTGCGGAAATAAAACGCGTCCGAGTATTCGTGTGGCTTCAGGTTTTTCCGGTGAATTACTCGTATCTTTTTTGATTTTAGTTAGCCTCCAACGGTCATATGTCATACTTAGATAGAGCTTAGGCGGCATGAAAACGTCCCGAAAAATATAAGCCAACAGTTGGCTTATAATATGTCATTTGGCCCCCTTCAGTTTGAATGACGTAACGCGATCGTAAGATGAAGCTGTCAAATGGATTTGTGGACGTTTTGTATCGCAATGTTTGCTACTGACACTCTATCTAGTGTATAAATAATCTAAGGTCATGCTATACTTACTGTTACTCTTCTGCTTCATGGTTATTTCTAATAGAAACGTTAGAACGGTGTTTCCATCCGTAAACCATGTTATTAGGTACTAATTATTTAGTGTTAGCTTTACTTCTGGACAGATAATTACTTATTTTTGTTTGGTGGAAGGCGTTTAATTCTAACTCTTGGCATTCACTCCCGCAAAGAATTTGTATTTTATACTTTTTTACTGTTTTTGAATGTTTTTTCTTTTATTTGCTTACTTTTTTTATTTTTTTATTATTATTTTGGAGTTAAAATGAATACAATGATCAAAGAAAAATTATGTTTTATTTGATTAGACCATTTTAGATTTATAAAGTCTTTATCCCTTTATAACCCCGGCGCCACACATAGCACAAATGTTTCAACACATATTTGAACACATAGTTGATTACATGTGAAGCACCGGTATTTGCTTATTTGTTCAATAGAACAACCATACAATCAACCATAGATCAAATATGTGTTCAAATATATGTTGATACATTTGTGCTATGTGTGGCGCCGGGGTGGCGCCGGGGTATGTATCAACATATATTTGAACATATTTGATCTATGATTGATTGTATGGTTGTTCTATTGAACAAATAAGCATATACCGGTGCTACATATGTGATCAAATAAATGTGTTCAAACATTTGTGCTATGTGTGCCGCCGGGGTTAGATTTACTTACAAACATATAGGTTATACATATGGTAAATTAATGGCGACCCACATAAAAAATAATTCAATTTAGTACCACTTTCCTATTTTTATCGATAATATTAAATTATTATTAAAAATAAACTTCTCTTTTTCTTTCTTTGACATGCACTTGCGTCAAGCCGCCATTTACACAAAAATACGCGATTAGAATCATAAGGAAAATTTCATTAAACAAGGAGACATATGATTGTGCAACCAGGTTACACACGCATATCCGACATCAAAGACAACCTGACACAAAGGGACTCTGTTTCAGGAAATGAGGGGCTTTGAAAGATCTAGGTAGGTAGTCCCACGTATACAACAACATTACTCTCGTATAATACGCTGTTATGTTATAAAGCAGTACAAAAGTAGCCGAACAAAGGTTTTTAATTTTTAAATTTATAGTTATTAATAGACGACTCGACACCACCTGTCAAAACCTTTGTTGAAAATAAATAACTTTAATTTTAATTTTTTAATTTTTTTTAATGAGTAAAATTACTTACTTTAAAAACGTAAATTAAAAAAATGTGAAAATACTTTGTTTTGCTTTCTGCATAGATTCTTCTATATCATTCGTAGAACTCGCAACGCAGCCGACTGAAATGTAATAACTAAATATATTCGAGGCCGGATGTCTTTATCTTTTGCCTGTTAAATGATTTATGTAGCGTTTTCTGAGCAACACTTGCGATTCAGATGTAAATTAACTGGTTACGCCGTAGGGTATTGCTACACTGTTAAAAACAACCAACGATGTGACGATAAATAACAACTTATTCGTCTGTTCCACAAATAAAATAATATTTTATGCAAATACTTGATGATCAAACGAACTTACCAAGTGAAGTTCGATCACAATTATGTCAGCAACTTCATTCGACGCGATTTATCTACTATTTAGCCTTATGAATATTACATTTTTCTTCAACACTTGTCGAAAACGCTAATATATTTATTCATGTTTAAATTAAATTAACACTTCCTCGTCACCATGAGCATCCCATCCTATATACATCCCACTGCATGACATATGCCTCCACTCAGAACCATGAAGACACAACACAAACAACTAAGAACACTTAGCTATAACTAATACAATTTTTAAAAAGTAGACGAGGTCCGAACCCATCATTACATTTTCGCAATCTTATGCAGACAGTATAAATTAAAAAAATTACTAATATTAATTAGTTAGACTTTTGTTACTTTACTTCTCCGAGGTTTACTAAAATACAGTAAAAATGTAACATTCTCATCTCATTTAAATGTATTTAGCTAATAATAATAAATTGTAATATGTCGCTACGTCGCTACAAACGCACTGATGTACTTATGTACTTAAAAATCCGTTGGTATCTGAAATAAAACGACTTTCGTATTCTATTCCGACCCTAAGGCTATGGCAAAAAGGGAGCCTTTTTTCGCTGTGTGGACTGGAATAAATTACCGTGTCCCTTTTTGTTTCGCATAGGAGGTGGGAAAGAATTCATTTCCAAGTCAATTTCCCTGAAATCCCGTTACAATACGCTAACTTTCATTTCTTTGGGTCAAACATTTTTTATCTTTATTTCCTTTGAACAAGTCTCTATGCGCTTATATTTACACTGCGGTGAATTAAAAACTCGCATCAAATAGTTTAACTTAAAAGTTTAATAAACCTCGTTTTGCTGCGCCGTAGTTAGGTGAAAATCAACATACTTATTGATATTAAGCTTTTGTGGTTCAATACCAGGTGGATAAAGAATACTAAGAGCAGTGTAAGGAAAGTTAATTTATTTAGTGCGTACGCTTTCACGTGTTACTGTGAGCTGTTAGCACTAATTGGGTCCGACAGAAATAATATTTGGTCCAGCGACTGTTTTCTATACATATAATAAATCTGTAACAAGTCGGTGTCTGTACATTGAAGATATTTGAGAAAAACTGTCACTAGGGCTATTTATTAGCGCAATAGAACCCAAAACAATGATTTTTAGAATTATTGTCTGTTTGTCTGTGCGTTTGTGCGCGCTAACCTCAGAAACGGCTTAACCTAGAAGGATGCGGTTTTCACTGATATGTTGGTATTTTCTTGGATTAACATTTAGTGTTTGTTTCATTTGAATCGGTTCACAAATAAGAAAGATACGTCTATTTTAAGAATTTATCGAACAGGTTTTTTGTTTGAACGCGCTAATCTCAGGAACTACTGCTCCGATTTGAATAATTCTTTCAGTGTTAAATAGCACATTTATCGAGGAAGGCTATAGGCTATATATCATAACGCTAACACCAATAGGAGCGGAGCGGAGCGGAAGAATGTTTCCAAATCGGGGGTTTTGGAAGTAAAACGTCTATATCTCGGGAACTACTGCTCCGATTTGGAAAATTCTTTCAGTGTTAGATAGCCCAGTTAGATAGGGCGGGTTGGGAGCGGTTGGGGGGGCGGGTTGAGAGCGGGTTGGGGGCGGCTTGAGAGCGGGTTGGGGGCGGGTTGGGAGCGGGTGGGGGGGCGAGTAGGGAGTGGGTTTGGGGCGGGTTGGTAGAGGGTTGGGGCGGGTTGGGGGCGGGTTGGGAGTGGGTTGGGGCGGGTTAGGAGCGGGTTGGGAGCTGGTTGGGAGCGGGTCGGGGGCGGGTTGGGAGCGAGTTGGGAGCGGGTTGGGGGCGGGTTAGGAGCGGGTTGGGGGCGAGTTGGGAGCGGGTTGGGGTCGGGTTGGGAGCGGGTTGGGGGCGGGTTGAGAGCGGGTGGGGGGCGGGTGGGGGGCGAGTTGAGAGCGGGTTGGGAGCGGGTTGGGGGCGGGTTGAGAGCGGGTTGGGGGCGAATTGGGAGCGGGTTGGTTTATTATGAAGTTTCACTTCTTCCGGAAGGATCTAAGGAGAGCCATAATTGATGAAAAAGCAAATTGGATAAAAAAATAAGCTGCCCAAATTACTAATTCCACGCGGACGGAGTCGCGGGCAAAAGCTAGTATTTAATATATCTTATGGGTTAGTAGTAGTGACATTGATAAAATCTTTATATTACAAAAAATGTATAAAAATGTTAGTTAACGTAGACCAAATGGAACCTTGCAAACCCTATTTTATCAAGCTTCAAATATTAACCGTTACCTCCATGTACATTCTTGAATCAAGTAAATATGTCAGAAAATACACGAATTTGTACTCACCAAAAGCAACAAATAAAATTAAAAGAAATAACCGTAATCAAAATCGACTTAAAATGCCATTTTCTAAATTAAAACTTGTCTCAAGTAGCTCACATTTCATGACTATTAAAATCTACAATCACCTTCCGAATTCAATAAAAACCCTGGATAGTTCAAAATAGTTTAGTAAACACCTTAAATAGTTTTTAGTCAATAAAATGTAACTATAGCTTAACTGAATTTCTCAACGATGTCAATAAGTGAAAAGAAATAACGCTAGGAAATTAACATTATTTTGTATCTTTTCAATTAAAACCTTATCAATTAGATAACTAATTACATAATGTAAAATACATCATTAATAACAATGGTAAATACTAGGGGCGTTCAATAAAAAGTGAGAATGAGTATATTATAAACAACTTTTACTAAATGTAATTTTATTTTTCGACATAGTCACCTTTTAGCATAATACACTTATTATATCTTGTTTGTAAAGTTAAAATTTCATTTTTAAAAAAGGTCTCATCTTGAGTACTTAAAAAATCTTGTACTGCAGCGACTACCGCGTCGTCGTCTTCAAATTTCTGGCCTCTCGGGTATTGTTTCAATCTCGGAAATAGGTAGAAATCACTGGGAGCGAGATCTGGTGAATACAGAGGTTGCTTAAGGATATTGAACCCAGCATCACGAATTGCAGCCATTGCAACGATGGACTTGTGTGCCGGGGCATTGTCCTGGTGGAACAGCACAACTTTCGAGAGTTTACCTCGCCGTTTTTCGCGGATCTCATTGCGTAATGTTGCTATTTGTTTGGCGTATAAAGTGCCCGTAATAGTGGCTCCATGTTTGAGATACTCAATCATTAATACCCCTTTACCATCCCAAGAAACAGAGCCCATGACCTTACCGGCAGATGGGCCCACCTTGAATTTCTTCGGAGTTGGAGATGATGGCCTTTTCCATGTCATAGACTGCAGTTTCGTTTCAGGGTCGTAATTATGGAGCCATGTTTCGTCCATTGTTATAAATCGCGCCAAAAAAAGTTCCCGGTCTTGCTGTATCAGGTCCAAAGCTTCTTGACAAATCTCGACTCTAGTTTGTTTTTGCGTGTCAGTAAGCATTCTTGGTACCCAACGCGCAGATACCTTTTTCATACCCAAGCGTTCATGTAAAATATTATGCACGCTCCCCGTTGAAATCTACATTTTCAGCAATAAAACGAACCGTGACACGACGATCCGCCAAAACTGAGTTTTCAACTTTTTTCACAATTTCTTCAGTTATTGCAGTAGTAGGGCGTCCGGAGCGGGGGTCGTCCATGGTCGATGTTCTTCCACGTCTAAATTCGGCGCACCAACGTGCGACTGTCGAATACGGAGGAGCATTAGACCCTTAAGTGTCCCGCAAATCTAAATTGACTTGGTCTGTAGAAAAATTTTTCAAACACAAGTATTTGATAACGGCACGCAGTTAAATTTTATCCATTTTCGCTAACGTACTCAATAGCATTGCAAAGAAATTACCGTATTTTTTTTAAACAAAAGACAGTTACTTTTTTTTTCATAGCAATCAGCTAGATAGATTAGCTTTACCGGCCAGTATTTAATTTCCTAATATTGAAAGAGTTTGCATCTCATTCTCACTTTATATTGAACGCCCCTCGTAATTCATAGATTCATAGATTTAATGTGCCTAATATAATTTGTAAAATACTTATAATTCTATAATTGTATAATATAATTGTGCCTAATATAATTGTAAAATGAAATAAGTACTCAACTGGCCCACTAATATTGCTGTCTTTACAGGGCGTCACGTGTATACCTTGCTTACCTATAACATCTATTTTTGTAATGTGATATGCGCAATAAATAAATTTAATTGAGTACCTAAGTTTTTTCATTTTCTTTTTTCTCAAAAGCATGTATTTAAAGAAAACTTTAAATTCATAAATATTTTAATGACATTTGATAACAATTTCTACATCTGCAGGATATCCCTAAAAGAGGTCAATAATATATACTGTCTTTGCAACCTAGTCTGCGTCCCGCGAGAATGTAGCACTTTACCATATTAAAAAGCTTATGTTAATTAGTGATAGTGTTGTGTTGCTTTATATTAATGAAAGAATTATTGAATTCATTTAGTACGTAGTTGCGAAGACTACTTACCTAGTCGAATATTCAGCATTTTTGTAATGTTTTTTTTTTCCATCATTATGCACTCAGCAATCATTGTTAAATGAGCTGATGCTCAGATTACATTTTTTATGAAAACGGAAGACAGCACCGATGCTGAGTCTAGTTTTATCTAAGTTGTTGCGACTCGTCCTTCCATTGTGGTAATAATCGTAGGAGGATAATGTCGTTTCACTGGAATATTCACCCTTCTCCTACTTAGGAACATACAAACTTTTCACCTTTAATATATTGGTACAGATAGTACGTACACTTATTTTTTTTCTGAGATAAACAAGCAAATGGGTCACCACCACCATCCATGGACAAGTTAACACCAGAGGATTACAGATGCCTTGCCAGCCTACAAGACTTGGATAGAATAACTCATACCAACTACTTATATATTGTACTCACCATGCCAAAACACAGCAGCGCAAATTCTGCTAAATCACCATAAATATCACGTAAGTAGTTATTTAAGTGATAGTTAATTATTTTTTATCCTAAATGCAAAACCGTAAAAGTCTACATGCTCAGCCATTTAAAATATTATTGTACAGACGTTTACATATTCATTGAGTCGAGAAAAATATCGTAGCTTACAAAAGCTCGCCCGAAATTGAATGATGTTTGAATAAAGCATTTAATTTTTCTAATTATTATTCATACGACCTTAAATAGTCAGCCAGTCTTTTCAAAGAGCACAGTGGCCCAGTTTTAAATAAGTCTTCACACGAGTCCTGTCAAAATATCAATAATAATAAATCGTAATGTTATCTGCATCTAGGTACCTAATTTTCTTTGTGGAGCTCCTATTGAGCTAATACTTTGCTACAAAAAGGAAAGAGCTTCCAGTAACTAAACAACCGAGGTTAAGAAAACTGCAGAAAAAAAGAAAATTTGAGATAATAAGCTAAATGTTTAAAGATGTTTTTTTTTTATTGTGAGAGGGAGGCAAACGAGCAAGCGGGTCATCTGGTGGATGGTGTCCATTAAGCCAAAAAATATAAAGAAAAGTTTAACCAAAATTCGTCGTAGTGAACGAACTGACAAAAAATAACGTATTTTGAGTGGAGAAGAAGAAAAGCATTTTACTTTAAATGTTGATAATTTTTAACTATAGGAAGATTTTCAAAAACTTAAGTTATTTCGCAATTGAATTCTCCGACTGCTTGCTTGTGCTGATAAAATATGAACCTCTCCGCTAAAATACTCCAGCTTGGTTGCAAACATCCTGGTTATGAGATCCACAAGCTAGGCATATTTTTTTCTGACGTTTAGACTACATAATATAATCAACAAATATAGCTTCTGGCTGCTGTGATTGCTACTTTCCGGTCTTACTTCACGTCATTTACTACAAAATATTGCTGCTGCTTCTAGTAGTAGGAATATCCATGTAAGTCGACCATTGTCTTTACATTGATAGAACGCCTCTATCTTGCCAACCGACATTGTTCACTAATTTCACAATTCTTTTAGGTATATCAAGATATTCAACCACCGCGTTTTAACTTACGCACCTGCTGGTTAGATCCCATCCTTGTTGCCCATTTACTGTATATTAGGCTGGTAGCCATCAGATAGATAACAGTAACAAATTTAATTTGATTTGCCGATGACGTAGTGCTTATGGCTGAGACCTTGGAGACCTAAGTGCTATGCTCGCTGGCCTCGGAAGGATCTCCGAGCGAGTTGGTCTTAACTTGAACATGGACAAGACGAAGGTCATGTCGAACGCCCATGTTGTACCAACTCCCGTCGTAATCGGAGACACTTTGCTCGAAGTTGTTGACGACTTTATCTACCTGGGACATACAATTCAATTATTCAAGCCGCACTGAACTACAGCAAAATAGAGAGAAATCGCGCTTTTACATCAGAAGTGACAATTCTGGGTCATAAAATGTTCCTCAAAATAAATAATAACTTAGTCGTCCTAGTCAGCTGAGCCGCAGATTTTCTATCGGCCAATAGTTTAATTGGACTCTTAATAAGTATAAGATGACTGTATGCAAGTGCGCACACTATAACGATTCGGTATCAGCTGATATAGTGTGCGCATACATCTTTGTACTGATTAAAGAGCCCAACTAAACTATCGGCCGATAGAAAGTCTGGGGTCTGCGGGGGTTCTTAGGGATAAATTCCAGGTAAAACGGCGTTTTACATTCATATTTAATAAATTGAGAAAACCCGTCGGTCGGCCTGCGTGATTGTTCTATTGAACATAATAATTTCTGTTTAATATCAACTATCTGGCAGTATTGCTTTTAAGCTTAATAAAATAAAGAAAGCTTCTAAGTTTCTTGACATGCATTTGAGTGCAGATTGAAGCGCATTTTGTTAGGTCACGTTTAACCCCTGTCCGGGTGCCCCCCATGTCCCCATCATGAAGTTTTTTTCAGGAGTCGGAGTCCGTTTGTTATAGTTATAAAATAATGGCCACGCTGTTCAGTAAGTAATAGATACACCACCAAATCGCTGGATAGATCTTACTGGACAACCTGTACTGTATATGTATATAAAATTCGAATTACTGGCAAAATCCTATCACTTCTGATCACAATATGGAAACGAAGTAAAACACAAACAAAGTTATTAATTTTGATATTAAATAAAAATAAAAACATTTTAAAAGTTTATTGTTCCCTTAAATGCCGGTAATTTACCAGCGACTCTTGGGATTACTTTAAATTGACGGTAATAGGGCGTGCCCATGCGAGTGGTCACACGACGCTTGCACGTTTTCCTCACATTGTCAATAAAAATAATTTCATAATAAAAACTGTGTTAATAATACAATAGGTACCTTTAAGTATACGTATTGCAAGGATCTTGTACCTAATGTATCATATATATGCCAGTATGTTCGCCTCGCACTTTGCTTTATTACATACCTGGTTTACACTCGCGCACGAGTGGCGAGACGAACTGTGGGACGAGCCACGAGACGAGAGTGTGAACAGGCGCGCCTCGCGCCTCGTCTCGTGATTTGCCTTGATTTTGAGGCTCGCGTCCGGAGCGAGACGACGAGGCGAGGCGCAAGGCGAGGTGACGAGGCGAGAGTGTAAAACAGGTATCACAAGCTTCTTCAACTCGAGAAGACAAGACATTTTTGAAAATACTATTAAACTAGAGACCATGTCAGTCTAACGCATTACCATATACTTAGATAGATATCTACTAAACACCTACAGGTCATTTTACCTTCTAAATCCACCCGTAGCATACTAATTAGTAGGCGGCATATATAAATGTTGTATCTTCCGTACGTTCGTTAGCTGGGAACATAACACCCGAGGCGCCAATTTATCCGTCTAACCTAATTACGTTCTGAAACGACCTCTATTTATTTTCTACTAGTAAGAGCGTGTTTTCGTAACACAGTTATGGTCATTTTGCAAAATAGAGGTTTTTAACCGAAGGCCAGCGGAAAGGACGGTTGAGAAAGCAAAAGTTTGAATTAATAAGATTCGTCTACTTATATAAAACCAAGCCGTGTTAGTTAAAGACTGTATCGAAAAGTATAAGGACGAGTGAAACGTGTGATATTTTATTTAATGTTTATTATTATGTACAGGTATGTGGGATGGTTGCTCAGAGTAAAACAATCAAAATAAGTTTTATAAATTTATTAAAGAAAAATCACTGTATTCCCTCGTCAAACCGCACAATCCATAGTTTTCTAGAACACAATCTGTCTCGCTCATACTGGACATACATCCATCTCTCTCACTCACGCATAGGTACGTTCCGTTTCCCACAGGTATGTTCTCAGCATATGATCCGAAGACATTTTAAAGCTTGTTGATGTTAAGTTTGATTGTTTAATCCTGATTTCTGGCAACTTTTGAAAGAAAGAAAGAAAGAAAGAAAATACATTTATTTACAACAACACAAGACACAAAGCTAAAGATAGAATGCGTCATTGCGGTTGCAAATCGGACACTGGCTCAGCATAATGCTGAGGCGTTTATAGCACCCCAGCGCTGATTTTCAGCCAGCACCGTTGGTGACACCCGGATCGCTGTTTAGATAGATAACTAAATGCTTTTCGCACTTGGCTTCGGAAATTTGTCGGAAAAGTGTTTTTGGTTTCGGTTACCGGTATTTAAAACGGTTTTCCTATAAATATTTTAGCAGATTTAGTTTCTCTGTTGAACAAAACTAAACGGTTTTCTATGACAGAGATACAATATGAAAATCACCAATATTGAACTTTATTTGTTTGTCATACGAATCATAATTTAAATAACGCAATCGGACGCTTCTCGAAAACAGTGCGGACTTGTCATTGCATACATTTGTCTCACGTTTTATGATCGCGAGTTTGACAGATATTTTTACTAACAGGTATCGAATTTAATATAATTATTTCTCTTTGATTTAAAACTTCCGTACTACCGTAGATCGCACAACAAGGTATTTTTTCTTTAAAATTATGTAATTTAATAAATTGCCGTATGTTTTATCTTACTTTTATCCTAAAATTGCTAAAAGTGGCCTCGAAACGTACATGGTTTTGTTTCCGATGTAACGTTTCGTGTGCTCTGCCTACCCCTTTTGGGAATACAGGCGTGAGATTATGTATGTATGTGTATATTTGTATGTATACGTATTTGTGTGTATTTGTTACCTCACAACTCCGTCGTTTGTGAACCGATTTAAAAAAAAATTTTTTCGGTCGTATTAAAATGTCTTCAATTAGGTCCCATATGTGTTCAAATAAGAATTTTATTTACTTAGGTACTCGAATGTTTGCGTCCTTTATTTTTCTAAAGAAATAAATCTTTATAATATATTTCTATCTTTTTTTTTTAGTTAAGGAGATATCAAAATAAATGACACATTATAAATTAACTTATATTTTTTACAACTTATAGTGCTGCCGGGAAAAGGTTAGAACTGGTACGTACTACGCAAGTTGGTAGCGATCTAGAAATAAAAACACGTATTGAGATCGGTTCGGTATCCAATCATTTGGCAACAAATGTTTCAACAAATATTCATTTATCAAACAAAGTTTCGCAAACTTTTGTTTCACAAATTAATCGTTTTATAAAACCACGTTTCACGAATTGATAGTTTCACAAACCCTTTATTTGACAAATCATCATATAACAAATCATTGCTTGGCAAACTATTCATTTATTATTTTCGTCGTTTGGCAAAACCACGTTTGTCAAATTAACGTTTGGCAAAAAAACATTTGATAAAATGCATCATTTGGCAAACACTTTATTTAATAAATCATTTATTATGTGATTAGTCTCTAGTTTTCAGCAAATAAGTGAAGCCAGTGAGCGAGCGAAGCGAGCGAGCAAGACCTGTCGAAGCGGAAGCGGGTCGGTATGGTTAGGTTCAAAGGCAGCGTAGCGCAGCGCAGCTCCCGCATTTACCTTTGGTGTTAGTTATTTTTTTTTATGACCACCCGGAAAATCTTCTAATGACATCAATAAAAGTACGGAACGGCAAAATGTGGGTAGTATTTTTTTGCTAAACTAAACCTCTTACCGCTTTGCGTTTTGTTACCTATGTAAATAGTTTGTCAAATAATCATTTATAAATTGACGTTTCGTAAAATAACTATGTAGTTGGAAAAATGAGTTGTTTGCGGATTGGACATTTTTTAAATGATGATTTATCATTATGATGTGTTTGTAAAGTGACAAGTTTATTAAAAGTATATTTATCAAATGATCATTTGTGATATGTGCTCATATGATATGAAGTGTTTATGAAATCAATAGTTTGCGAAACGTTGTTTGTGAAATGATCATTTGTTAAACGTTTGTTGCCAAATGATAGTAAACCATTGAGATCTCCCGTAGTGCCTTTAATAAAATGAGAAAAATAATTTGCAATCGCAATATTAACATTTGGCTCATTGCTCTATTATATGGTTCCGAGGCTTGGACTATTAAAGAAGACCTTAGGAAATATGTAGAGCCTTTTGAGATGTGTTTTTCCTGGCGCGTTCTTTCAATTAGTTAAATTCAGAAAGTCATGAATGCCGAAGTCTTAAGGCGAATAGGAAAGGACCGCGAGTACATGCAGACCATCAAACATAGGAAGGTTGCCCACCTCGTACATGTTTTCCGTCTCAAGAGGTACAACTTACTGCAGTTTATTATCATGGGCAAAATTACTGGAAAACGCGGTGTTGGCCGAAGAAAAAAGTGGTTGAGAAACAAAGAACATGGACTGGAGTCACGAGTAGTGCTGCTGAGCTGTTCCACCTCGCGTGAGATAAGAACAAATATTAGGAGTTAGTGGCCAACCTTCAGTAATTAGAGAGGCATCATAAGAAAAAAACAACTTTATTTGCAATCAGTACTTTCGTGTCACTGAGCCACGTGATAACAATAACTTGACTGTCTCAGACCGCTGCCGGCCTGCTGCTACTGACGATGAATACTTACAACTACATACACACTCGTTCGTAAAGATGTGACATTAGTAACTTGGAGGGGCGGGCCATGTTATCGTAGTTTATCTCTACGCTATTATGGAAATACATAATTTTTATATTATACTAGTTGTTGCCCGCGACTCCGTCCGCGAAGAATAGGGTTATAAATGAAGTAGGTTAAAAATAGCCTACGACCTATTCTCAGACCTACCGAGTACAAATAAAAAAATAGTCCCATAAAAAACGGTCAAGCCGTCTCGGAGGAGTTCGATAACAAACACCGTGACACGAGATTTTTATATATTAGATTGTCATCTGCGGAGAATTCATTTATCTGTATCATGTGACGTCTGTAATGCTTTCTTTGTTTATTTCGACAAAATTAACTGCAACGGCATCACTAATGTCTGCCATTTAAAATATAAGAAACAACTAAGACTAGTGAAACAGTCCCTTGGAGTCGAACTCATTAATGTGTTATATAAACAAAACTAGTTTCGCTAGAACTAACGCGACGCTGCGTTACGAAAACGCGCGCTGCGATAGGCGCTTCGCCCGTGCGAGAAATAACTTTGCGATTTTTCGTTGTGATTATTTCGTGGAGATTTTTGGGTAATCCTGAGTAAAAAATATAAGTTGTTATAGACTACAAATTACAGATCGATTAATGACAAGTGTTATCAACTTATTGAATCAGGCGTTACTTTGCGGAGGTCCATATTAATGAACTAAAACAATTACTTTGCTCACCCGCGACCTTACAATAGTTACGTTTATGCAAGAAATGTGCGTTCATGCAGTTCCTCCACCTCCACACTGTACGAACACACACAAATCACATAAACCCAACCATCACCACCACCAAGCTACACTGACGCGTTTCGAACTCAACCAGAGCTCATCTTCAGAGTTACCACAACCGTATGCTATGCTACCAAATGTTAAACTAACAAACCAAAACAAATGTTTTAACTTGTCACTGTAACTTCTCAAGTACCCACTTTATTTTTCTTATTCTCAAACTACCCCACAAAAATTAACTTTTATTGACATATTTAAAACTACCTTGAATTTTTTGTTTATTTATTTATAAGGCATATTTAATTAATACTAACTGTTCAAATTCGACCCAAGCCGCAGTAAAGGAGAAGATACTAAATTTACCTGTTCATTAATAATAGACCCCATAGTGTTGTACCTAATTATTTCCATGCATTCCAGAGCATCCAGACGCAACCCCTTGCCGCAATAATGTAACACTTCATAAGAATCTGAACCTAACAATGAATGATTTGATTCCAACAAATGTTTTGCAAAATTCGATCTATCTGGATGCTCATTCCTATATGCCGAAACATGCTCCTTAAATCTAGTATTAAAACTTCGGCCTACATGGTTCAATTTAATTTGAGGCTAGTTCCCAAACCACACTGCCCGCGTAAGAATAGGTGAGCTCATGCATTTATTACGAGAAGACGTCCCGCCCAGCAATGCAGCTTTAGCTTAATAATATATTTTCACCTCATCACCTCAAACAGGCAGTTTTTGCTACTAAAAAACAGTGAGCAAAATCCGATTTTGCTCACTGCGTGAGACAAAGTAGCTTTTTAATTATTTTTTTTAATAGTCAAGGACAATGATGGGTCTGCTTACTGAATTCGAAAGATTTGAACTTCAGTTTTTTCTGTCACTTTCATTTCGATACGAAAAGAGCGAGAGATAAGATCAAATCGATTCGAATTTCGATTTCAAATTCTATACCTACTTAGTAGACCTAAAAAATAAACGAACGATTGAACGTTCGGATACTCATAATTAGTTCTTAACCTTAAAATTGTAATTCGTCTGTTAAGGTTTTAAATTAAATTATTGTACTTTTTTAATAATTGGATTATATATATATTTATATAATCAAATAGTAAAAATGTTGTTGAAAAATACAAAGTTTAACATGTATTAACAATCTTGAACAACGTGATAAATACAGCGGATGCAGTATCGGAACGCAGCGGGTGTAGTATCGGAACGCATCTTTAAAAAAATTAGCGGGATTCAAATTTTAATTCTTTTCTTCTATTCTGTTTCTCTAGCTACAGAGTTCGATATCTAAGAGTTTGGTACATGATCAGAGGCAATTTGGAAATTATTAGAATAGTAATAAGTAGGTACTTATTTAATACATTTTTGAATAAGATATGAGTGAATTGAGTGAGTCCAGTGACGAAGTCAACAATTGAACACTAGACGAATTGATGCAGTAATACATAATGCAGAGTTAAGTTTCTTACTTGAAAAGTCTCGCGAAAAATATTAAAAAACTTATGATATTTTTAAACAATGCAAACACTTTTTCGGAGACTGTACCTATTGTTATATATATAATATGGAGTATTTACTCAATGTTGAAAACCACAACAGAGACAAAAAGACGACGTTCATAATTTCATATACCTTTAATAATTTATTATGTTCTCGCTGCTGAGGTGAAAAGTTGTATGTGTCACACGAGACCAAAGTTTTTTTGCATCTCGTGTATTTGAATCACTCGCGCACTCAGGATTCTATCTTAGAATCACTCGCTAAACGCTCGTGATTCAATTATAGAATCCTTCGCTAACTGGTGATTCAAAATCAACACTCGCAGTAAAAACCAACTTTGCTCTCTTGTTGCACAAATAACTATTGTACAATAAAGTATGTATATATGTATCTAAACTCTTTATTGTATAAAAATAAGGAAATAATAACATTATTGACATTATAAAGTGCTAAAAAACACACAACAAAAATCAACATTTACTTGAAATATTCTTAAATTCGAAGGCCCTGTTTACCGCTCCACCGTATTAGCGGTAGGTACTCTTAACATTATTAAACGCGACGTAAAACACAGGATGTAAATTTTATAGGGCCGTAGGTTTCCTCATTTGGCTGGGTTGAACTTTACATTAAGCTGCAGCTGCTTCCCAGCGGAAAGTGATTGAAACATTTTTACCTGAGTTATTTAAGTTTACGTTCTTTTTCATAAAAAAAAATCACAAAAGATGATAAGAAAATGTCCTGCAACAGAATGACGTAGTAGACGGAGATAAATATTTCTCGTTGCGATTTGTAATTTGATTTAATCTGCCCTGCTCAAGCTACAAGGCGGCTAAATGACAAAATCAACTTTTGAGTTAACGGCGAAAAACGTAAAAAAAAATCAAATTGATGCTGGTCAATTTCTATAAATCTTTAAACGTGTTTTCATATACCAAATGATAGATATTAAATCAGTTTTATTATTATTATAGTCGCTTTTGTTATAAATTAATCTTTGTACCACTAAATGTAGTTTTCCTTTTTAGTTATGAAAAAAAAACCGGCCAAGTCCGAGTTGGACTCGCGCACCGAGGGTTCCTTACAAATTTATACCTATGTATCTATGACTATCCAGTCTTAGCAGACCCCTGCTCCTAAGCAAAATGTGCGCAGTGTGGGATCATTGTAGATTGGTTACTGATATAGACAACAGACAAAAAAATTATGCTTTTCGCAATTTTTCCTTTATATGTGCTATAAAACCTTGCTTCGTACCAAATTTCAAGATTCTGAGTTCACGGGAAGCCCTGTAGATTTTGATTCCCCTGCGAGTGTCGAAAATTTGCGGCATAAATGGCTGTATCTTTTGATTGCGTTGGCTTAGAAGTTTGATTTTTACACAGCCCCAAGGGACAGCAGATCTGAGTATTTGATATAAATTTCAGCTTGATACCTCCACGCGTTCCTGAGAAAAAGGGTCTTGACAGATGGACGGACGGACAACAAAGTGATCCTATAAGGGTTTCGCTTTTTTCTTTCCAGCTGCGGAACCCTAAAAATTAAAAATCTTTTCACAGTACACTACAAAAAGGCGATTCTAGGCTCTTAACTGCTTTAAAGACTTGATTTTTATTAACAATGTTGGAAATTGTTTTGACATGGGTAGTTAAGTTTCCTGATTAAGGGAGAGTAACCTATATTGAAGCGGCACTTAAATTGGACCACTTTAAAATTACACTATTTATTTACACTGGCAATAAAAAATGAAGCGATGACAACGCCACAAACAGTCCGCCATTTTGCATCATCGCTTCATTTTTTGTTGCCAGTGTAAATAAATAGTGTAATTTGGTAGAAATACGGAAGTGGTTACTCTCTTCTAAGTGGCTTTTTAGTCTAAGTTTGTAAGTATTATTGTTAATCCAGTCCAAGACTTTAAACAAATTCACTGTTACCTGTTTACTTTTGAATATTCCTGAACATAACTAAAAAGTGGCTAATTTACAAATCTTTTTTGAGTCGCTGCTTTTTAGTCTTGTAGGAGTCTCAATATTTTTTAAGAATCCAGCAAAACTGTCCTTAACTACAAATTCATGAAACATTTTAGTATGAATTATTTGTTTATTTTCACGTAAAATCAGCATTAAAATTGTCCATAATTGCTACCATAATTATTATTTATTTGTGTTATTAAAATATAACTAAAATGACACGCTGTACCAAACGAACCAAATATAGGAGTTACAATCTCATAAAAAATACCACCTAGTTACAGTAATTCGGAATGATCTCCATAATGAATAATAATATGCTCTCAATTCAACTCGACTCTTTGTTCTTATCCTAATCCTGCAAAGATTGTTCACAATTTTTTTTTTTCGAAATACCATTGTTTTATTGACGAACTTTTAACCGACCGAAGCATAAACTATTTTCAAAATTACCTTGTCCTTGTAGTCGGTTAATAAACAATAACTACCTAACATCAAAATAAAATTTCTAGAAGAAATCAAACACCTAAAATTTAAAGTTTTTAATGGAAAAATTAGACTGAATGAAATGGTTACCTAAGTCTATTGCTGTAAGTTTTTTTTTACCTTGAATGCTTTCGGAATCTAAGCATGAATAGTTATTTATGACCTTGACATTTAGAACCATTCTTTATATCAAAATCAAAAATCGATATGTGCAAGTAGTCAGTTAAGGGCTCTTTTATTTACATGTCTTTTTTTAGTCTTCCACTGCTTTTGGAAACATCATGATTGGCAAAAAGAATGCGCCGTAACAAATTTGACAAACAGTGTTTTTTTTTCTAAAAAAAAAGAGGCCAAGACTAAGGGGATAAAATTTTGAATAAAGTATTCTCATCTCAAGAACAAATAAGGTAAATAGAATCAAAATTGTTAAATAATCCAAAGAAATTCACAACAGGATAAAATATTGGTAATAAAATTTAGTAATAAGACCTCTTATGGGTGATTCTTCAAGGTCGTGATTTTTGTTTTATTCCTCTGTCGTATTTTTTTTTACTTAGTACAGAAAAAATCATGCTCCCATGAAAATAGATTTGTTCAGTACCTGTTATGTTACTGAACAAATCTATTTTCATGGGAGCATGATTTTATCTGTACTAAGTAAAAAAAAAATACGACAGAGGAATAAAACAAAAATCACGACCTTGAAGAATCACCCTTATCCATTAATAAACATAATTGGCCAATTATAGTCAATAATAACGATAAATGGTTCTAAATCCCTAATAAAATGAATACTGGGTGTCTTACCTAGTAGAAGCAAATAGTTCACTATATATATACATATAAGGGTAAGACTATCACCGGGGGAAGACTACTACAGTCCAATAACTCGATATGCACGACTATACACCCTATATATCCTTAGATATAACCGTCGAAGAATATATTGGCAAAATACAGGTCCCTCCGTAACTTAAGTAAGGTTCGCTTCAAGTAAGTAACCTGATGTATCTTCAATAATAATCCCAAAATTGTTTGATTAATCCGTGACCCCAGTCCAATGACAGGTTTATCTTTGTACTATTTCAGAGTCAAATTCAAATTGTTCTAACTGGTTAAATTCAAGAAAAGAACAAAATAAAAAATAAAAGGTATAAATATATACTCTCAAAACTAAGTCCGTATAAGACGAGTTTCAAATAATGAATGAATATAAAACTTTCGAATTCAGTCAGATTTGAACTACTTAAATTATTCTGTGTTTGAATATTTAAACCTATTGTCAATGTTGACGCAGAGAAACAAAATCTAAACACTAAAATACCATTTTGACACTAACTGTCACTCAACAAATTATTAGTTGCAAATTGAACCTTCCATCCTAGGTATCTTAATTGGGTTTAATTTTATCCTTGTATTCGTTAAGCGTTGTCTTATTAAACAAGTATTTGATCACGAAATTCGTTTACGATAGACCTAGTAGGTGTATTTTTGAACGCGATGCATGCCGGGCACCATTTATAAATTGTAACGGTATTTAAATTTTATAATATAATTGGTTGCCTGACGAATCTATACCTATCTATCTAATAGTTTTATCTCATATTAATTTGTTACAGCAAAAAATACTAAACTAACAATAAAACATTAAATACCAAATATAACAATAAATCATTAAATAAAAAATAACAACAAATAATCAAAAATATAACAAAGTAAAAAAAAAACACTAAAACTAAGTACCACCACCCGGCGCCATACCCGGCTCAAAAGTGCCCATAATACCGGCAGCATTGCCCCGCTGTATGGTCAGCGCAATCTGTTGAACCAGGTATGATCCGGAGCGGGGGTCGCCGCCCCTGTCCCGCAACCGACGGCCCAATTCCCAGACTAAAGACTTAGCCTCAGCACCCCAGGGACCAGCCGTTTCGACCGCGAAAGGCACGAAGTCATACGAAGGCTCCAAAGCCGAGTACTTGAGGTGCTTGGACCTCGCGGCATTCTCAGCCGCGGATCCAGCAGACCTCGACGTGCAACTCAAGTGAGATGGTGCGAAGGTACTCACGCACGTCGCATCCCACAAGAGGCAGCGCCCTCTCTGCCAAGGAACCAGCGTAAGACCATCAGGCCTCTTGCCGTCACTACGGCTCAACCCCGGAGGCTCCAAAACGCTGGGCACGTTCGCCGCAACCATAGCCCGATGAATGAGGCCGTTAATAGAATGATGCCTCGAGAACCGGCCAGCACACCGCTGACAACTAAGGCCATGGTGGCCATCCTCCTCCACCATCACCCCACACACACAACGGTGCCGCTCGCACACCTTGCACCCCAATCTCAGTGCCACTGCTATCCTGAGTGAGTCATTATCCAGCAAGGTGCCAAGCTGGGGCGACGGTAAAGCCTGCAACCAAGCTCCCGAATCAGGACAAATAGACGCCTTAAGTCGTGCCATATCGGATCCCGAAGCATCACTCACCAACCCCCCACTAGTCCACTCGCAAATGATGTCATCCCACTGCCTCTGTCTAGCGCGATCATCCGGCCACCGATCACCCGCACCCAATGACGCCCAAACCGCCAAAGCATCCGGCACAAAAGGCAAAGGGACCCCACTGCCATTACAAGGAAGAATGCGAGCAACGAGGTCCCCCACCCCATGAGCCGAAGCCAAAAAAGCAATCAGACCGACACCGCGCACGCGCCGCACCCCTACACCGCCATACCTAACCGGAAGAGCAGCCTGACACCACTGCAAATCGTTCATGTGGACATTAATGACGCCTTCCAGTGCGCCCCTAATTGTCTCATCGAGCAACTTAACCTCATCCGGAAAGAGCCAGGTCGGAGCGCAGTTGTTCTCAACAAATACACCATCCGAGGCATGGCAAAGCAGTTCTTCAACAAAGTCAACGCAACATGCGCAGACAACTGCTTGAGGTGACTCTGAGCCAAAACTAGTGCCTGCAGCCAGGTCGGAGCGCAGCTGTTCTCAACAAATACACCATCCGAGGCATGGCAAAGCAGTTCTTCAACAAAGTCAACGCAACATGCGCAGACAACTGCTTGAGGTGACTCTGAGCCAAAACTAGTGCCTGCCTCTTGGCCTCAAATTTTGGCTTTGGCCTTAATTTGTTTAGTTTTAATTTAATGTGAAATCCACTCGCCACTCGCATCGCATCCCTCGAGTAAAAATAAATGTTAACCAACTTTAAATCATTTTACATATATCCTAAAACTAATCGTTCAAAATGATTAGAAAAACCTATAAATAGATCGGAGAATTTCATATTTTTCGTTTTCACAATCTGGCTAGTTGTCGCCCGCCATATTGAATTTTGATCACAGTCATTTATTTAGTGACACTGACAAGATAAAATGAAATCGATTAACGTACCTAATCAATAATCATCCTCATTAAAATAATTTCTCGCGTTTAATTTCTAACATAGAACCCTAATTCTGTACAAGACAATATTAAGTCACATAATCTCGATCATTTCAGCGTTCATTCACGCCAGCATTTCAGAAACTTGTTTTAAGTACGAGCGGAATTATTTTTGAACCCTTATTAATTCCTTTGATAACTTTTAATGAGGTGTTTTTAAAAACTTCTAAACGGACTAAAACAACCTTTTTCTTGTCGGTCACACCACAACATCGTAAACCATGTACCTACATAGCTAAACATAGCATTTTTGTAATATGACTAGAATTAGGATGTGGGATGCCACTATCCCATTGCCTTGGTAGAGTTTGACTATGTGGGAGCTATTCCCCCCATAGCCCGGTTAGATGTCGAGTCTCTTTTTTCGAATAACTATTGTTTTTGGCTTTTGATGTCGAGTCTCTTTTTTCGACTAACTATTGTTTTTGGCTTTTGTTACTTTTTGCTATCTATAATTACATTAATTAGGGTATTCAGAGTGTAACAAAAAGGGTTTTAGCATGTAGTGTTGGCCTAGTTATGTCGACTACCTGTTTCATAAAAAAAAACAAAATATTTTACTTTTTACTAATTAGAATATGTTACTGAATATTATTACCAATATTTTTATACACGTTGTGTAATGTAGGTACTGTGGGACTGAGCTAGAGTTTAGGTAGAACTGGTACAGGGATACGCGCGTGATGCTAAACTTCAATAAGTAATAACAATAGATATTTTTATACGTGGATTTATTCCTTGAAATCAGTATAACTACTACAGTATTATGTCCAGCACCTTTGGCTGTTCGGAGCAATCTGCCCTGACTCGCATACCGCTGACGCTTCTAATTTATTTTTTATTATTTACAAATTTTATACATAATAACATTAAACTAACCTGCCAGTTGGACAACATTTTACCACTGGCTAGTGGTATCGAGCCGTGCCTACATATCCTCCCATCCTCTCAAGGGACGGAGCCTACTCTAAAATCCTACCTCGCGGGATATACAGTTATGAAAGTGCCACTGCTAGTGGCTAGCCACATCTTTTTCATGGAACTCTATGTTAGTATATGACTATTGTTATTAGCAATTGCCATAGAGTTCCTATAAAGATGGGGCTTCGTTAAGCAAAACCCGAAAAAAGCTTAACGCCTTTTCCAAGTTATGTCCTAGCTAAACAATAGGACATGCAATGTTGCCTGTGCAACATGACACATCATTCTTGCACTGAAACATCTGTGTCATATTTAATTTTTGGCCAGAATGCCTCTAGACATCAGAGCTTCATGGCAAGAATATCATACTGCCAACATCTGCTCTATTAGCACATGTTGCTAGCATAATTTGCCTATGCTGACAACAACTGCTTTGACAGCAATTGCTGACAACTTTACCGGTAATTTCTATTCCCAGATAGAACATCATGCCAGCAGTAACTGACAACTCTCCATCCGTTACCGGAATAGTTTGAGATGCATGCAAACTCAGGTCCCTTCGAAAGGTGCCCCCAAGCTTTCATTCAGCTCAAAAATTACCAAGACCAATATGATCAGCTAAAATACCAAGCTGTTCATAATGATTTAGCGAGAAATAAAACTTTTTTATGCGGTGTACCAGATATCTTAGCAGATATCCTCTTGTGTTCTGCCCATTCTTCAGCGCCAGATGCTGAGGAGTTGTGGTGTTCATATTCTTGTTTCTCAGGACCCAAGAGCGGAATTGCTATTCTGCTTGGCTAGTGGTCTTCCATCTTTTCTTATTTCACAGCTACAAGCTGCGAGTCTTCCATCATTTTTCTTATTTCACAGCCATGGATCCAAGTGTGGACCCCTGGGCAGCCTATCGGCGATCCCAGATGGCTGTGTGGACTTCTGCTGCTTCAATCATTCACCGTATCGGTGCCGAGTTTCTTCACGATTCTACGCCTTCTCGCAAACCATCTATCATTTGTTCTACAACTTTCTGAAGTCGCCTCTCGCTCCTTCATCATCAGAGCAGCTTTCCTTTGAAACCCTTCCGACTTCGAAATATTTTCACGCTTTCCAACCTCGCTCCGCTCAACCTCAATCTTACGCTCCGACTTTCCATGAACTATCGATACTTCCTTGACCGATACAACCTTCTTGGCCATACGATTTGAGTGGTTTTGCTTCTTAAATTGATACTTTTACCCAATCTTCTCATATACTTCACGCGCTCCGTTTATGCGTCAAAGCGCGGCTTACAACGGGGAATTGGTCATCCTTCATTTACCGCTCACGGTTTTTCTTCGCCGCCCTCTGGATGGCTAGCTAAAACATAAAAGACATCGACCGCGCCTAACCTCCACCAACTTGTGGGACTTAACTAGAGTTTAGGTAGAACTGGTACAGGGATACGCGCGTGATGCTAAACTTCAATAAGTAATAACAATAGATATTTTTATACGTGGATTTATTCCTTGAAATCAGTATAACTACTACAGTATTATGTCCAGCACCTTTGGCTGTTCGGAGCAATCTGCCCTGACTCGCATACCGCTGACGCTTCTAATTTATTTTTTATTATTTACAAATTTTATACATAATAACATTAAACTAACCTGCCAGTTGGACAACATTTTACCACTGGCTAGTGGTATCGAGCCGTGCCTACAGTACACATACCTACTTATACATAGTCATAATCAGGGCGGTCTTTAATCTATTAGGGGCCCTTAGCACTTTAGGATAAAGAGTGCCAGGGGCTTTGACCAACAAATGGAGTAGATAAGATCAAAATCTAGGTACAGGTATTAAACTATTATTATTTATAGTCACTAGGGGGACCCATCGTCCACAGGGCCCTGGGCATGTGCCCATTGTGCCCAGTGGGAAAAACGAAGCTGGTCATAATACTTGAATAACACATGGGTATAGGTACAAGTAACCCGACATATATATTAACCCTAAATTTTTGACGTCCAAGAAAGCAAAAAAATATTATATACTTATCTCTGAAACTAAACCGAATCCAGATAATTTCTTGACATTACTCGTATAGTCTCTAAATATCATCAAAAATACACCGTTAATCTGTCGGGTTACTCATTTCCCATCCTGTATACCTACTACCGTACTACCGTACGTGTGATGATAACCGTGCAGGTCAAATAGTTATTAGTAGGTATGTCAGTCCGTTTAGATGAAACCATACGAGTACGTCTAGACCGTCTAGTAATTATTAAACTTGTAATGACAATATCATTTTCATTGTGCGTTTTCATTTTCTAAGAAGCTTGGAATTTCGTCTCAAAAACCATGAATGTAAGTAAAACGGCAGCAGTACGGGACGCATCCCGCGGCATGCACCCCTTAACGACGTCATCCGCTGGGCCTTGGTCAGTGCCGGAGCACCAGCCGTTTTGGAACCTTCAGGCTTGGTCCGCGACGACGGCAAGAGGCCCGACGGCATGACACTCATGCCATGGAAAATGGGACGGCCGTTGGTTTGGGACGCCACTTGCGTCGACACACTCTCGCCGTCCCACCTTCCATCTACAGCCATCAGGGCCGGTGCCACTGCAGACTCTGCGGAATGCCTCAAGCAGCGCAAATATGTAGGCATCAGTAGTGCCTACATTTTTGAGCCATTTGGGGTTGTAACCATGGGTCCTTGGGGTTTGAGTGCATCGAATATTTTTAAATCACTGTCGTCAAAATTAATTGCAGCTTCGGGTGACCAGCGGGCTGGCTTTTTCTTAGCACAAAAAATAAGCATTGCCATACAGCGTGGCAATGCTGCCAGCCTTCTGGGCACCTTACCACCTGACAGTGATTTTGGGCATTTTTTTTATTTATAAGTTAAGTTTGTATGTAGTTTAATTTATAGTTTTAGTTTTTAATTTTGTATTGATATATATTTTGTGTTGTTGAATAATAAAGATATTATGGATATAACATAATTTACATTAACTGTTAATTAAAACTAATAATAATATTATGGCGTGAATATTGTTATATCTAAAAAAATATTATTATTTATACAAATTACAGTTAAACATTACTGCAGCACATTCAAAAGCAACAGCGTCCATTCACATTCATCCCTAGTAAGTCCATCACTTATCTATATCACTTATTTGTTCACGTTTGCATTCAAAATTCAAAGAGTTTTAGGTAGATAAGCAGCACAGAAAGGTAGTTAACAAACGGCCCTCCACAAGCGACCATTGTCACGAAGTTTTACACTTGTCCATCTGATGTTTCACGAGACGAAAGCATTCATTCATCTAATGTGCTATCTCTTGATGAATGCCTTTTCATGAATTCACGTAGTAGGTACGATAAATGTTTAAACAGTAGGTTGCAGAAAATGTAGGTAGCGCATTTATCTCTGATATTTTACAATAGCATGGACGTAAACTTTGTTGAATGAACCTTCAATGTGAAACTCTCCTGTTAATATTTTAAATACCTTTATTATGTCCAGCTATTTGTACACTTTGTTGGGAATCTTTGCTTGTCACTATAGCCATTGAAAATAAATATTCATACCTACGTAACATTTTAAAATGTGACTAAAAATTAACGATAGTTTGCTTTTCAATCGAATGTTTAACATACCTATTTTTTTATGGTGCATACTATTGTGTTACAAGAGTATAAACAAGTTCCATCTTCTTTTCTAAATAAAATTTTAACGTGTTTTACGTTATTTTAGTTACGGATATAATATTTCAGCCTTAGATTTCGACATTTCCTACAAAACGTGATGTAGGGCCGATTATCGATTCTACGAAACATGCTAAACATTTGATCAAGCTGAATTCGAGGCTAGAAACGTTTCACTGAGTAGGTGGCACGCTATAGCTTGGCTTAGGTAGGGTTTACACTGTTGTTAGTAAGAACGTGTTAATAATTCATGGATTAGCATTATTTGAGTTGCATTATTCGTACGATTCTTCTGATAGAGTAACACTATGATGAGAAAGATGAACCTTATATATATTACATAACATAAAATTATTTTCTCGAAATGGGGAAATATATTAACGACCCTTCTACTGTGTGTTTGCTTTCACAAATAGACAACGACAAAATGCAACAAATATTATTATTATTATGTTCACTACCATTAAACGATTCCAGATAATGTTCAAATCCTAAAATTACATTCTATGGCAATACAAATAGTGATGTTATGATTGAAATATCGATATTGTATCGGTATTGTATATATTGAAATAGTTGTGTTCCCGCGACTTTGTACGCGTTGTAATTTTTTCCCAGGATACAAAATAGCCAATGTTACTCAGGAATAATGTAGCATTCTAATGGCGAAATAATTTTTGTTGGTCTTGTAGTTTTTAGTTTATTCAAATCTTTCCTCTTTATAATATAAGTATAGATAGGTAATCGACAATGTAATGAAATAATTATATGACAGGTAATTTTTATTTATTAATTTTAATCAAAATCTGATGAATCGTCACTGTCACAATTCTTGTTGTTCTGAATTATCGATGGTCACATGAATTTCACTATCTGACATTAGTATTTTGGGTTCTTCTGAACAACATTTTTCCAGTTTTCGGCAGTTACTTCCGCACATGCATTTTTAATAGATCTATTTTGTTTGCCGTGAAAGGGGGATTTGTATTATTTCGAGCGGCGTGTCCTTTAAACTGTGCCCATATGGCACTCGAACTAATATTAATATATTGGTAATCGAACTAATATTAGTTCGATTGCATTGTACAGCTTGCACAGAAAGAGTAGAAATTAAATAAAACTGAACTAAAATCTCTTTTTACTTGTAACCCTAAGACAACTGTCAAAACTGACGTAGTATGTGCGTAGTCCCTTGGTTATTAGATCGAGTCGTGAGTTAATTGTTGTTTTCTGTTATTATTGTTATATCAAAACGCTATTTCCCATCTAAAATGAATAAGACAATAAGAAGTGGCGCCAGAGAAATCATATACAAAGTATTTCGACGATGTTTGGCCGAATATCATGCCGGCAAACTTCTTACAGAACTAGATGATATTTACAATCGAGTTGCTGAAATGACTGGTAAGTATTCTTATTTATTTTTGCATTACATCTATAGTGCGTGTTTGAAACTAAAGATACATGTTTATCAGTAACCATAATCTGACAGAAATAATTGATCAATTGATGTTTATCTTTGATTTGTAGGTTATAATTTTAGGTTAGGAATTTCAAAACACTTGCATCACTTTTGACAAGAAAATATAGATCAACAGCGAAGTTTTGATGCTTTTGCGTTATGTCAGTTAAACTTTGTTTGTTTTATTATTTATTCATGTACAACAATAATTACTTTACTTCTCCGCGACTTAACGCGATTAGGCCCCAGAACAGCAAAGTAATTTATAGTAGTTCATGGACCTCCGTAAAGTAATGCCTGTTTCAATATTTTTTTTTATATAACTTTTTGTTTACTTATTGATTTCAGGAAGATCTGTAAGTACCGTTAGGCGTATAGTTGATGAAGGTCAAAATAATAATGGAAAATTTGGCACTCCAGCGAAAAACAGGAAAGGCCGTCCGAAAATTGAAATAGTCGACTTTACCGTATGCGCCATTTGTCAAATAGTACAATTCTACTACACAGTACGCAAGGAAGTGCCAACCACAAGAAAATTATTAGCGAGTGCAAAACAGGAATTGGGTATTCAATGTGGACTTGAAAAATTCAGGCAAATCTTGCATTCCATAGGATTTTCCTTTAAAAAATGCTCTTCAAACAGAGAGTCGCTGATCTTAAAAACAAATATAGCCGCTAAGAGAGAGAAATACTTACGAATTATTATGGAAAACCGAAATCTGCCTGAAGAATTACAAAAAAAAAATATTTATCTGGATGAGAGCTATATACATTCATCATATAAAGTAACCAAATGCTGGCAATCTTTAAAAATTAAGGGTGTGCAGCAGGATGTCTCAAAGGGTAAACGGTGGATTATAGTCCATGCAGGAAGTGCCCATGGATTTGTGCCTAATGCTCTGTTAATATTTAGTGGTGCAAAGAAAAAAGAAGATTACCATTCAGAAATGAATGCCAACAACTTTAAAAAATGGGTGACAGAAAAACTCATTCCAAATTTAAATGAGCCTTCCATCATCGTAATGGACAACTCGCCTTACCATAGTGTTGTGAAAGATAAAGCCCCAACATCGGCTACTCGCATCAATGACATCAAACTTTGGCTATTGGAAAACGACATTACATTCGACCCTACATTGAGAAAACCATCTTTATTGGAAATCGTCAAAAAACATAAGCCTGAGCCCGCTTATGATATTGATGAGTTATTAGGAGAGCATGGTCATGAAGTGGTAAGGCTCCCGCCTTACCACTGTGATTTAAACCCCATTGAGCTTATTTGGGGTATAGCTAAACAAAAAGTGGCTAAACAAAATGTAGTGCCAACGGACATAAAAAAAATCACTGAAGAAGCCTTCAGCCAGATAACTGTTGATATGTGGAAAAACAGCTGCAAGCATGTGGAGAAAATTGAAAAAGAATACTACGAAAGAGGAAGCATTCTCTACGAAGAAATAGATAAACTTGTAATAAATTTAGCTGATGATAGCAGTGAAAGTAGTAAGAGCAGTGGCTCTGATTTTTTAGATTAGATTCTGATTAATAAATCTTTAATTTAAAAAAATGTTTTTAATTATTTGAATGAAACATCACGTTTGGCGCCGTTATACCTAAATTTAATTATTCCCATAGCATGTCAATTGACAAGCTTAATTCTAAATTCGCCTGAATCTGTGTTGGAGTGACTGTGTAAATTTAGCCATCAGTGGCTTATCTCCCACTCCCAATTTTCCTATTCCTATTTCAATGTACTGTAGCAAAATCAAAGTCATTTAATCAAAATAAAACAAATTGTCAATACACACAAAATACAATAAAATAAAAGTCAAAATATAAAGTCAGTCAAAAAATATCATATAATGTCATGTAAATGTCAGTGTAGCAAAATAGGTCTCATAAATAACTTATATTTATATGACAACTCATTATTATCAAGACCATTCGGGTCCTAGTATTTGTGTTACCATACGAACGATGGTGGCGCCCTCATTTAATTTCTACTCTTTCTGGGCAAGCTGTATTGACAATGATACGGCGGAAGTCTAAGAACCCAATGGCCATATTCGGCAGCTATTACGTCGATCACATATCGTTTAGAGAGGTGTTTTTTTGTTTTTAATATACTAATACTAATTGTATTTTTAGCATGGAATTATCCACATTTTCGGCATGTCGTTGGAGCCAGTCAATAGTTTATTGTTTTTTGTTGGCCTGCGTCGGCATTTTATCAATTTGTCGTGAATGATAGGATGCGTTATCCATAAAATGATCAACGGTTCTACCAGAGACTGGAGCATTTCCTTAAACCATCTTTCGTAAACCTCCGCATTCATTTCTTCCTGTTAGTCCATTGTTTTTATTTATTTAAAGGCTAGCAAAGCATCTGACACGAATCCTTTCGTAGTCCCTGCATGGCAAATGATAAGGCGTTCTCCTTTTCCCATCGGCACTGAGCTGGTGAAAGTGGCGGTGTCGTCAGTCCAGTGCTTAGACACTGTGGTTCGCATTTAACCAAGTCTCGTCAGTGAAAATAACATTTGACCAATTACTATTTTTTTGGCTTCGCTCAAATATTTGCAGCGAGCCATAGCAACGTCGCAAAGTAAATCCAATTTCTTTCCAAAAAAGACGATTTTTGGCCACGGAAAAAACGACATTCACGCAAAGAAGCAACAAGTTTTCTAAGCGATGGAATTTATTTACGCAAGTAATAGTCATATTATATGACGGCGAATAGCTACAGCGTCGAAGTTGTCAACCGATGTCACCCGACGTGGTTGTGGTTGACGTTTTATCTTCGGCTTACGAAGCTTATTCCCCTCCCCTGCATGCCGCTTGTGCCAAAGGCTTTGGTAGTAATTTTTGAAACAGTAGGTCCACTAATACCTTTTGCGGCCGCAACCACAACACGCTCTTGCACTTGTCTTGCAACAGTGGTAAAAGCGAACCACCATTTTGATTTTTTGCTTCAAAGTAATCACGAACCTTGATCATCATTTCTCTCGTTTGTCCTTTCACCACTGATTCTTTCAGCATTTTATAGTTCGGATATTTAACAGTAGGTACAAAAATCAACACGGAAGAATACAAAGTACACAACTCAACGTATGGATAATGTGAAAAAACTCAGCGAACAGATATGCAGTGACTAGCACGGGCGTCTTGTTGCGTGTAACAGATTAAAACACACAAAATGGCGGTAGGCCATTGAGTGTTTCCACCTTGAAAAAATATACTTTAACGTTTTTGTTTGGATTTGTCGTTGTCCAGAATACCATGATAAAATAAAATTAGTACTACTACTCGTATATATAAAATTGGATCGATATCGTATTTACTGATCACTTATTTAGTCACAACACTATAACTATCAAACTAGATATGCCATCGAGAAAATAAATGATTGGAACTACTATAGCGGCGGTATCCACCCACAGTTTCATCTACTGAAAGCCACGAGTAACAGTCACTTAATACGGTTCTTATTTTGTTTATAACTGGTGTGTACACTTTTTGAAGATAATGCTTTCTTAAACTAGATTCTTTCGGAAGTTTTCTATAACAAATATACTTTTCCATGAATTTTATAAACTCGGGATGACCGAGTCTGTTCCACGGGATATTGCAGTTAATCAGGAACAAACAGAGATCTATGTAAAAGTCATTTGTAATTCCAGATCTCTGTTGATGTCGGGCACAATTTACATGCTTTAGGACATTATCTTTTTTTAGTTGAGAAATTGAAATGTTACACAGAGTAGGTACATAATATACCTGATTGGTCGGCATCATACCTCAGCTCATGATACGGCTCTATCCAGCTCTGAATGAAAGAAGGCGTTTGCTGAGATTTGGTTTGGTAAAATACTATTTACATGTTTTAAAATAAATGTGTGTTTTAATTGAGTATTTAAGGTCTATTCCACAACACACACACGGCACAACACATTTTTCATGATCGTATTTTAGATCCTTGTATGGCTCTATCCAGTACAAAATTGCAGAAACTTGCGGATCAGACATAATATCAACAACAACGTAATAATGCACGCACCGATTGCAATATAATTAAATGGCACGGCGTTAATGATTGAAATATGGCGCACATGATTTTTGATAAAGTGTGTAGTACTCAACATTACGTCTACCGCAACAAAATAGTCTGTTTAACTAGGCACGTAACGTAACTAAGTTGATATAGTTACATGATAAACGCGACCCTTTATCAAGCTAAGGGCATAACACTCCCACATCTTACTACAAAAGTAATTTTAATTATATTAAGTAAGATTAACTTTCCACTGACATTTTCGATCTCTCAGCCTGATTACGGGATAAATGTATTACGGGACTAAGAAAATGAGTGAGTACGAGTATGAATATGAGTTGTTAGTTTCAATATCGACTTCATAGTTTTCTTTCATCTTACCATGCGACCAAAAGTCCGAGTTTTGGTTATGAATGAGCCAGAGGCATGTATGAATCCCGTCTATCTTTGACTTCAAAAAAAGAGGAGGTTCTCAATTCGTCTGTATGTTTTTTTTGTAGAGTGCCTTTTGTACTACCGGGAAAACAATAGAGTAGCGACGCTGATCTTTTTCTGATAATTATGCGTCTTCCTCTTCGCAAACATGGTCGAGGCACTGCACCACCTCGGTAGTCCAAACAACATACTGAACACAAATTGCGTTATACGCAACTTCATCGCTATAGTGTGCAAACCGGCGTGCCAACATATTGCACCCTCGAATAATATCCATATTATTGGATAGATCTTCTGTAACCCAGTGGCCCAAGTATTTCAAATGCTGCACTCTTTTTACAGGGGAACTGCACGGAGACCCGAATGGGGCGGGATGGTATGCTTACATGGAATATAGAGACGCATATGTAAGTTTGTAATCCCATATAACTAAATACTTGCGCTTACAAAGTTACACACAAGCTGAAATTCTATAGACATGTGTAAATTGGATGACAATGCAATATCATTATAACATCAAGCTGATCTGATGATGAAGCTGGAAGGTGGTCAAAGGCATTCCATAATAAAACGACACAAACCCATCTAGTTTTGACTCGTTTGATTCGTCTCGTCAAGTAAAGTCAGCAGTACAAGTGCATGAACGATTGTAGTGCTCACAATGATCTACACTCGGCTTTATTGCCAACTGCTGCTGACTGCACTTTGGTTCTAGATGGTAACGAAGGTCTGAAGATGGAGCTGGAAGGTGGTTTATGGCACTCCATATAAAACGACACAACCCTATTGATTTTGGACTCGTTTTATTCGTCTCAACGAGTACTTTGATCCTAGTAGATCAGTAGGAATCAATCATCGGAAATAAATGCTACAAAAGGTTTTATTGTTTAAATGGCTTAATTTTTTGCCCAATATGACCACCCTAGGTTTCCCTCTCAGTGGAGTTGTGCATAAAAAACCGTTGCATGGAGTTGTGTGGGCGGTAAAAATTTTTGCGGTCTTACGGTTATATCTCTTAAAGGACTTACAATATCGTAAACTGCTCTTCGTAAAAGCTGTAGGGCATTTAATCCGGATCCTACGAAATTGATGTACCGATCAAACGAATTGTCATCCGAATAACCAGCCTTTTTGTCGTCAGTCCATAGCTCGTTCAGTCTCATAGGAAAAATCCTACGCTCAAACTATGAGACTTCGGGCTTGGAAGACGCAAAACACGCTTGGTCAATTGCTTGCCCCAGACAAAAATTTCCAGAAAATCCAAAGTCACAAAGAAGCTGGGACGACATTTTATCTAAATTGACCCAAGACTCTCTACTCAGCCAATGCTGCACTGCTGGTCGAGCCAGACTATTAGCTGCAGGAACAAAGGAAACCACTACTGGCTCCACGCACACCCCTCCCGAAACATGGGCACCTTCCTTGAACCAAATACCCTCCGACTATCTGTATGCCTCCGCCTCGGGGTCCCGGTCTGCGCCCCACATCGGTGTCCCTGTGGAAGCGACGTGGACCGACTAGGGCACCATGGTCTTTCCTGCCAGAGAAATTTCGAGAGTTATTGTAATTGGCCGGCTAGCTTTCTTTCAGGGCGGAGTATCAAGGTCGTTGTCGACGGTTCATGCTCTGATCTTAGCCCGTGAACGCTGGTGTACCGCAAGGCTGTGTACTATCCCTTACCCTGTTTCTTCTGCAGATCAATGACTTATTGCAGATTTGTAATATTCATTGCTATGCGGACGACAGTACGGGGGATGTAAGATACTCTGGCCAAGCTGACACCTCTCGGGACTATGTCGCTGAGTGCCGAACTAAACTTGTGTCCGAAATTGAGACGTCTCTCGGAAAGGTTTCGGATTGGGGCAGGGCCAACCTTGTTAAATTCAACCCCACAAAGACGCAGGTGTGCGTGTTCTCCGCGAAAAAGTCCCCGTTCGTGCTATATCCCCTCTTTGATGGCGCTCCCCTGGATATCCAATCCAGCATCGGGATTCTCGGCGTGGACATAACGAGTGACGTTCAATTTCGCGGTCATTTGGAGGGAAAAGCCAAATTGGCTTCGAAAAAATAATAAATAAAATAAATAAATATTAGGGGACAATCTTACACAAATCGACCTAGTCCCAAACTAAGCAAAGCTTGTACTATGGGTACTAGACGACGATAAACATACTTATATAGATAAATAAATACTTTAATACATAGAAAACATCCATAACTCAGGAACAAATATGCTAATATAAAAGCTTGGGGTATTGAACAGATCCAGACTGTACTTTACATCAAAGCACCTTCTTCAACTGTATAAGGCCCAGGTGCGGCCGCACTTAGAGTACTGCTCTCACCTCTGGGCGGGGGCGCTCTAATGCTTTCTCCTTCCATTTGAGTCGAGACCCTTGGTCCGTGGGGCCCTGGTGTTCTGAGTCTCTGCAAGGACTTGTCAAAGAGACTCAGAGATACCACAGGAGACCGAAGAGCTGGCAGCTTCCTCGCTCAACGCATCAGTCTTACGATCCAGCCAGGAAATGCTGCCAGCGTCTTCGGTACCATGCCGCAGGGGCCATTTTTAGATTGAATGTAGTTTTAGTTTATTTTATTTTAATATAGTTAGTTTTAATTTTTATAGATTGTTTGTATATGAGATATTATTGTGAGTTTTTTTAATTAAAATAAATATCCTACATAGATTGAAGCCTGGTTTATATTTTTTGGACGACCCATTCTCATATTAATGCTCATCAAAGTGGCGTTATTTTATATGTTGGTGTTTTTTTAATAATTTTTTGTGGGAGAGTTGTAGCCCTACATGTTAAATGAATTACTAAATGAAAAGGGCTTCTGATTTATGAAATAAAATTGAGATTCCATTACTTTGGGTGCTGTCGTAGCAGGTACATCAACCGCGATTGAACAACTCGTAACACAGCCTAAATTACTCTCCGAATTGTGAATTTAAGATTCTCTATACGATCACCCACGAATACAACCGTGTCATTATGGTAAACCCAACCACAATGGTCGAGTAATTTTTGGTCATGCTGCGTTTAATAATAAAGGTAAGAAATAGGTGGGTAAAAGGAAAAAGCCATGAAGGATGACAGAGTATCTCTGCGTCCGCAACTTGAAAAATTATAGGTATGTTCCAGCAAAAACCCATCTGAAGAGGCACTCCATGCGGCCTCAATAACGGCTGACGTCAAAGGGTACTGAGATGGAACAAATCTATTTTGATAAATTACTTTCTCTGCGATAAAAGTGTCGATTTCGGTTATTGGAATAGTCTTTTGTTGTACAAAGCTCATATATAAATATAATATACGTATTACATGGACAGAACGCATTTCGTAATGCTAATTGTAGAAAACCTGTTAATAGTAGGTAAAGTTAACCAAAGTGCTTCACAATTTATTACGACAGTTCCTGCAAAAAAACGGCCAAGTGCGAGTCTGACTCGCGCATTGAGGGTTCCGTTCAAATTAATAGGTAGGTATGTCAAAATATACGTCGTAAACAGCCTTATCTATTAAAAATTTAAAATCCAATGTAAGCAGAATCCTACTTTGTTAGTAAAATATACGCAGCAGTGCAGTGTGAGACCGTCTTTCAAATTTACAAAAAAATGTAGTTTCAGATTTTTCCCTATACTTGTAATAAAAGACGGTATTACTTCCCAAATTCCATAGTTCTAGGTCAATGAAAATCTTAACATATATATAAAAATAAATGTTTGTCTGTATGTCCTTTATAGAATCGTAAACTATGCATTTGATCATGTGATGATCTTAAGCAAAGTTGTTGTGCATGAGCCGAAGAAGGATCCAAAATTGGTATGACCAATTTTCGACAGATGGCGCCACACAACGGGGGCGAAGCCGCGGGCATCAGCTAGTTACCCTATAAATTTTGATTCCCTTGAGTGTCGAAATATACGTTTTTTGCGTCATAAACGGTTGTATCTTTTTTTACGTTAACTTAGGTGATTGATTTTTTTACAGTTTTAAGGAAAGAAAGAAAAGAAAGAAAGAATTTTTATTTATAACAAACAACAAACATTTATTTATAACAACAATAACACGTACACAGGCTAACATTAAAAGTACAAACATAGACATAGGTAGGTACATGTTGATGTCGTTATAAAGGGTCCCGACTCAGCGTGTCGCTGGTTAAAAAACCAGCACTGGTCTTCCGCCGGGCCACAGTATAGTAAAATCACGGAAGGCCACACAAACAAATAATACACTGACATAAAAGAAAAAAAATAATCATAAGGGACTGTAGACTTACCTATATGGTTTTAATTTCAACTTGATACCTCCACTCGTTCCCAAGATAAAGGGTCTCGACAGACAGATGGACGGACGGAGGACGTGATCCTTTAAGGGTTCCATTTTTAGGGTTCCGTACCTCAAAAGGAAAAAACGGAACCCTTATAGGATCCCTTTGTTGTCCGTCCGTCCGTCTGTCTGTCAAGACCCTTTTTCTCAGGAACGCGTGGAGGTATCAAGCTGAAATTTATATCAAATACTCAGGTCTACTGTCCCTTGGAGCTATGAAAAAATCAAACTTCTATCTAAGCCAACGCAATCAAAAGATACAGCCGTTTATGCCGCAAATTTCCGCATATTTTCGAAACTCGCAAGGGAATCAAAACCTACAGGGTGCTTCCCAAAAACTCAGAATCTTGAAATTTGGTACGAAGCAAGGTCTTATAGCACAGATAAAGGAAAAATTGCGAAAAACATAAATTTTTTTGTCTGTCTGTCTATATCAGTAACCAATCTATAATTTTCGACACTCGCAAGGGAATCAAAACCTACAGGGTACTTACCGTGAACTCAGAATCTTGAAAATTGGTACGAAGCAAGGTCTTATAGCACAGATAAAGGAAAAATTTCGAGAAGCAATATTTTTTTTGTCTGTCTGTCTATATCAAAACCAATCTACAATGATCCCACACTGCGCACATTTTGCTTAGGAGCAGGGGTCTGCTAAGACTGGATGTTCATAGATACATATAAATTTGTACGGAACCCTCGGTGCGCGAGTCCGACTCGCACTTGGCTGGTTTTTTTCCTTTTGAGGTACGGAACCCTAAAACCAAAAAAGTGATAATAGTCTTTAATGTTTTTTGCCATAGCATGCAACTTTTGAATCTGAAACTAATCCGTTATTTGTTATGGCACTACCTTGTCACAATGCAGTGTTCCCTTACGCCTCTAGATGGCGCTGTTTTAAATAATAGATTATTTTCTCTAGTGATTGCTAGATGGCGCTTAGTGGTGCATTATATTAAAACATTTTATGTTTCTAAATTTAATTAATTGAGATTAACTGTTGCGTTTTGAATGAGCATTTTGAGAATAGCTAATTATTTATAATAGAAATTTGATCCGTATAACATTGCCATAGACAAATTCTACATTGTTTATGAGTGATTTTTTACTAGAGGGTATGTGAGTGGTTTTGTCGAATTTTGACGGTGTTTTACTTGAACAGCTGATTTTTAATAATACGCTAAAAAATTGGCATAAAAAGCTGGGCACGGTCAAAATTCGGCATTCTGCAGGATATCATACGCTCCTAAAAAAAAAGGAAATAACTCCAGTACCATCTTCAATATTTAAAAAAAATTAATTCAGTGTCACTCTGCCCAAATTTGGGCAGCACAGCACGGTTTGGAACCTTGCTACCACTCCAACATCCGCACATCTTCCTCTGCGCTATTTCTTCGGCTGGCTGCCTGGAACCGAAGAGCTCTCCTTCCTTGCTTCTACGGCAAGACCTACTCCTGCCGCTTGCTGACCCTGGGGCCAGTACCTGCCTCCAGCCTTCTACCAGCACCGGCAGTCTACGCTTCGGACCCTAATCCAGAGAAGCCTTGCCAAGAAACGCTTTTCCACTCAACTCTCGAATCCGCGACCCTCGAGTTATAAATTTTTCTGTCAGTTAAGCCCAAGGGGCTAAATATACGTCTTAAACTGTTATTTTGTTTCACTCTAAACTAAACCCTAGGGTCTCACCTGCTCTACCCTGACAACCTATAACTAAATTATTAAGTCTGATTTACAAACAAAACGTAAAAATTATACCTATTGCTTAATTTTTCAAATATACCTATATGTACATCGTAATTTTATTGTAAGAATTTTATTTGTTTTATTTTTATGAGGAAAAGCTTACGCCACGCCGAAGTATTGGTGGCCTCTGACTTAAGCCCTCTTGGCTGACGATATCTATTGTTCAGTTTAAATAGTTCGTACCTCTTGTAATGGTAATCATGACTATAATTATCTTTTCTTTCTATCAATTAATAAAATCTAGAAAATAATACTGATTAAACCCTCTTAGTTACAGATTAGTAATTGTGCCATTAAATAAATATATCTTCTGTTTTGTACAGCTTAGTATGTGCAACATAGCATTGATGCAAGAATTCCAATAATACACATAGATAAAATATTGATTGTTTAGCCATTGTGTTTTCAGTTCCAATTTTTCAACAACGGTCGTAAACCCATTGGATATCGCGTGTAATAAACCGGGCTCGTACGCGTTTAGGCCGTCATCGTTAAATTGATAAGTGTGCTGTGAAAAAATAAAACTCTTTGTTGTAACCCAGGTTCATGTTTCAGCGTTCCGTCAAAGCGTTGACCTAATTCAAAAAGGCAAAGGTCATGTCTGAAATAAGTTCAGAACAGCCAATCAGTTGTTAAATTTTGTTAGAGCCAGAGAAAAATCTGTTGTTATTACAAATATTATAATAGTAGATTTTACCCGCGGCTTCGCTCGCGTGAACCATTAATATTTCAGAGAAGCAAGTAATTAAGGAAGCAAGCTATTATGCAAGCAAGCATGCAAGCCGGCATGTATGCGAGCATGCAAGCAGGTATGCAGGCATGTTAGCGAGCAAGCAGGCATGCAAGCAAGCAAGCATGCATGCATGGAAGCAAGCAAGCTTGTAAGCATGCCATCAAATATGCAAGAAATAATGCAAGCAAGCAATCATGCAAATAACAATGCAAGCAAGCATGCAATAAAATATGCAAGGAATAAAGCCCGCAAGCATGCAATCAAGCTAGCAAGCGAACCTGCAAGCTTGCAAGCAATAGTGCAAGCAAGCGTGCAAGTATGGCAGCAAGCCTGCAAACACGCAAACATGCAATCAAATATGCGAGCAATGCGTGGTCGAAGTGGAAATTACCATGATTTATCCAATTCGTGTGAGGGAAAACTAAGGAGCCAGTGAGATAGCACACACTTGACTGATCAGGACACTATTTCGAGACGCTACTGTAAACAAACTGGTTTTTTTCCATTTGTTGACAAAATAAGGAGATTCAGGGCATTGGATACACGTGCGTGAACATGCAACATACAATTGACCATGGTCACTCATGAGTGAAGCACGATTTTTCCAGATTCACTCCCACCCACCACCACACCGTACCGTAGGTATATCCATACTTCCATACTATACTAACATTATAAATGCGAAAGTGTGTCTGTCTATCTGTCTGTTACCTCTTCACGCTTAAACCGCTGAACTGGTTTAAACGTGAAGAAGTAACAGTCAGACAGATATTATCACAACTACACTAATACATATTATAAAGATGAAAGATTTGTATTTTTGTATGTAACGAATAAACATAAAAACTACTGGACCGATTTCAAAAATTATTTTGCCGCTAGAAAGCTACATTATCTTATCACTGAGTGACATAGGCTACTTTTTACCGCGAGAAAATACCTTTTCCTACGGGAAAATTAATTTAACGCGGGCGAAGCTGCGGATGGAAGGCTAGTTTATAATATTAGTATGGATAATTTGGTCAAAAATACAAAACCATTCTTTATTTGTAACGAAAAGTTAAATGATAAAAGTTTTATAGTCCTTTTATATTGATTCCCTTTTCAAATTTTAATCCCCCTTTTTACAACCTTAAGGCATGATTTCGGGCATAAAAACTATTATATACCTCTTCTCACATCTCAAACTATATCTATATCAAATTTTATTTAAATCGGTTCAGCGGTTATTGATTCCCTATACAAACTTTCACCCCCTTGAAGGGTAATTTCTGGGATATAAACCACCCTGTGGCCTTTTCCCGAGACTCAAACTATCTGTATACCAAGTTTCATCTAAATCAGTTCAGCGCTTAAGCGTGAAGAGGTACCTAACAGACAGAAACACTTTCGCATTTATAATATTAGTAGGTATGCACTAACCTGACGTTTTTCAACCGACGAAAAAAACGGAGGATGTACTCAAGTCGACGCGTATACATATATATATTTTTTATGTATGATCAATTGATCACGCATAATATAAATTGAATTCAATGGTTTATTTTTTATCATTGGCGATCTAAATTAGGTATCTACTTAGCGTCGAGTACTTTATTACAGCCTGTTTATTATTAAGTACTTACATATTTATTTTTTGTCAAATTTTATTAACAATAAGTAGAAAAATAGAAAATTGTATGCACTAGAAACAATATGATTTACAAATGTTTTTTACTAGCTTTTGCCCGCGACTTCGTCCGCGTGGAATTAGTAATTTGGGTAGCTTATCCCGTGGTAATTTCAACAAATCCGTCCTTATTCTATGTAAAATTTAGCCTTTTATAGGCAAAGAGTTTGGGCTGAGCGTTGATGCGTCAGTCATTCAATCATTGAGTACTTTTCTTTTTATATGTATAGATTTTTGATTACTTCATGATAGAATATTGTACTGCTGCTTAGCGGTAGGATTAGCGAATATAATGATGACAGCAATCCATACGGACATTGCATGAAGCCATTTGTCATAATTTCTGATTAGTACCCCTTTAATTTTTCATGAAAGTGATACATTATCCTATTAATATCATAAATGGAAAACTTTTTATGTTTAGTTGCTTGTATTTCTAATTACGGGAAAATGCAAAGTTCCCATTCAAATAGGAATAAGTGAATTCTTAAGATTGCTAAAGTGTCTCTATAAATGCAGAGTTCCCGCGGAATTGAAGTATCTTTATTAGATTGATTTAAAAAACTTTCACTAATATAATTGAAAGCTAGGTTTTGCCTGTCATATTGGCTACATACTTTTTCCTTTAAAAAGTGCAAAATTCCTAGAGGATAGAATTAATTCTACATTTAGACTGATTTAAAAAAAAACTTTCATTTGTAGAAAGGGACACTGTTACTGATAAACAGTGGTTACTCTGGTCCCGAAAAAGTGTAACAGTTTCCATGTTATAGAAATAACTGTTTTGACCTATTTCAATAACCATAAATTAAAAACTTTAAAAACCCCCAACGCAATTAGGCCACCCACGTTTGAAAATAAATTAAATGATCGGTATGCGTCTAATATCCCTTCCGCAGCTAACAAAAGAGCTGATAACATTGAAACAGCTGAACCGATTTGGATGAAACATGTCTAAGAACCATCGCCAAGAAACCCGCTTTCAAATAAAAAGAAACCGCATCCAAATCAGTTAACTTGTTTAAGAGATATGATGCCACAGACAGACAGACACACACACGCGCACACATAGCGGTCAAACTTTATAACACCCCTCTTTTGTGTGGGGGGTTAAAAATTCTTGAATGTCAATCAGAGACTGTGTAGCTTTTTATTGTAGTTTATAGTTCGGCGACCATTTGGAGGGTAAGGCTAAATTAGCCTCGAAGAAGCTCGGCGTGCTCAACAGATCGAGACGGTATTTCACTGCAGCCCACCGCCTCCAACTTTATAAGGCGCAGGTTCGCCCACATATGGAATACTGCTCTCATCTGTGGGCGGAGGCTCCCCAGTACCAACTTCTCCCTCTGGATCGCTTACAACGGAGAGCGACTCGAATAGTCGGCTGCCAACGAATTTTTGATCGACTTGACTCCTTGGCGCTGCGTAGAGATGTAGTTTCACTGTGCATCTTCTATCGCATGTACAAGTACAACGGAGAGTGCTCCGGCCGAGGAGTTATTCGGGTTGATCCCTGCCGCATCCTTCCGTCACCGCCCTACGCGACAACACTTCCATCCTCACCATCTGGGTGGTTGGCAGTCTTCTACTGTGCGTTTTTCCAGAAATTTCCTGACTCGCACAGTAAAGCTCTGGAATGAAGTACTTGCTGCGGTATTCCCGGACCGATATGACCTTCAAGCTTTCAAAAAAAGAGCGTACCTACTCCTACCTAAAAGGCCGGCAACGCACTTGTGACTCTTCTGGTGTCGCAGATGTCCATGGGCGACGGTAATCGTTTACCATAACGCGATCCGTCTGCTCGTTTCCCCCAATACCATAAAAAAAAATTAATTGGAAAAGTAACAATCAAACACTTAATAATAGTGTTTTAACGCGAGTTATTTGCAAATAAGGCAGACATTATGAAATTTTATCGTTCAATAAAAATATGGTCTCAGTTAAGTAAAACCGTGAAAATTATATATCTGTTCAATATAACAAGTAACGTCAAAACAGAACAGTATCTTCATCTTAATAAGTGTATGATACATGATAACAAAACAAAGAGCGAACATGACGCTTTGAATTACTATCCATTATAAATACAAGGAGGGATAACAGATGTAGATAATCGTATGAAATTACAGCTTCATGTTACCTCAACGGCTTCAATTTATCAGATTGATGTAGGATACAAGTGTTAAGATTATGTCCCAGCGACTTTAATTTAACGTAGATAAAGTAGTATCTGTATTACAGCCTGTTTTGTTGGATTTTTCAGGGTTCCTTACTCCAATGGCGAATACAAAATCCTTAATACTATGATCCCTTTGTCTATTCGTCCCTTTGTCACCGCCCTTTTTCCATCAATGGACAAAGGGAAGCTGCATGATGAAATTTAAGGTAAGGTATATAAATATTACTCTATTATATTCTATAATATTACTCTTATAAAACCCAATGTAAATACAGGCATGATACCAGCCTTTGATTGGGCCATGCAATTTTAAGCATAAACATCGTTGTTGCGTAGTTTTAAACTTTTCCACGTAGTTAAAAATTGCTGCCCACTTTTTACATTTTTAACCCCCGACAAAAAAAGAGGGATGTTATAAGTTTGACCGCTATGTGTGTGTGTGTGTGTGTGTGTGAGTGTGTGTCTGTCTGTATGTCAGTGGCACCATAGCTCTTAAACGGGTGAACCGATTTGGATGCGGTTTTTTTACTAGAAAGCAGGTTTCTTGGCGATGGTTCTTAGATATGTTTTATTAAAATTGGTTCAGCCGATTCAAAGTTATCAGCTCTTTTTTTAGTTGCGAAAGGATCTTAGACGCATAATGGGTAATTACTTTATTTTCATACATTTATGTGAGCACATTGCTTTCGGGTTTTTAAAAAATTTAATTTATAGTATAAATATGCGTTTACTAAACTGAAATCGCTTAATTACCTTAGACATTTAAAAGATGATAATTGATAACGCGTGGATCGAATAAAATGAGTGCCCAAAAATAAAAAATAAATTTTATTGTTGTCTAGTAACTATTAAAGTCGTTACCAATCGATATAACGGATAATTTTATGTTTATTTACCTCGGAAAACATTTTTTCTTAAACATGCAATTAAATATTGACGTTGTATTCTTTATAATCAAGTTTCCGGCGCGGCTAGACGAGAGGACGTTAATAGAATTTTCTCAAAAATGGTATGAAATGTTGCCATTACGTCATCAAAGACGTCGTAGAAAGTAACGCATCCTGGAGACTAGCTGCTAGCGACCAGGAAGTAATCTCGAGCTGCCAGGAAGTAAGTATGAAATTCCATTACATATCAAGTGTTCAAATTAGGAACCCGTGCCGTGCTTCTACGTCTGTGAAAAACTTAAACTATTAATAAAAAAGTTCACACTTAAGAGGATGTATGCAAATTTGATAGTTCTCTGATTAAATAACTGGAACATTTTTCACTAATTTTATGTTGTTGTAATTACAATTTTCGTGTTTCAAATGTTTCAAAATTAAGAAAATTCTTATTAAAATGATGACGTTTGTAATTTAAAGTTGGCAGATATCTAAGTGTTGCCGGACAATTGTTGATGAATCGATTAATCGTCGATTATTAATTGCGGCGCACAAATAATCTAAATATCGATTATCCAATCGATGTATCGATTAAATCGATTATATCGATATAATCGATACTAAGATTCATACAATTAATCTCGATTATAATGGGTCAAGTACACGATATAATCGATAATCGATTATATCGATTGTTAATATTTTACAATTTAATCGATTTAATCGTTTAATCGATTATAATCGATATAATTGTATTAATCTTAGTATCGATTATATCGAGATAATCGATTTAATCGATACATCGATTGGATAATCGACATCTAGATTATTTAGGGGAAAAATAATCGATTAATTAATAATCGATTATCCGGCAACACTAAGATATCTAAACATCGCCGCCCGGTACCTTTAAAAAAAAAACAATCATACCATTGACTGACATAGGTTAGCGAGTGAGTAGCTAATGGCGGGTCGTAGATTTTCTTTATTTTTTCAATGTGTACTTTTATTTTATTTTTATCAACTTGTTTCATTTTTGAGAAAAGCACTATACAAGCTTCACCCAGTAATCGCCATCCTGGCCTCGTATCATTGCTGGCCTCACCTAGCGGTTCGGCCATCAAACTTCTACTCGTCCAGGATGGCTTACTTACTGGTCTCTGCAGTAATGTACTATTAATTCAAAATTACAGGCGTACAATGTGTTCTTTTTTAATTTCCATTCCACATAAATTTGAGACCCGGCATCAAACTATAAGCAATATTTTTTTTTGGTTCATTATGCCATTCTGCCACTGCGCCTAGTAAAAATAAATATTTATGAATTATTTCTGTTTTCTATTAAATCCCAGTTGGAAATACAACAAAGCAAATAGTAACAAATGTGCTAGTTATATTTTTTATCTCGTTCACTGAGGTATATTTCTCTAAAAATAAACCTTTGATTTTTTGGACTTCTTATTTCGTTGCATGTTTGAGAAAACGGGAAATGGAGTTGCCAGCTTCATAAACTATCCGGCTTCGCTATTGCTCGGCCGTTTATAAATATTCGGCCGGCAACCCCTTACTTCCCGGCCTCTATAGTAATGTAGGTACTAGGTATTACCGTTTTCATAAGAGCCCTTGGTTTGACACAACTTGTAGTACTTACCTATTAACGTTGGCGCTATTGCTTGAAGGGTATAGTAGTAAAGTTTTGCAAAGAGTTGCCTAGGTGAAACGATAAGAAGTAAAAAATTAATAATCGGTTGCCCGTTATACCTATCGTTTAACGATATTGTAACTGTTGTGAGTACTAACCGTAAATCGCAAGTGCGAAACATAACTATGGACGTTCCCTTTGTTTATTTGGTTTCTTATAGAGATTTATAATGTTTTATGAAAGTTTTCTTTTTAGCATAATTAAAATTTAATAGCACACGCTCAATAGACGCTTCCCAAATGGCACCAACCTATTATTGTCGTTTTAGTAATAACCCACTCGCCTATGTACGTATACAGAGGAATGGATCGCTCAGAACCTACATTAGCGGAGCTAATTAATGTCGGTATAATTAATTTCTTGGTGTGCTCTTCATTAATAGTACTATACTTCCCGTAAATGAAATCCATTCTAATATTATAAAGCTCAAGAGTTTTTTGTCTGTATATTTGTTTGTTTGTTTGGTTGGACGCGCTAATCTCAGGAAATACAAGTACGAAATGAAAAATCTTTTTTTGTTGAATAGTCCATTTATCGACAAAGGTCCTAGGCTATAATATAACATCAAGCTACGACGAACAGGAGCTGAGCTCCAATGATTAAAGCGGACGAAGTCGCGGGCACCAGCTAGGGTAAGATAATATTATAATGTTGGTAAATGTGACAGACAAGTTAGTAATTAAAAAAAAAAAAAAAATTGGAATCGTACATGAACTCTAACAATGGTTAGTCATGTTATGGAGACCAAGGTCCCAAATTCGAATCTTGGTATAAACAGACAATATTCCTAACTAGCACACAAGCTGCTTATACAAGCATTGTATAGCCTAATAGTTGCACAGGAGTCGTTTAAGTGGAGTACAATTTTTCTTGAGATGTACAGTTGCAGTCGTGAGGAAACCTGTATACACTTGCGAAGAAATTCAATGGTGTGTATGAAGTTCCCAATCCGCACTGGGCCCGCGTGAGAACTACGACCCAAGCAACCCAAGCCCTCTCATTCTGAGAGGAGGCCCGTGACCTGCAGTGGGACGTATATAGGCCGAGATGAAGTGAAGAATATGAAGTACAGTTGCATATTTAAAGACCCTTTAACATCTACGTGATACAATAGCTGTTAAGTAGCACTTGCTTCACCGCCTTGGCTGCCAACGTCAACAACGTTAATTTGTATAACAGGTCGGAAATAATGGGATGAATGGTAAGACTGTAAACCTGAACTGTAACTGATTGTGTCTCTTGGTGAACATGGTCCCGAAATATTGTTTAAGTTGCGATTATGAAAGATGATGAGTGACAAAGAGGACGGCATAGCAAATGATCGAACAGAGTGACAAAGAGAAATGGAATGTACGGATTAAAAGTAGCATAAGTATAGTTAGTTTAGCTGAATAGTATAGGGGCAATGGCCCGGAAAGATTAAATGAGGAAGGAAACAAGAAAGAAATTGTATGAAGCATGGCAGTACGAGAAGTAGCGTTTGATGGAACTGGACTGTATGAGGTAGCCAGCAAAGATAGGTCTCCGATTATGTTGGAGGTTAGACGATAGGGGAAAAAAAAACTGTAACTGATAAAACAAATTTAGTTGTCATTGTAAAGTCAGATCAGATGAAATATAAGATGTAATATCGCTACAGGTACCTTACCTAAGAATAACATTTAGCTAGTTGTGTTCTTTTTGAATTTCTTTCAAACGGGCGCTACGGATGACAGAGCTGAATGCGTATCAAACATCCATGTTTCTAGCAATACCTGACTCGTCGGGATACAGTTAAAGATTCGAGATGACTGTGAGGAGTTATTGCAGCCGCCCTTTACTGCGAAACCTTAACAGAGTTTGTAACAGTGAGCTTTGCACGAGGAATAATTTTTAAAATATAATAGGAAGGAGTTTATTTTTAAATTATTAAAAAAATATCAACTACAATCAGATAAATAATACCTTGAAACCATTATAGGTAACAAATAACACGAAGAGACCGGATTTACACTATAATGTAAATGGTATCATTGTCTACGATCATCAAGATTCTTATTCAAACGGTTGCCTGAATGCAGCATACCCCAGTTGAGCCCGATAAATCTTTGGTGCTCTAAACTCGGCCGAACTCGGCTTACGAAGGCGAAAATCCTAAACTCTTAAAAGCGCGGTCGCAAAAATAACACTTAAGCTGATCCTAGCAGCCTGGTGAAACTATTTACGTTGTCCAAAATAAACTTTTCGCAACTTCTCATGAGTTTTGCGTTGCCGCGGGATAGGAAGGTTACGGAGATCAAATTTATAACTATCTTTCCCGTGAGAGACGAGAAACGAATCTACTTTTTATCATGAACCTTCGAAAAAAAAAATCAAATACGTATGGCACTAACGAGCCCTGTGCTACATATCTGACGGTCTAACGAAATACAGTCGGGGTAAAAAAAGGTTCGTCACCTTAAAGTTAACATTTGCTTGTACCAAGGCAATTATCAGTCCTGCCAGCCAACGTTTAATTTCATACGAAACTAAAATTTTCATTGACATATGCAATAGCAGGCTAATCCAAACTGAACATGTTTATGGGCATTAAAAAAAACAACCTAAACGACCGATACCGTAAAGTCAACTAATAAAGATAGATACAGAGAAATATGTCAACGGGAAAACCAGAAAACTACGGCTATCCCGAAATGTTAATCAAGTATCCCTAAATGATTGACTTGTTCATATTCATATTTTGTATTGATTTTTTACAGAATTAAAATAAATGGTAGTTATTACGGTAAAATTTATTTACATAAAACTTAAACAAAAACGAGTATATCCGCCATTCGCATCCATCACGGATTGCAGTCGCGTTGGCATTGAGTTAACAAGGCGAGAGCATATTTCCGTTCCTCTGAAACCCTCCCAAACATTTCAAAAATGCTCTACTACAGCTGCCTTAGTTCTCTCGTTATTATTCGTCCATTGCTGCACCATCAGCTGATTTCGTAGGCCAAGGAATCACCACTACTTCAGGATTCTGGTGGAACCTGTCGTTCACGATACGGGCTTTGTGAATGAGGGCATTGTCATGGATATAATTGAACTCTGCCAGTTCATCAGCGGGAAAAACAGTACGAACGCTTGGAAGCATAGTGTCCTATAGTGGTGGAAGTTCAATAAGCTCGCCGACTCCACCAGCCGAGATCCAACCCCAAATGTTAGCAAATATGCGTCGAGAACTAAAATTTGGCAACACGTGGCCTTCCGAATACTTCGTTCCGTTTATTCTCCACAAGTTTAGTCTGCCATGTTGGGATGATTCGCTCTTTTCATCAGTAAAAATAGTGTGACTCCAATCAAAATTTAAATATGTTCTGCAAAATTTAAGCGTGTTGCTTTTTGAGCATCAGTTAATGCCACTTTCTTGGCAGGACGTCGGTGATGAAGTCCCATAGAGTGTAATTAGAAAATTATTCGCGGAGATACGTCAAATAATTCGGCGAAATAATTAGTTTTCATGAAACCTTCTTTAAGAAAGGAGGTATTATATACTCAAATTCAAGTGCCTTCTTAAGCTCGGTTTAGACCTGCAAGAAAAATCGTGCAAGCTGCATTACATTGCCAGGCTGTAAAGCCAACGAGTTTGCAGTGGTCAATCAAGCGCCGCTATGTAATTCAACTTGCACGATTTTTCTTGTAGGTCTAAACCTGGGCTTTAGAAATATACTTAAATATTATGACGTCAACTCGTATTTTTTTAACTGCCCAAACTCAACCTACTTGGAGAAATTGTCCTCCAAAGCACTGAAAAGTGACTAAACCCTCTAACTTCTGTAGAAATTTTTTTTTCGAGCAATTGCAAATTATTACTGGTTTGATTATATGTTTGAGAACATGAAAAAATAATGAGCACGTGTTTTGTGTTATCGGCTCAAATTCATATTTTCCTAAAAAAGCACCGATGAAAAATATAAAACCTTGTAGGATTCTTTTTTATGAAAATATGAGTTTGAGCCGATAATAACAAAACACGTGCTCATTATTTTTTTATGTTCTCAAACATGTAATCAAACCAGTAATAATTTGCAATTTGAAAGAAATTAATAAGCACGAAATTTCTCTTTATGATATGAAACCAAATAAAAATTAAGGCAACGGTTACGCGAATCGAAATTAGCTTTTAAGATAATAGGTCAAGTGGAGAGATCCCCTCGGAAGCCATTAACACTTGTACGAAAGTATGCTTGTACAAGACTGTTTTTATTAACATTTATAGTACAACATACTAATATCGCGTCCGGGAAACTCGCAATATCATGTCATCCAATATACCATAGTGTTTCAAGTCAAAAGTCTTTGATCAGTGTGTGTTGCCAGTGGTGACTTAATATGGCTGAATTTTAAAATGTTTAAGTTTGTCAATGGACGAACTTCACAACACCCTTATCGCAGAACACCGTATAAGTATTCAAAACATCCAATTGCCAGAATACCTCAATTTCAAAAAGTTAGTTAACCTTCACGTAGGTATAATTTGCTTTGCTATTTTCTTTATTAGTGCTGGTCACTTACATTGAAGTACCAATATTATAAAAAAAAGATTATGTGTGAGTTGATATGTCAGGCAAACATGATGATTGCCGCATACCGCAAGCTAAAAAAAAATTTAGGCATTTTGAAACTACGACATTTTGCCTTTGTGCAGTTTTCAGTTTAAGTTATTTTTAAATGATTTTGTAGGTATCTGTGATTCGATATTTTCGATTCGGCATATCGGACATGGAGATGTTTTTTTAGGTTAAAGTTATTATGACATTTGTTCATTTTAGGAATGCGACAATTTAATATTTTATTATGAGCACAGGGCAATTTTAAATTTAGTCAATTTAGTGAATTGGGCATTATGCAAATAAGGTGGAATAAGCCCTACTCGCAAACGATGCCTCATAAGAAAGATCAAGGTCACTCTAAAGGGGGGACGGAATGGCTATGCTCGGAGTTTCTCTGCGGGATCACATTAGAAATGATGAAATCCGCACAAGAACTAAAGTCACCGACATAGCTCGAAGAACCGCCAGGCTCAAGTGGCAGTGGGCGATGAAGCTAAAAAGTTCTCGAGTGGCGTTCACGGACCAAACGACGCAGTGTAGGTAGGCCTCCAACAAGACGGAGCGAAGGCCTCGTTAAGGTTGTGGGAACGCGTTGGAAGTGAGTGGCGCAGGATCGGTCTATTTAACGAGCATTGCGAGAACCCTATGTTCAGCAATGGACGTTTTTCGGCTGAAATGATGATGATGATACTAATACAACATCCTTTATGAAGGACTTGGGTGTAATGCATGACTCGAAACTTCTTTTTGATAGGCATATTGATAACATAGTTAGTAGCGCTTTGAGGTCGTTAGGTTTTATAATGCGTAGCTCATCACAATTTACTCAAGCTAAAACATTTAAAGTACTATATTGCACTTATGTCAGAAGTAGACTGGAATATGCTTTTCAGATTTGGAATCCCTGTTATAAAACATATGCCGACCGAATTGAACGTGTCCAGATGAAATTTATTATATATCTATGTTTCAAACCACTGAGCAAGTAATCACTACGTTTTAAGAGACGGCACTTCCATCAAAGCCATAAACTGAATTATGAACGTAGTTTCTACCAACTTGAAAGTGACAGTCAGAGGAACCAACATAAAGTGTCAATGTCAAGCCATTAGAGATGTAGCACTATGCCATCGATATCGATAAATATTAAGTAGTACCTAGGTATACCTACCTAAAAAGGTACTACTTAATATTTATCGATCTTTGTAATATTTTTATGCATTTTACCAGGAAAATAATTACAAATAGCACATCAATAAAATTTTATTGAAAATCTAGTGATTTATGAATAAGTTGAATATGCTACCTACGATAACCACACAATTTGCAACAAATATGTATGTATAGCTTGATTAACAACAAATTAACAACAATCTTGAGAACTCAGGTCCATAATAAAATGTCAAGCTCGTGGCAGAAGTCAGTTGAAATCTGAAACAGAAAGTAATTACAATTAATTAATTTAATTAAAATAAAAAATATCGATAACTTCAGCACAGCACTATATGTAATGGTTATATGAAAATATGGTAATGCTAAATATTACATAGGCTCATAATATTTACTGTTAATGCGACTATCTGTTCTGCCGTCGTATTTATAAAGGGCACAACTGCAAACTTGCTCAGAACAGAAACAGCATAAGTTTACAAAGAACAAGTGTGCACTTAGGCTCTTTCTGTTTCACAAAAAATACTAGTTGTGCCCCTTTTTCTTACGACGGCAGTGTTAACGACCGCTTTAGCCTAGTTGGTAGTAACCCTGCCTACGAAGCAAGAGGTCCTGGGTTCGAATCCCGGTAAGGGCATTTATTTGTGTGATGAGCACGAATATTTGTTCCTGAGTTATGGATGTTTTCTATGTAATTAAGTATTTATTTATCTATATAAGTATGTTTATCGTCGTCTAGTACCCATAGTACAAGCTTTGCTTAGTTTGGGACTAAGTCGATTTGTGTAAGATTGTCCCCTAATATTTATTTATTTATTTATTTATTTATTTATTTATCATTAACACTGTTGTAAGCTGTTTTTACTCAAATTTACCTATACAACTAAAAAAACATACAAAACTATGCAATAGCTTAAAAATTACTTGTTCGGGTCAAGCGGAAATCTAGCCAAAAGTATGTCTTTACTTAACCTTCTCACTCTCCGGACACCACAAATTACACACTTTCGCAAAGATTTGCCACCCATAATGTCTGTTTATGGAGTTAATTGCAGTTTTTTAATAAATTTAGTGAAAATAAGAACACCACGCGACAGATTTGACTTGATGGCGGCAATGGCGTACGTCACATGCTGGCCAACATGAGGTGAAGTATAATGCGGCTAAATTACGGTGTCGGGGTTGGTATATTAGGACAGAACATTAACTAACTCTTTTATTTGGCAAGAGTGTCTTAGTTATCAATGTTGGTACAAAGTACGTTCATAATTCCATACATTGTGTTTTTTATATGAAGTGTCGATAGGCTGTTTCAAACTTAAATGTCCCTATAAATCGTCCAATTATATTGAAATATGTCAAAAACAGCATCTTATTCCTTTGCACCGCCGCCGTGACATAGCCGATATTACTTATATTCTTGGTATCATCAGTGGCAGTACAGACTGTCCTGATTTGCTTCATAAATTGTTCTTTAACACGCCAATTCTGCCGTGCAGATTTTAAAACGCAGTAAGTGCAAAAATGTGGTTTCGAGAAAAACGCAAAAAACTACTTCAAACTTCGTTTTTTTCGTTATTTCGAAGAATTTAGCTAAATTTACACTTTAACTATAGAGTAAATGTTACAAGAATTATTTACAAAAAAAAAAGAACATCCTCAGACTTATATTAAGCATGAGAGGAGGTTTTTAAGAAAATCTGAGCTGTTACTGCTGTTATATTTTTACTAAAAATCATTCAGAATACCGAATAATATGCAGTAAAAAGCTTGATACTGCAAAAATTTAATCGTGTTTGCAGAGTAAAGTACAGTATTGTCATCATATTTACTGCATTTTTGTTAGAATGTAGCTGTTACATCACTAGCTTAGTAAGACATCACTAGTTTTATATAGTCTGTCTCGGTCACGCCATCTGGCGTTGCGTTCCTTCTTTTTGGTTTTACCACCTAAGGCAGCCATTGTGACTCTCTGTATTTTAATAGAAAAATAATATAAGAACAGTGCCAAACAAGTCTTTTATTTAACATAAAGATACAACAGTAGCATTCATTAGAAATGCTACGAGTTATTTTACTGCTTTTTGTAAGGAAATTTAACGCAAAAATGTATAAAATGACTGAGTAAAATACACATTCTACAATATTTTGTTATCGGTATCATTAGTCACCATCATTATGTATAAATAAAACCAATTTAAGTTTTGGATAATAATGAAAGATTACCATTAAAAACTTTAAATTATGTTCAGTCTTAATTGAGAACAAAGTCAAAATAATACACAAAATTTAAATGTATTTATAACTTTTTATTTAGTTAAAGCTAACATGGTAACAAAACAAAATAATCAGTCCCACTGAGTTTACTTGTACTTTGTTTTAAAATAGTAGTTATTACTTATAAACCTATAAAAAATTAATTACGTTACCTAAATTATGTAGAACTAGGAATTTAGTTCTGAGATCAGATTCATAATTATGTGTACATATAAAACTTAATTTAACTAAATTAACAACATGTATTTTACATTCATTTCAAAGTTACAAAAAAATTATAGGTATGGTTTCTTTTAAAAGTATAGTTATACTTAAGTAAAGTCCCACTTGCAAGTAGTTGTAATAAATAAAAAAAAGGATTTTAGGTACAGCAAATCAAATGCAGAATGTCGAAAAGGTACAACAATTAATTAAAAGTAATTATTTACTTAAGTTTTTTACCTATAATTCTGTAAAGTACAAAAAAGTTCTACAAGATTTTGTAAAAAACCAAACATCGCTATTAAAAAAAATTAAGCTGTACATAATTTTCGTCAATATGCTTATTAAAAATTCACAACAGTAGGTTGTTCTTCGGAATTTTGTAAATTATTTGTCATCGCTAGAATTTTTCTCGATCTAGAATTAATTTTCTTATTTCTGTAAACAAAATAAAATCTGATGTCAAAGAATTACCACAGAGAGAATGGAACGGAAAAAGATAATCGCGTAACAAACATACAAAAAAAATGAAGTCGGATGAAAATACAGAAGGTATCTAACGTACCTACACGAATAAAAAAACAAACATGCACTAGAACTATTAAGTGAATAGATTTTTTTATAAATATTTTGTTAATGTATTATTTAAATTATACCTTGGCTATCTTCTAATCTTTCATATCCAGCTTTAGGTATTTATATAACCAATTTTTTGTTTGTTTAGAGTCAATAAAATAAAACGCATATCCCTGTGACATGTGCATAATACAATTTAATGCGTTAATAATATGTAAATAACCGAATTTCAAGTATAAGTATGTACTTACCTCGAATGCACGGCAGTCCTCGAATCACAGAACGCCACTGACCTATCCTGCTCGTACGGCGTTCGAGACTCCGCCGACCACCTAATATTATATTATTCATTAATTTTACTGAATAATATGCAGTAAGTAACGCCAAAAATGCAGTACAAACATTAAAAAATATTAATCTACTAACTTAAATGCAGCAACTCAACGTATACTGCGATTTAGCTAGTAGACTTATATATTCGTACGATTAGCGAATACCGACCAAAGAACAGTAAACCTTTTATCCGCCGTGAAAATCGCAGTACAAAGTAAAAAAAACCGTTAATTTACAAAGTAATACGCAGTAAATTTTACGTATACTGCAATTTAAATAGAATTATATTATTTTTATCTTTCAATAATTACTAACTAACTCAAAGTAAGTTGCCTAATGACTGCATTTTAAATGGCCATTACAGATGAGCGTAAATTGTATCTTTACAGTTTAAATAAAGTAAGTTGTTTCTTACTGCATTTTGGTTAGTACTACAGTGTATTATTTACTGAGCACTTTGACATACTGCTCGTAGAGGCTTCGAAGGAGGCTCCGGACCAAAAAACCGATTACATATATATGTGCGTTTCGATGCACTGATTCCAAATCACTAATAAACAGAAATCACCCAAAATGCCACTTACTGCGTTTTAAAATCTGCACGGCAGAATTAAACTTAGAAGATTCAATCCCCCTATATTTCTTAAATTCTCATCGACTAGATACAAGCAAAATAGCTTTCTCAGGCGTGCTAGTAGTAATCTAAACAACCTGGTGAAGGAGATGGATATTGATATATTCAACTGTAACATCCCGTTAGTGAGGCAAGGATTGGTGATGAGGTGCTTTGATTGAGCGTGCCGTTGCATTGCTGTGTTATATGTATTTTTTGCTGTAGGCCCTACTCCGGTTTTTTTCTGGGTAGTGCAGCGTCTACCTAATTTAATCAGATATATTACCTGCAAAATTGTTCAGTGTGTATCTTGAAATGCGAGAATTCCGTTTGAGATTTTGTGGTGTTTTGTTTTGCATGATGTGCCGTTTGTTATAGTGCGCGTCACCTCGTTTAGGTTTAAGCTTAAACATATAATCAGTCACTATCTGTGAGATCCTGTAATTGGCTCTGTGTTACTATTGATAATACCTATATTATATTATAAGCTGTTGTTTCTCCTTAAATAAATAAATAAATAAACACGTTTTCTTTTCTTCAAAAGTTTATAAACACCTTGTATTATTATTATTGTTGTCTTGAGTTGTACTATTCTAGTACTTACGAATGCAAAAAAAAATACCGTACATAATTGCTTGTCCGATTATAGGTTCAGTTCGCTTGATAGCAAGGAAATCCTTCATTATATTGTTAAAGGCCGCCTTTAGACGCACGCTTTAGTTCATCTTAACTTACCTAATGGTGGCACCGGCTGATTTGCCAAGTTAACTTAGAGACTGTTTTCTATGCCGTCAATTTATTAAGGCCAGTCGATAAGCTTTGAGATATGGGCACCTTTTTGTCAATATCATAAAAACATGCCATAATGATGGTCGTAGTCTAAAACTTTTACTTTCCTTCTCTTTTACTTTAAATCTCGTATATTTCCTGTTGGCGACCTTTAGATTCTCTATAGAAAAATACCGTTGCTTTAAAGGTAAGTCTTCTATAGTTTGAAGCCATTTTTTTTTTAAATGGTGGCTTGGTATATTAGTAACCGCCGACAACTTATCTCGAGTTTGGCAATATATTCCCCTTCACTTTTTTATTATTTTCATTTCATTTTTAGAGCCATAAAACCCAAAGATCCCTTAAAGGCAGAAAATCACTTCCCTTTGGCAATGCTTTCACATAAATCTCCATGAGTAAATGCAAATGGCACGCCAGTCGACTTCCAGTCTGTAATCTGAATTTATTATCGACATATTAATACGAGCATTACTTGTAAAGCTATAACGTTGTATTTATTGTGCATTTAATAACAAAAAAACTATATAATATTTTACTAATAGTAAATTTAGTTACTTACTTACTTTCATTTTCTAACATATATAAAAATCTCGTGTCACGGTGTTTGTTATCGAACTCCTCCGAAACGGCTTGACCAATTTTTATCAGTTTTTTTCTCTATATTTGGTAGATCTGTGAATAAGGTCGTAGGCTATTTTTTATTTATACCCTTAGGTGATATATGGCAAAACAACGTTTGCGGGGTCAGCTAGTAACAATATTATAAAATCAACTAGCTTTTACCCGCCACTTAGTACGCGAAGACAATAACGTTACTTGTTTGGATGAAATTTATCACACAGGTATTTTTTTTACATAGATTAACACATATCATAATAGGTACCAGAAAAATACAAAATTCCCGCGGGATAGATCGATTTTAAAACAAACTTCCACTAAAAGAAAAGCTACAGATTTTGATTGAAATTTACCTAATTTATTGATTAATCTAATTTAGTTCTCGGGAAAATGCGACATTCATGGGGGATAGAAATAAGTACGTTCTACTTTAAGACCGATTAAAAAACTCTTTCATTCATAGAAAGCTACAATATTTCTGATTGGCATAGGCGATTTATATATCCAGAGAAAGAGTAAAGTTCCTGCGGAGGAGAAATAAGTGTTTCATTTCAAAAATTCAAAAGTTTCAATCAGAGACAGTGTAGTAGTAGTAGTAGTAGTAGTAGTAGTAGTAGTTGTAGTAGTAGTATCTATTAGTGAAAGAATTTTAAAATCAGCCTGAAATTAAATTAACTTATTTCTATCCCGCGGGATTTTTGCATTTTTCCGGGAAAAAAGCAGCCTATGTATTTGCTTTTTTTCCGGAAAAATACAAAAATCCCGCGGGATAGAAATAAGTTAATTCAATATCAGGCTGATTTTAAAATTCTTTCACTAATAGATAGTTACACTGTCTCTGATGGAAACTTTTGAATTTTTGAAATAGGTCTAAACACTTATTTCTCTCCCGCAGGAACTTTACTCAATATTCATTTTACATCACAAGTCTAAGCGAATCATCAATTTTGTTTGCAGCGCAATCAGTCGAATACTTTTGTGAAAACATAAACTCATAAAAACAAAAGTTAAATAATATGTGCAGCGTAACGTCTTTTGACTGCCACGCAGTTCATTGACCCCGGCCACGGCTTCATGTTGTCAGCTGACGTAGAAGTGCGAGTGGGTCCCTCTGCTGAACTATGTGCCTTCTCTACGTCGTTCCGGTCCTTCCTGGTCACCGCTACCACGCGGTAAGGTCCTAAAAACTTGCGTCGTTTCTTGTAGTTACGTATATTTTCGTTTTGCACCTTCAATATCCGAACAGTACCATTGTCGAGTCGTTGTGTCACCTGACGCTCAACCTCTCGTTGCTCGTCCAAAGCCAACTGTCGTGATCGTTGCGCTGCTGGGATGTCATCCTTTAATGTAACACGCAACTGAACCGGAGTCTCGTACGTCTTGTTAGGCCAATACATCTGGACAAGTTGTCTTACCTCCTCTTGTAATTCTGGGTCCTTCATGTAACCGTCTATATAAAACTATTTGTTTTGATAAATCCCAAAGTATAAACTCGCTTTGAACCAAGTCCGCTCGAAGCACTTTCATTTTTCACATATTTCGGTGCGTCTAAATTTTCGTAGCAGTCATTTGGAATTAAATTAATATCACTTCCTGGGTGTATTAACTCGTTAACATTATTTTCCAATAAAATAATTTCTTCCATCGGTTTTCGATATGACATCTGTCCGTCATCATTGTTGTTGTTACTCATGAGTAACAGTCGTCTCCTGTGGCGCCATCCTAAGCTGCCATCATGGTCGAATCGAATGAAGTTGAAGTGTCAGTCTCGTCGTGTCGTTCGTTCGTTTCAATCAAAAAGTCATCGGATTCATTCTTGTTCTCGTTCAGAATGATGTTACTGTCGTTCGTTTCATTTGAATTCGTCTGAACACACATTTGTCTCGCCATTGAGCCGCCATTTTTCTCTTGATTTTTTTTAGTCGTTCCCGCCGACGATGTGCATTGCGTTGAAATGTGTCCAAACACATTGCACCGGGAACATTTTAGACCTTTAAATTTCTGCGGACACTCGTTAGACTTGTGGTTACTTTCACCGCAACTGCAACACTTGACTTTCGGTTTGCTTCTAAACTCTTGATGGGTCAAAATTGAGATCGTCTCGTATATCTTAAACTTTTCTTTTAGCTCCATATATGTCGTCACCCCATATAACATTATTTTCTTCACTGGGTCGTCTCTGATGCCGTCGATGATATATTTGATAGCAACATAATCGGACATTTTACCTTTTTTTTTTACTCGTCTATGTCATAATCAACATGTAGTCGATGCACGATTCATCAGATTTCTTCACCCGTGAACTTATCATTTCGTGGATGGTCTTGATGTCCACAGTATCTGGGAATCCTTCAAAAAACTACCTTTCAGTTCGTCCCACGTCTTGTCTTGTCTTCTCGGCGCGTAACCATAGTGCTGCAGTTACAGTTAACGACCGCCTTGCCATGAGCAAACTGCTGTACCGGCGTCCATCCAAATACCTCGGCATTGTCCTCCACGTCTTGGATCCACTTTGCCGTAGAATACGTCTTATCCTGGCCAGAGAACTTTGGAACCAGTCCCTCTGACAGGTGCAACATGGCGCCGCCACCTCTTGATGGTGATATGGCTTCATCAAATGAATCTTCTAGGTGTACTCGCCGGCTATTACGTCTTGTTTCTTTCGGCATTTTTCACCTTTTACATTGAATTGTACGTCGTCGTTCCGTCGTCTAGATTTTTTCACGCTGGCATTCGCTGTCAGTGACGTCGACGTCTTCCTTTGTTCTTCAAACACGTCGTTGGCTGAAGAAACAAATCGGATCGCTTCAATCCCGGACGAGCCCCCAATACTGTAGTGTTAAATCTTCAAGGAAAATACTTAAATGGATGAAATAAACATATATTTAAACCAAAACTTCAGAAAACACAATTTTGCAAATATTACGTCCTCACTCGCACACGTCCTCAGTCTTTCTCTCCTGTTTCATTCATTTTGACTGGCTCATTCTATCGCCTCGTTCGATCAATCATTCATCAAATCATTAAATATATATATGTATATATATATATATATATGTATATAAGCAGTGTTTCCAATATATTAAAGAGACGGTGTGAGCCACATCTTCTTCAAGCCTTCCCTGAACGACACCGCGGAGGGAGATTGCCTGATGGAGGTATAAGTAAAACAAGTAAATACTAAATAGATATACTTATGTACTATGAAATATATTTCAAAACGAATAAGTATGTTTGCAGATGAAAATATTATCGGACCCTAGAAAGTTTTAAGCCCGAGATGAAACGTCAATCCGTACGTTTATTTCTCAGGGGGCAAATGAAGTTAGAGTTCTTTCAGAAACTTTTTAACGACACAAGCAATTCTGAGAGCAATTTTATTTTTACACTGTGTTCGTAACTGGATGAACCTGAAAGTTAGATATTGTCTCAGAATAGTACTATGTAGTGCCTAATAGTGCCTATTGTAAAATTAAATGACCAAGTGATTTTAGTTTGGGCCCATAATGTATTAAAAATTTAAAATAAAAACCCTATCGCATTACAAAAAAATCGGCCAAGTGCGAGTCGGACTCGCGCACCGAGAGTTCCGTAATAATTTATATGTATCTATGAACATCCAGTCTTAGCAGACCCTTGCTCCTAAGCAAAATGTGCGCAGTGTGGGGTCATTTTAGATTGGTTACTGATATAGACAGAAGACAAAAAAATATGCTTTTCGCAATTTTTCCTTTATTTGTGCTATAATAAGACCTTGCATCGTACCAAATTTCAAGATTCTGAGTTCACGGGAAGTACCCTGTAGGTTTTGATTCCCTTGCCAGTGTCGAAAATTTGCGGCATAAATAGATTGGTTACTGATAGAGACAGACAGACAAAAAATTATGCGTTTCGCAATTTTTCCTTTATCTGTGCTATAAGAACTTGCTTCGTACAAAATTTCAAGATTCTGAGTTCACGGGAAGTACCCTGTAGGTTTTGATTACCTTGCGAGTGTCGAAAATTTGCGGCATAAATAGATTGGTTACTGATATAGACAGAAAGACAAAAAAAATTATGCTTTTCGCAATTTTTCCTTTAATCTGTGCTATATTAGGATCTTGCTTCGTACCAAATTTCAAGATTCTGAGTTCACGGGAAGTACCCTGTAGGTTTTGATTCCCTTGTGAGTTTCGAAAATATTTTATGCGGAAATTTACGTCAAAAACTGCTGTATCTTTTGATTGCATTGGCTTAGAAGTTTGAGTTTTTCACGGCTCTAAGGGACAGTAGACCTGAGTATTTGATATAAATTTCAGCTTGATACCTCTACGGGTTCCTGAGAAAAAGGGTCTTGACAGACGGATGGACGGACAACAAAGTGATCCTATAAGGGTTCCGTTTTTTTCCTTTTGAGGTACGGAACCCTAAAAACGTTTTAAATTTGGTTATACCTATAGTACATTTTAAATTATTTGTTTACTGAACTTTTATTTTAAGGACAGTGCTGTAATAGCACGCTGGCATGCTTCAATGTAGCGTAAATAAACTATTTATTTAACCTAAAAATCAATTCAATTTAAAATAAAATAAAAAATATATTTACGTTTTATTCCGAGAGAGTGTGTTAAGATTTATCTTTTATTAGCTTCACTCATATGTTCAAAATTTTTGTGTAACAATCAATTCATCATCATCATCATATATTTATGTTATGAGGTAAGCTCTTGTTGGTGGAGTAATTTCCAGCTTATTCTACATTCCGCTCTTTCCTTCACTTCTTCATGTTATAATGAATTTTTTTTTCTTTTATTTGCTCCATATATGTCTTGGTCTTCCCCTTTTCCTTTTCCCTTCTATCTTTCCTTCTCCTGATCTCAATTATTTTCAAATAAGATCTTTTTTCTTTAATCATATTATTTAAAACTTACTCATGAGCGTCTTTGTCGAAAAAAAAAACTTGTCTCGATCCCGTGAAGTCGAACGTGCTATGCTCGTAACGCGTTTATTAGGCGTGCTTGTAAATATTTTAATGACAGTAAAACCCTCAATGGAATCGATGTATTTAACTGCACATTGCAATCACTAAAGGCTGCGTTTAGGCGGGTTCTGGAGCCTGATAGTTCTAACTTTTAAGCTAAAGTATAAGTATAAATAAGTTTTATGTTTTATTTGTTATTATTGTTTCAACTGATTTGTCTATCTTAAGATACCATGGGCTGACATAATTTGGAGTAACTGATTGTTTCCCGTGACTCTGTCTGCGAAAAATTCATTTATCGCTATCCCATGTGAACTATGCAATTTCACCCTATATTATCTATTTCATGTTTTAGCCCAGGTTGTGTTTTGTCTGTCTGTTAAATCTCATCGAAATCCGTCAGGCTGTTTGTGGCGTGAAGGAGTAACAAGGCATCTTTTTCTTCCTATGCTGTAAGGGTTTGGGTGGGTACTTTGCTAGATGTAAACAAGCATCAGCTGCCAACACGACCAATAGTTATGGCGTCGGGTTAACCAGCCAAATGCAATATTTGTATTTGACTTACACGTGTCACATTTTCTTTAGTTTAACGAATAAATTTTAGTTTAGTCGCATACTTATTATTGTATTTCTTTGCATTTGGTGGGGTGCCTGGGTCTTTGTAGTAGATCATCCATTTAAACTTCTGCTTTTTATAATACTGGTGTAGATTGTGTCATTCATGATGTCGCGTGTCGTGGTTCTTATTGCAATATTATTAACGTCCAATTTTGGCAAATTCACGCGTATTCGTCAATGGCACTAACTATAAGATAGTGTAAAGGAAGCAAAGCACTACCTACGTAGATATAGTACTATCTAGTGTATTTTGTAGGACAAGTTTTCTACTTTTTATTAAATCCGTTGTTGTGTCACGTACTTGCATTGTATTCGATTAAGGAAACTATAAGTCTATTTGTAACTCTTTGTGTAATGGTTATTTTTGTACCTATGATGACTGTTTGTTTCTTAAATAAATAAATAAATAAATAAATTACTTTTCTTCTCTGTCCAACTGATCTTTTCGCTCCTCCTCCAACACCACATTTTGAACACGTCCAATCTCTCTCTGGCTCTTTGGATCATGGTCCACGTTTCGCAGCCGTCAAATCTTGGAAGTCAAAGGGTCTAGCAGGCTAAGCTAACAAGAGTGGCCCCCGCAATGGATTTGGTTGTAATTTGAGGTGCAGTAGTGGAAGGACCTAAGAACAGTGTATGCGTAATATCAGCCTTCGATCTTCTTTTGTTTCAGACTTATTCACGAACATGTCAAAAAATCATGGTAATTTTTAAACTGTTATTTTAGCTAAACCAAACAAGCGAGAGTAACCAAATAAATTCAGAATTAAGGAGCATAAAATGGGGTTCATAATGCATATTTTTATTTTTACAGACATTCATATCCTTGAACTTGGATGAAAAAAAATAGTTTATTTTTCGCTTCATTCTTTTGCCACTTCTCGTGGAGACACAACTATCAAAAAAATTACTTAATAAGCCACAATTGTCAACTACGTATACATTTAAAAACATTTTGAAAAATCATGGTGCGTCATGTCAAAAAAATAACATTTACGAACGTATGTTTACTATAGTGTATTGGCAAATTAGTAGAGCCCTTCTAAGGTAAGTCTGTAGTTGCCACACCACAGAAAGAGGGTTGATGGACACATTAGGTCGTGGTTGACGTATGCAGACTTAGCTTATTCGCACTATTTCTGTAGAAAAAATCAAAAACTTACAATCTGACATTACGATTTCTTCTAAAGCAACCATTTGCCAAGCAAGTATAGCTAAAATAACAGTTTAAAAATTACCTTGATATTTTGACATTTTCGTGACTAAAAATAAAATAAATAAATAAATAAATATTAGGGGACAATTTTACACAAATCGACCTAGTCCCAAACTAAGCAAAGCTTGTACTATGGGTACTAGACGACGATAAACATACTTATATAGATAAATAAATACATAGAAAACATCCATAACTCAGGAACAAATATTCGTGCTCATCACACAAATAAATGCCCTTACCGGGATTCGAACCCAGGACCTCTTGCTTCGTAGGCAGGGTCACTACCAACTAGGCTAAAGCGGTCATTAAATCTGAAACAAAAGAAGATCGAAAGCTGATATTACGCATACAGTGTTCTCAGGTCTTGCCACTACTGCACCTCAAATTACAACCAAATCCCTTGCGCGGGCCACTCTTGTTAGCTTAGCATGCTAAACCCTTTGAGTAACATAAAATTATCATTATTGTGTTGAGCTGAAATTTGGCAGCTATATAAATCCAAATGGGTCAGTATGGCGAAATCAGAAACTATGAGAGATAGCAAAATCTGTTCTTAGGAACCATGGCTTCGATTTTAGATTTAAGAAAAATGGCAATCAAACATTTTTTTTAACTCTCATACATAACCGGGAATCGAACCTGGTCAAAATTCTGTACTATTCACATGTCGTTTTGTTATTAGTTGATCCCTAGCATATAACGACCAACTTTTGCTATGAATTCTTGTGTAAAACATTAGACAGAAATTCCCACAATTTAAATAGTTTACAAAATATCGTCATTAGTTCATCAATATGAATAATTTATCTGAATAGCCTACCTTTCCATTATGTTACTTAGATAGTAATCCACTACAAATTGCGTTTATTTGAAAGTAGAATACATTTGTCCGGAGGGTGCCAATTTACTTCAAATATCTATATATATTATTTAGTAGTGGTAGAGCTATGTTGTAGCTAGCCGCTGCATCACGAATGGGCCGGCTCGTCCGGGGCAGTACCACCCTCTCACCGAACACCGGCGTGAAGCAGCAGTAATCCTGCTTGCGTTTCGTACGGTCAGTGAGAGTGCCGGGGGCCCAATACCTCACCCCTTCCCCTCCCTCACCCCCTTCCCCTGTTCCCTTTCCTTTAGGGCCGACAACGCACTGGCATCGCGTAAAGCGCTGCGGGTGTCTATGGACAGTGGTGATCATTTAACATCAGGTGACCCACTAGTTCGTTAGTCTGGCCTTTCTAACATAAAAAAAAATAATAATATCAAAATGGAATGTTTTCTTGGGCTGAATATGCACCCCACAAAAATACGGAACGCGATTGTGTCATCCAGGAAAATGGCTAACATTTTGATAAAAAAAATTAAATAAAGTTATTATGTAATTTTTGAGTTTATTTTACAATTATTTAAACAAAATTCCATTAAAAAAATGTGTTTCTTGGGACTTGTAACTCCTAACTTCAACAATAAGAACAAATAAATTATTACAGAAATTTTGACCAGGTTCGATTCCCGGTTATGTATGAGAGTTAAAAAAAAATGTTTGAATGCCATTTTTGTTAAATCTAAAATCGAAGCCATGGTTCCTAAGAACACATATTGGTTTCTCTCATAGTTTCTGATTTCGCCATACTGACTCATTTGGATCCTGTATATTACGTAGACAATGCAATAATAAAATGTGAGTAAAAAATTTCAATTTTGATAACTATTGTGAACTTTTAGTGCGTACTTTTCTCTACTTTGCATAAATTGTATCTATTTAATGCTTTGCACAAATTGTAAATTTGGACGTGGAACTTTGTGTTCACATTAAAAATGCAGCTTATTTAATGAATTTGATGTTTTGTGTGAAGTATCGGTTCCAGACAAACATCAAAGCCTTCGCCGTACACACGACAGATCCGCAATTTGCAAGCCGATGCAATGCACCAGCATCCCTATTCAGTAACCAAATCATTTACATACTGTTTGTGAGCTATTGTGCCTATCTATACCAACGTTTAGACGTTACAACGCATTAACCATGCGTACATTTTAACAGTCAAAAGTGGTTTTTTTTTTAAATTTACGTTTAGAGAAAATATTCCTTATCCCTACAACACATTGAAAAGGAGAAAAGCACATGCTATTTTCGAAAATAGCGGCAGGAACGTAGAAACATTAGTTACGAGTACTGTTGCGCTACCTTGAAAGTAGAGTTTATTAAATGCTGTCTTTAAGGGGTCTGGGTAAAAGTGTTGTCATTTTTTAGGTGAGCGGCTACTCACTAAAGTGGTAAATTATGATAGATCTATTCAAAACTAGCTGACCCGGTTTTCAATGTAATATAATATTAAAAGGCGCTGCAATCAGTCAAGCGGTCATTATGGTTGAAATTTTCAAAGTGTATAGTTCAAAATCAAAATAAAACGTCTATAGTTAGATTCAGTGTTTGACTTCCCACCATGTTATATGGTGTGTATTTAGAGGTCCTATAACTAACTTCTTCATACAAACTTACCCAATGTCTTTCCTACTTTTATTCTAATTCTATCCTACTCTACTAATATTACGAAGGCGAAAGTTTGCGAGTGTGTGCGTGTCTAAGTGTGTTTGTTATTCCTTCCCGCTAAAACGACTAGACGGATTTGGATGAAATTTAGTATTTAAATAGCTGGACCTGGGAATAGTACACATAGGCTACTTTTTATAACAATATTCCCACGGGATCCACGTAAAGTCCCAAAATCTTAACTGATTAGCATAGAGACATGAAAATTTACATGGGTGTTCGTCATGCAACGTAAATAAAGATCTCGATGTATTTTGGGATTGTATTTTGGGACTTCCATGTGTTTTTTTTAAATAACCTATTGGGCGTCCCACTGCTGGGCAATTGCCTCCCCTTTTTCTTTCCATCCGTCTCTATCCTTGGCAGAATCCCGCCAAAATGGAAATATATAAGTAGTAGAGTCCAGGAAATTCATTTCGAATTCCACATATAATGTTCCATTAAGTCATATTTTTTAACGTCATCCGCGAGGGCTCTGCTCCAGCGTAAATTAAATCAGGCTGGGTTGGGATTAAAAATTTTACTTTACTAGGGTTTTTCTTATTTTTCACAATAACCCCTAATCAAAGTACTTAACGTAAAATTCTAACAACGAGTTTTATTAAATAAATACTCAATACTCATACTAGATTTTCTCGAGTGTTAAAATATCTATGAACAAAAGAATGGCATAAGAACAAAAATGCTTCGTTAAAAGATTTGATGGCATAGATGTACTTACTTATTGCGGTTTATTTCGGCCTTATTAACATATAAAACACTTTTCCAAAACAGGCCTATTCCATTTTTATTTCCTTTATAAATGACTAACACTTTTCATGGAATTTAATTTTGTGAACGTTTACCTAAATTGCCCAGTTACCTACTTTATAAATATAATCCGTATGATTCCACTTCCGCGGGAGTTGAGTTTCCCCTTATTGTTTAAAATTCTCAATTTTATTGTTTTAATGAAAACGGTAAGCCGCATGTTGTTTTATTCGACTAACTGCGGGTATGTATTATAATTATAATAGGTACCGAAAAATTACTTACAATTGAAATATCGACGCTTAACACATCGAAATTCAGAATACCTACAATACAAAATACCGCTAACCGAACACCGAAGCTCGATATATCTATTTTCAAATGACTGAAAGTTCGAAATCCCTATTCGAAGTTTTAATTTTCGGACTTCCGTTCATAGATTTTGTGAAATTCGGTTTTTTGTACATCGGTATTATAATACATACCCTTAACTGCTGTACTGGTGCTGTGCTGTGCTGGTGGCACGCAGTACGCGTTTTGCAGCTGCCGCGACGTGTGGCTCGTAGAAGTGGGGCTACGGATTAGACCGAAACAAATACGCTAAACTCGATCATAGACGTGAGTTATCCGTATTTTTTCACTATGAGTACCTTAAAGATCACAGACTCTATTCTAAAGCTCATGGAAGAGCGACATGCATCTATCGCACATTGCCAATAACTTCTACACACTACTATTACTCTATTATATCTACACTAATATTATCAAGAGGTAAGATTTGTATTTTTGTGTTTGTCACAAATACACTCAAAAACACTGGACCGATTTAAAAAATTCTTTCACCATTAAAATGCTACATTATACACCGTGAAATTTTAGTGGTTGTTTTCCCGAAACGAGGTGATTTAGTTTCGATTGTACAATCGATTTATAATTACTATTTTGACTAGAGTCAAAAATCCAATTGTGAAAAACGAAAGTCGAAAATGACCGCAAACCAATAGTAACGCTTCGTTGGTACAAGTAGCGTACGATCGTACGATAGGTTAGGTACTCCCTTCCTTCCCTTCCTGCAGACGTCCGCAACATGAGTATTGAAGGTCAACTTCTCGTCGATGGTGACTCCCAGAATTTTGATTTCCTTGGACATTGATTTGACATTGACAGTCGATGCCGATTCCGCCCATGGTTAGGCGTGGGGTGTCGAACTTGAGTTTTCTGGTTATTAGCATCGAGTTTGTTTCATGTGGTGCGAACCTCAAGTTGTTCTTTTCACCCCACGCCCAAACACGGTCTAGTGCGGCATTCTCAAGTTCCTCGATCTCCAACGCTATGCCCCCATCGAAAAGAAGCACCAAATCATCCGCGAACGCCTGACAGTTAGACTCCATTCGTCTCCAGCTCTTTTAAAAGTGGGTCCAGCAGGAGGTCCCACAGGATCGGCCCGCCAATTAGAACCCTGGATACAACCTTTGGTCGTGTCGGTGGCGTACTCTTCACCTGCGTACCTCACCCTGACCCTCCTGTCCTCAAGATTATTTTAGTTTGAAGTTAAAAATAACGTCATTTTGAGATTTTCGTGTTAATTTTGTGATTTTGCTGACTTTATATCAGTGAAGTTGAATTTTTAAAACTGTTTATTTGTTGTTTTTAACAAAATAATGTTGCACAAAATTCCTAAGATAATAATTAAGACTGACGAAACCAGTTTTTTCGTTTAAAACTATATTTTCCGATTTAATTGTGATTAAAATGAAAAATAACTAATTGTAAGTTCCCTTAAAGCGAGAAGGACAAAAAGTCTTTTAGGCTTTTAAAAAAGTAATATGAAATTATTCTACAAAGTTTTTAATTGGATTTGGTAATAAATATATTAAGCTAACCATTTGTATCTAATTTTTTAATCTAGAATCGAACCTATAATAATAATGTTCATTTCACTAATTCAAAACTTTGGGCTCGTTTTTCTCGGACTTCAGTTTTTGTGGGTTAATGACTTCTTAAAATAAGCCGACGGTATGTTGATGGTTTTTCGGTTTTTCAGATGTAATTCTTTAGTATATGAACCGATTTCAATTTTTTTTTATTTCAAAGAAGATACTGTTAGCGTGAAAACTTAAAAACTGCTCAACTGATTAAGTTGAAAATAATTTTCGTAGAAAGTTTTTATTAAGCTTAACTTACGTGATTTATGACATATTTTTTAAACGTGCGGTTCAAATGTTAGAGCTGACACATTATTTTGAACTTTCGGAGTGAATATCTCCGAAAACATTCACTTTATCAAAAAATGGTTTTAGCAAACCCCTATTTATTTTTAAATACCTATCCAATGATACCCCACACTATAGTCGAGAAAAATATCACCCCCACTTTACTTCTATGGGAGGTAACCTAAAAAATTTCTTTAGTTTTTTTTATTTAACCACTTTGTCGGCGTGACTGATAAATATATTCATGCCAAATTACAGCTTTCTAGTACTAACAGTCTCTGAGCTTAGCCGCGGACGGACAGACAGATAGACATGGCGAAACTATAACGGTTCCTAGTTGACTACGGAACCCTAAAAAGGACGTCGCAATAACTTCTGCTTCGGTGGTTTTTTTTACATGCGTCCGCCAATAACATGAAAACTTAACCAAATATAACGTCTGTCTAATATAAAACCTCCCCAAACTGAATCAGAATACCCGTGTAAATTGGTTGTTTTCAGGAATACAACCGTAGTCGTCTTTTTTTTTTCAAATAATACATTACACGTTTTGTGGCTTTCATACATTTCTCGTTTCTTCGTTGTATCAGCGATGGAATAGTCAGCTTATATATCAATCAGCTTATCCACACTCGAATTTACAATATATCAGACGCATACGCAAACTATCTTCAGAAGTCAATTAAAAGACATTCGCGTTCTTACTGAATAAGAATTAGTAAAAAACACACGCACCAACTTAAGTATCGGACGTCAAAATACCCTTTGAAACTTCTACCCAGGCGGCTTCAGTCACGACGTCAATTTACATATGAAACGTGCCTCGGCTCCACACTGAATAAATCAGACTAGTTGAAAGTAACTGCAACTTAATGTTAACGTATAATATGATTTATTTTTGGATATTAATAATATAATAATCATTTGCTTAATTACTTTATGTGCTAAGGAAGAGCCGTAAAAGAGTTCACTGACATCATCACAAAGATAAAAATCGAACTTTTAATCTTTACGTAGTACCTACCCAACGTTAGAATGAAAACATGTTTTTTTTTTCACTCAGTTAAAGATAAATTAAATTATTATTTAAAACATGTGAAATACTGTAGAAAAGGTCTTAAAAGCTGGTGGCGAATTTTAAATTATTCGAGCCACATAGTAAACTGATTTCAACGTCGCGAGCAACATCATACGCATGATTCCCATTCCACAACAAAGGGAGAGGGATATTGAGTTGCAGTCGGGACAGATTTGCATACGTCTGATGATATAAGTACATTTGAGGACCACTGGCACTGTTTAAGGAACGGTTTGACTTAATTGGTCACTGACAAATACATAATTAGTTTATGATATTGTTTTTAAGTACTGTTTTTATGTAACGAAGGTGATACTGGTTTCCACTAAGTCATCACATGACAATACATATTATTGAACGGAAATATTATTTAGTGATCTGTGCGCGAATATTGTGTCGAACTCTTCTCTAAATTGGTTCTTTAGTAAACTCACTTAAAACGACGAAGCACTTGGCGCATAGCTAATAGCATTTAATTTACCTCTCTATCTCAAAAGTTTTGTATTTTGAAATATTTTTTCCTTGATTTAGCCAGGAAGGTGATATCGTTTGCCATTTAAGATTCTTCAACAATATTTGCCAGTATTCAATCCATAAGTTCGTAACTCGAACTCGATATCTTTGTTTTGAAAGAAAATCCAGACGGTACAGAAACGGAAGGAAGTCAAACTTAAGAAGAAGTAACTTAAAATTGCTGGAATATCATTTTCACTTACGCGCGCGAAATGCGAGTGAGCGTTTTGCGAAAGGTAGCCCGACATTTACTAAGGAAAAAATCAATTAGACAAAACAGGTATTCATCCTTAATAATATGGTAGGCGATTTTTAATTTTTAATTTAATATAATCATTCGCCAATACACCTATTACTATTACACATTTTGAAGGATTTACTAAAGTGTTCATTCCTTTATATTCAGATTTTTCCAACCGCAGATAAGCTCTTATTCCAAAGATAACAGGAGTATCTATGAAATAAAAGTCTAGTGACAAATCATACTTTTTCTAAAAGAAAATATAGTATAATGAGATAAATAAAATATACACATCGAACGATACATCCAGAGTTATGATACCATTGAAAGTAATGAAGTAACGGCCAGACCCGCAATTGTGAAGTTTTAACAAAGGGGGGACAAAACGAACTTGCTCAGGAAACTAAAGCGTGAATCCCACCGAAAGTTTCACATTATCATAACGTTAGGAACGGCTTGTTGGCCGAACTACAGGATGATTTACTTGGATTTGTTTCGTTCCTATTATCGGTATTTGGTAAAGTGCTTACTAATAAATAATCAGTAGTATTTTCTAGATGGGACTTGCGCTTCTAGCATGAAATTTTATTCATCTGTGAGTATTTACACCTTAATCAAAGTTCTCCGACTTCTGGAAACAAAAACTCATATAACAAGTTCAAAGGAGTTGCTGTGTAAACACGACATTGGGAACACTCACTCGGAAGTGAATCCCTGAAATCGGGAAAAAAACCTTTTGTATAAAAATGTAAAAAGTGTAAGTAGGTAGTTGTGCATGTTAGTTTATTTAGTTGTTAACTGTTTTGTGTATCTAGGTGCATGATTCGATTATAGTATTGAGTGCTTCATCGCCAACAAACTGGTAACGGTTTGGCGATATCAAAATTTATTGTAAAGGCATGTACCGTTTGATTAAATAAATAAATAAAAAAAAACTCACTACTCAACTAGTCATTTTTGCTACATACAAATATTGTTCTAAACAAATTGAACCTCTAATGGGATTGAGAGTTTGTAGGATTGAATACGCATAAAAAAACGAATGTGAAACTATGGGACCAGTAAGATTTCATTTTTATAAATTTATTAATTGTTTATTTGTGTGGAGTGTAATATCATACTCGAGATAATACTTTTAGAAATAACTTGAAGATTTACAGGATCAACCTGTATTACTCAGAAGAGAATTTCTTAAACTCCAAGTGACTTTTGTCTGAAGATCAGTAGAATGAAATAATGAGTGCCCTTTTGTGTGGGAGATCAACCACACAGCAGTAATCTATTTGCATCTTAGGTACTTGTTTGTGTTGGAATTAGAAAAGTTTTTACAGGCATAAATTGTAAAATAACTTAACCAATGAACGTTAATTGCTAATGCTATAAAAATTATTTTAATGTGTGTCAAGAGAAAACAATTTCAATCTAAAATCAAAAAAAAAATATCAAAGTGATAATTTTAGTCGAACCATATTTTACGTTGTATATAAATATTTTATATTATATTTCGTGTGCTCTGCCTACCCTCATTGGGAATACAGGCGTGATTTTATGTTATGTATAACATAATAGATAGGTTGTTTGTTGGTTATGTTTATAATAAAACGAACCTTTACCGATTGCACAGGTGTTATCGTTCAAACCTCTTGGTTGTAATGTCACTGTTTTATTTCGAAATTTATCACTTCATTATTTGTTCTGTATACAAAGGGTGTCTCAGAAGTCGACGTCAAGCCAAAATTGGCAATTTGACGCGTTAGGCAAGTATCTTAAAAAATTGGCACATTTAATAAGGATTTCAAATTGGTAAGTATGATACTTGCTATATTATTAACAAATTGTGGGTAATATTTCTTTTAATCATCCCAGCCTATATTTATTACGTCCCACTCCCACTGCAGGGCCTCCTCTCAGAATGAGAGGGGTTGGGCCGTAGTTCCCACGCAGGCCCAGTGCGGATTAAGGGTAGGTACGGGTTGGGGCTGGGGATGTTTTTTGTAATGAAACCCAATTCAGAACGTATTTATCTTACTTAACTACTTGAAAGAGCTAATGATTCTAGTGTACCCGAAACTATTCCCAAGGCCAGAAGTAACTTTATGATATACTAGCTTTTGCCCGCGACTTCGTCCGCGTAGAATTCCAATTAGTGGTAAAGCTTCTTCATCCCTTTCATTGTATAAAACAAAAATCCGGCAACGGCAACATCCATCATTATTATCATTTTCATCATTTCATCATCATCAGTATTAGTTAATGCATATTATAAATCCCGTTCATTCTCTATCCCGTGGGAATTTCAACAAATTAACTAATGGCACAGTGTTAATTTTAGTTTAGTTTTTATAAATATTAATTAATTATGTAATAAGTTTTCTGTATTTTACTTTATTTTGTGGCAATAAATGAAATTCTATTCTATTCTATTCTATTCTATTCTATTCAAATTTGTCCTTATTCTATGCAAATTTTCGCTTATTTTTATCCCGCGGGAATTTTGCATTTTCCCCGAGAAAAAGTAGCCAATGTCCTTAAAGGTATATATAGCTTTCTACCGGTAAAATAAATAAATAAATATCACGGGACATTTCACACCAATTGACCTAGTCCCAAAGTAAGCTAAGCAAAGCTTGTGTTATGGGTACTAAGCAACGGATAAACATACTTATATAGATAGATACATACTTAAATACATATTAAACACCCAAGACCCGAGAACAAACATTCGTATTTTTCATACAAATATCTGCCCCGACACGGGAATCGAACCCGGGACCTCAAGCTTCGTAGTCAGGTTCTCTAACCACTAGGCCATCTGGTCGTCTAAAAAGAAGTTTTAAAATCAGTCCCGTAGTTGAATTCACTTATTTTTTCCCGTGGGAATTTTGCTTTTTCACGGAAAAAAGTAGTCTATGTAAATAATGGTTGGTGTAGCTTCCTATTGGTGAAAGAAATTCTCAAATCAGCCCCCAAGTGATATTCACTTCTTTCTATCCCACGGGAAATTTGCATTTTACCGAATAAATAGTAGTTTAGCCTAGCTTATACCAATAAAGGATAGTGTAGCTTTCTATTGGTCATTTTTTTTTTAAACTCGGCCCCGATGTTAAATTTACTATTTTCTATACCGCGTGAATTTTGGGAAAATAGCATCCCATGTTAATCAAGGACAGTGTATCTTTTCTATTGGTGAAAGACATTTTAAAATGAGCTCCGAAGTTGAATTTTTTTTTCTATCCCTTGGGAATTTTGCATTTTCCCGGAAAAAGTAGTCTATGTCAATAAAGGATACTTAGTGTAACTTTTTACTGGTAAAAGATTGTATTTAATCGGCTCGCAAGTTTCAGAGATTATCTATCCCACAGGAATTTCCAAAACTCCTGCAATAAGTTTTTTTGCTGTTATGTATGACCATTTACGTTTATACTGAATTTGAAAAGTTTAGTAATTGTAGTTACGGAGATAGGATCCAGTTGATTTGAGTATATAAATCCTGATTTATCCTTATCCCGCGGGAATTTTCAAAATTATTGAAATTAGCTTTATACCTATTCTAATAGTCTACTTGCATGACCAATTTGAACAGTTTAGTAATCTTCGTTATGGGGATATGGTCACTCTTGATTGATGAAATATATACATCCCGTATATTCCTTATCCCGTGGGAATTCTGGAAAATTCTTTCTTATCGGATGCCTACGTCATACAAAGAACACATCCTCTAAGTTTCAGGTCTCTACATACAGCGGTTTAGGCTGTGCGTTAACCCGCCAGTCAGTCATTTTAGGACTTCAGGACAAAGCAATTTATATGTATTTGCATTGTACCAAGCTTTTATGCGAGTTCAACAATGATGTTTGAATACTCAATTCGATTTTATTCGAAAAAGATTGAACTCACATAAAAGCTTCATCATCAACATCATCATTTCAGCCCTAGGACGTCCACTGCTGGACATAGGCCTCCCTCATTGACGCCCAATCATTACGGTTGGAAGCGACTTGCATCCACCCTGAACCTGCAACCTGCACCAAAACGTCCGTCCATCTCGTTGGTGGACGTCTCACGCTGCGCTTGTAAAAGCTAAAGCTTGGTGAAATGCAAATACTTATACATATAATTAGTTATTATCAGAGATCAGATCAGGAAGTGGTTGACAAACGTAGACAAATGGTTTGCAAAATTTGAAGTTTCGTTTCGTTTACACTGTGTCAAAATAAAATGTTATTTAAATCAAAAGCACTAAAGAATATTGATATCAACTTCGAAGCAAATCACCCCCAAAATAACTTTCTACTCCTTTTTAACCCCGTCAAGGGATGAATTTCAATAAAATACAAAACACGTCTTCCATCAATTCTGTTAAAGAATGTTTATGTAAAATTTGAAGTAGATTGTACCAAGGAATCACGTTGTCCCATACAAACTTTGCCCCCCTTTTTTACCCCCTTAGGAGTAGAACTACGAAAAATCCTTTCTTATCGGATGCCTACGTCATACAAAGAACACACCCTCCAAGTTTCAGGTCTCTACGATCAGCGGTTTAGGCTGTGCGTTGATCCGTCAGTCAGTCAGTCAGGACAAAGCATTTTATATTGTATAGAAGATGAGTGAGATGGAAATAGCCATTTTACGAAGTGGGAGCGAAGAAACATCCTATCTTCAAGTAGTTTAAGGACATCAAGGACCGTAATATCGGTGTCAAAAAGAGTGAGTATTTAAGTCACCGTTATTATGGTCCTTGGTACACTTTAACTACTTGAAGATAGGATGTTTGTTACGGTCACACTTTGTAAAATGGCTTTTTCCCTCTCCTTTGGGCCTTAGGGAAAGTCTTGGGTATACTAGAATCATTTTCTAAAAGTAGGAGAATTCTTTCTGAACTGGTTTTTATTACAAAAAATAATGATTGTCCACAATTTATGAAATAATTTAGCTATTATCACACCAATCTGGAATCCTTATTAAATGCGCCAATTTTTTAAGTTACTTGCCAAACTGTGTCGTATATTTTTACTTTTTTTCAGTACACCACTATCACTGCTGCCAACACTGGATTATTATAGACACGGTTTACAGCGTATATTTTGACATATCTACAAATTTGTACGGAACCCTCCTCCGATTTTTTTTGGTTTTAATGTGGTACTATCCCGTGGCCAAAGGTAGCAAAAGTTGAAACGCCTAAGTATTGGATTTTATTTTTAATTTACTAAAACGTGTATTTTTATCTATGACGTAATTTGGTAATTTAAAACTGACGTGAACTTTAGTGCAGACTTTGTTATTGTTGATTATGATGAAGCTAGAAAAGAATGTCTGAAGTCAGCACTTGTTAACGTGTAGCGACTACTAGCGCCATCTAGTCATCACATAAGGAACTAATCACTACAATCCTACATCACGCTATCGAAGTTTCTCAACTCGGCTGCATAAATACAACTTCCAACTTTCATCCATTGGACTTCGGTCCCCAGGCATAACATCTGCCTGGAGAGAGATCTCTCTATTGGAACTACCCCCAAAAACGTTACCAAATTCACATTATAAGTAACGTTATGTAACGGTAAAATCAAAAAAAAATCTTAGTACCGGTATTAAATTGTAACGTTACTTGATAACTTAACGTTATGGTAACTTAACGTAATTAACGTTACATTTTTATCCGTAATTTTAATTTACATAGTAGAGTTTGTTAACGTTACCCAATTGACAGTAACACTATTTTAATCGGAAATGTTTGCTACATTGCTACACCGCGCTGCTGATTCGATCTAAACACAAGATCAACTTAGAAAGATCAGGGACAATTTGATCAAACTATATCAGCAAAAATTTGATTTACGAAAAAGAATTGAAAGAACTGAAAGAAACACAACCATAGCGATGTAAATATGGTAAGATTGCTAATTACTAACGAAAAACGCACAGAAGCCGAGGTTGAACTTGAACGTTACCTGAAGTTACAGGTTAATAGTAATATAAATAACATTTAAATTATTTAACGATACTTTTGAACTAACGTTAAATCTATGATCAGCTTATTACGATACCATTTTTATACCGGTATAAGTAACGGTACGTTATTTAACGTTAATTGTGATTTAACGTTAAATTTGTTTGACAGCGGTAACGTTACCAACTTTTTAACGGTAATTGAAGTCCTGGTCTGAACCAAAGCGATATCGTTTACTTAACCGACTTCAAAAAAAGAGGAGGTTCTCAATTCGTCTGAATGTTTTTTTATGACGTAATTTCGTAATTCAAAACTGGCGTGACCTTTAGTTTAGACCTTGTTATTGTTGATTATGATAAAGATAGAAAAGATTGTTCGAAACTAAAGCGATGTCGTTTTCTTTTCTGGAAATTTGATCTTTGTATGAATTAAGTCAGCGGCTCCAATTGAAGCATTCCGTTTTCCCATTTAGCAAAAAAGTTTTATCAACAGCTGTATACCTACCTACCAATTAACTGTTTCCTATTTTCTTTTGCCCTTCGCGAAAATGCTAACCAATTGTTTTCAGTTTTTTCCCTTCATTAAGGTTTGTAAAAGGAATTTTAAATGAATTCCATTTTTGTAACGAATGAATGGTCAGTTAATAAACAACCATACCTACAATAAAGCAGTAAACCTGTTTTTGCGAACAACTCAATTGTATGCCTTCGGTTAACGACTGTTTCTACCAGGGTCTACCTAAGTCTACCTAAGTCGTTGCATTACGTCAAATTTAATTGAAGAAAAACTTGATCTTTGTATAAGCTATTTTGTATTGAAAATCACTAATACTAATTTTGCTTTGTACATTGTTATCAATTGGGCCCAGGACTTAATAATAATTTTAGGTAGCTTTTCCTAGAATAGTGCTGGATTAACAGTGTTTATTTGCTTCCGAAACGCAAAAGCTTTTGTCCGTGAAGCGATGGTATAAAGGGACGTAAGTCTGCTTTAATTAACATCGCGCTCGGCGATTTTTAAAGCAGTTTTTGTTACGTGAACACCGCCATAGAGGATTTTTAATGGAATCAAAACTTCAGTCACATGTGCACGGCTATAATTTTATTCAATTACTAAAACCGGCCAAGCGTGTCTTGGACACGTATACCTGGGGTTCGATACTATAGTACAAATTCTCGTATTTAAAAAAAAGTTTTTTTTTTTAAATTGTTTTTTTGCCAGCTCGTCTCGCATTAAATTATCAGTTTTAGTTTTTCGTACTCAAGGTGTCCGAAGGGAGCCTTACTGTTTTCGCTTAGTTACTCTTGCTTAATCCGTTTGTCGTTCTATCACGGGGCTATCTTTTGAACCATAATAGAAATACAATAAATAGGATCCGCTTATAAATACAACGACCTACACCGATCTGGTTAATGGATGAAAAGTATTTTATATAAAATTAAATATGTTAACAAATATATTGCAAGTGGGTTGACTAAAAATTTCAGTCCAGAATATAATATATTTTTTTTAACATTTTACCGTTTCGGATAATACACAAATGACGTACCAATCAAAAATAAGTATAAGGCGTATAGAATATGCAAACGTTAGGTTGACTAACCAGACCAGTGCATTATATCGATTTACCTGTGTACCTGTTAAAGTTCAAAAGTTCCGTTCCGTTCCGGTCAAAAGTACAAAATTGATAAGTTTGAGACAGCGAAACAGAGGAAATAGAGATCCACACAAATTTCTGGACAAACAAGTAAAACGAAGCATAAGACGAGATATCAGAAACTACAACACGACGATTTTAGACGACCAGATGGCCTAGTGGTTAGAGAACCTGACTATGAAGCTTGAGGTCCCGGGTTCGATTCCCGTGTCGGGACAGATATTTGTATGAAAAATACGAATGTTTGTTCTCGGGTCTTGGGTGTTTAATATGTATTTAAGTATGTATCTATCTATATAACACAAGCTTTGCCTAGCTTACTTTGGGACTAGGTCAATTGGTGTGAATTGTCCCGTGATATATATATCTAGGACCAAAGTACTCGGCAAGACGAATCAAACGAGCCCAAACTCGGTGGGGTTGTGTCGTTTTGTGGATTGTCTTTGGCCACCTTCCAGCTCCATCATCAGATCCTTGTTACCATCTAGGGTCAAAGTACTCATCAAGACAAATCAAACGAGCCCAAATTGGACGGGGTAATGTCGTATTACAGCAGAGTCCCTATGGCCACCTTCAGCTCCATGATCAGATCAGCTCCATGTCATAATAATATTACGTTGTCATCCAACTTACATATACACCGTGAAATTTTAGTGGTTGTTTTCCCGAAACGAGATGATTTAGTATCGATTGTACAATCGATTTACAATTACTATTTTGACTAGAGTCAAAAATCCAATTGTGAAAAACGAAAGTCGAAAATGACCGCAAACCAATAGTAACGCTTCGTTGGTATAAGTAGCGTACGATCGTACGATAGGTTAGGTACCAACGAAGCGTTACTATTGGTTTGCGGTCATTTTCGACTTTCGTTTTTCACAATTGGATTTTTGACTCTAGTCAAAATAGTAATTATAAATCGATTGTACAATCGATACTAAATCACCTCGTTTCGGGAAAACAACCAATAAAATTTCACGGTGTATGCATGCCAAATTTCAGCTCAACCGGTAACCAAAAAGTGGGTCAAAGAAAGAAAAAGTTTTTTCTTTATAACTGTGATATTTAGTTTAGTTAGGTGCTATTTAATCATATTCTTTTGGAAAAAATTTCAAATCTTAAAAATTTACTTTTTTCTGATTTTTTCCTTTGTATACGCGTAATTACCTAACTGGATGTCAGATTTAAACATCCTAGGACACCTGGAAGTGGGTTAGGTTTTTGATCTATATGTCAGTCAGTGAGTCAATGGAAAAATAGCGATATTTAGACGTTTGTATCTCAAGAACCGTTTAAGCTAGTTTTATGAAATTTGGGATTCTAGTTAATCTTATTGGTATCAATAAATAAACCAAATTTGATTTGTTTGTTTTGTGTTTAATAAATTTTGAGTTATGAAGGTGTCAAAAGTGGCTCCAAATGGTTCGCGTAATATTACACATGGCGCTGAGATTCGATTTGTAGCATTCGAACATGGCGGATGTAGACAGTATCTAATTTTGGTATTTCTGTTTCTTTGGCTAGTTGAAGTATAATTTTGATAGTGTTATATACGGCGATTAACCTTAATTAACAGTGATCACAAAATTCTATATTGCTCTCGTGTCTGACATTTTTTAATGCGCAAGTTGTCTCCACGTGGTTTCTGGAATTTTACTATCAAGTTGCAGAAACTACAATCACCGTACAACGTCGCTCACAAGAGAGCTTACTTTGACACTGGCGAAATTGTCCTTAAATAGGACAAAAGCTATATTTTAAATAAATAATAATAATAATACACTTGGCGCTGCTTCGCCAGTTCTTTTTTCTTGAACTTGGCTCGACACGCTGCCACGTGTCTAGATATTAACTGTACACTTAACTCTATCCAAACCCTTCACGTTATAAATTTATTTAATTTTGTCACACTAAGTGCAATAATTTATACTTATATGTTAATAAAACGATGTATTATTTGCATAAACACTGGCATTAAGGTCGTAGCATCCTCATAAAAATGTTTTATTTGCCTTCTAAAAATAAAAAGACGATTCGTTTTATATTTTACGAGGTATTAAAGTTTGTAGCTTTAATGTTTACTTTATACCTGACTCATTTGAAACAAGGTTTTACACGGTTTGAAATCAGGTAATTGACGCGACTCAACTGAAGGATATTCAAAATTACCAATATTAAGCTCAGACCGCGGTAGCTGGATCGTTTCCACCTACGACCACAATAATTTAAGCAAACACGGTCAGTGCTCTGAAAATTGTCTGTTTTTATTATAATTTATTTATTCACGTTAGTGCTGGATCTAACATTTGCCCATATATTCGGCACTACTGTGACAGGCACGGCGTAGTAATTAAGGTAGAACGTAAGTATTAATTTTAATTTTATGATTGTTAATTTTATTGTATTGATTTTGTATTATAATTATTTGTGAATATGAGTTTGTAACATACTTGAAATAAATTATTTGAATTGAATTGAATTATATTATTATATTACAATGCAACTAAACTTACACCAACTTTGGTAACATAACTTATATTTACATACCTACCTATCACTTTATTGAATTTTATTTATTGTTTCTTATAATTAGTATGATAACATCATCATTAAGCCTGCAACGCAAAGAAGATAATACATATTTCAGCGAAGAAAACATTCTTTCAACGCTTTCGTACCTGCGTTGCAGGAGTTGCTAACGCGGTAATTGCTAAGCGGTATATGAGGATGAGTCGATTTATTACATTTCTAAAACTCTTACTCTCCCGTTGTTTGTTTAACACGTGGAAATCTCCTTGTCTTACTCCCCGCTGCAATAGAATAGGCTTCAATATTTTGGTCCTGAAGTCGGACGGCCAATTGTGGCGTTATTATACAGACACTTCAAACACTTTGATCCGATGTACCGGTAGTCTACTTGGCACCGTTGGAGAGACTGCAGTATATGCCTAATCTCGATCGAATCGAAGGCTTTCTCGAAGTCCACAAATGCCAGGCAAAGGGGGCGGTTATACTCTTCGGTTTTCTGTATAACCTGCTGCAACGCATGTATGTAATCTACGGTACTAAAGCCCTTACGGAATCCTGCTTGTTTGGAAGGCTTGAAGTCGTCTGACCTGCGCGCGATACGATTCGTGATGACTCTCGAAAACACCTTGTAAACATGGCTCAGAAGTGAAATGGGTCTATAATTCTTCAATAAAGCATTATCACATTTTTTGAAGAACAGTACCACTACACTTCTGTTCCATGCTTTAGGCATTTTCCCTTCACGGATGGCGGAATCAAAAAGTTTCTGAGGGGCCTTGTGGACTGGTTTACCACCCGCCTTCAGAAGTTCGGCCGTTATTCCTTTATCACCAGGGGCTTTGCCGTTCCTGAGTTGCTTGAGAGCCATACTAATCTCGTCCAGGCTGACGTCCGGGATATCTTCGGTATATTGTCAGGTTAATCCAGCTCTCGGGTCTTTTAGATCCGTGACGGGTTTCCTCGTTGATGTGTATAGCTGTCCATAGAACTTTTCGACTTCTAACAGTAGCTCCGGTTTAGAAGACACGATCTTACCGTCATCGGTGTTTAACTGAGCCAATTGGCTTTGCCTGACAGACAGATTCCTTGCAAAAACTTTAGAGCCTCTGTCGCGCTCTATCGTCACTTTAATACTATTAGTATTAAATTGGCGTATATCGCGCCTCAGAGACTTCGAAATATGTCTATTGAGCTGCCGCCATCGATCGGCAAGCGTCACCAGATGTCTGTAGGATCATCTTACGACGCTCTTCCATTATGCATCATGGATTAGACTACTAGGTTACTGCAAGTGAATATGGCTAAATTAGTCCTGGGCAAAACATTTGTTTAACCATCACTTTGAAGGACACTATACCTATAAGCGTCCAAATATATAGCTTGTCAACGCTTAATTAAAAGTACTGTCCATCAATATGTTAACAATCTTTACAAATAAAAACTTTATTTAACTTTTTTGTACATTTATTACCATTCCATCTATTATAATGATTAAAGTACTTAAACATTGCCTTACAGTACCGCGAAAATATTTTAGTTGATATAGACTTAACAATAGTTTACTTTCTAAGCATTGACATATTTTCGGCGAATAAGGCGGATATAATCATGTACGAGCTTTAGGATTACATCTTGATAGTGCAATATATCGTAACACCTGTCGCACCTTTATAGAACGAAACTGACCCAATAGGAATTATTTCTTATTTCAAAATTAAACCTGTTGTTCATTTAGCATTAAGTTTAATTTTTAAAATGAGAATAATTCCTATTTCAGTTTCGTTCTAAAGGTGCGCTGTGTTGCGATTCGTTTTGATTCGACAAGTTGACGTAATTATTACATTTTTTTTTAAATTTTGCAAGGTTTCGTGCTACGCTTATGAAAAAAATCAGGAATGAGCATCTGGGCACTTTGCATCTAATAATGCAATAAAATGATAAAAGGGATAACAGAACTTACCGCTTTATTCGTTTGGGGTAGCAATGGGCTGTTGCTGATGGGGGTGGATTATCACTGTGGGTAGAGCAGGTGTGCCATTATAATCCTTTTTTTTTTATTTTTCTGAGACAATCGTGGCATTGTAAATCTATCGGGATTTCACTTTAGTTTATAGGAGGGTCATTTTGAGAACTCATGTACTTACCTATAGTACTTTTGTGTGACGAATTTGTTAATTCACTAGGTATAAATTTTGATATTACCTGTACAGAGATACTTTAGTGTATGATATCATCATCATCATTTCAGCCGAAAGACGTCTACTGCTGAACATAGGCCTCCCCAAGGCTTGCCAAACAGATCGTCCCTGCGCCATCCGCATCGTCGCTCCATCTTGTTGGAAGCTTACCTACACTGCGTCTTCCAATCCGCAGACGCCACTCGAGAACCTTTCGGCCCCATCGGCCGTCAGTTCTGCGAGCGATAGGCCTCATACATAAGAAAGTTCCAAGTCACTCAGAGGGCGATGGCGAGTGCTATGCTTGGAGTTTCTCTGCGAGATCGCATTAGAAATGATGACATCCGCGCAAGAACTGAAGTCACGGACATAGCTCGAAGAATCGTTAGATTTAAGTGGCAGTGGGCGGTGCATAATATGAGAATAAACAATTATTTATAAAAATGATGTAAACACACACACTTGACAGCTTTTTCTTTTTCCTAACTCGTTCAAATGCGTATTTGCGATAGGTACTTACCAGGTTTACGAGCAAAGCTTTCGAGATCGGATGGGGCCATTGTATCCACGCATGTAACTTCTCAAGCTAAGGGCTGACAAAAATACCACGACACCAGTGCAGTGTGCAGTCATCGGGTCTCATTCCGTCCGTAATAAAAACCTACAGGTAGTTGATGCGTCGGATTTAGTGTCGAGGACCCGGCGGATAAGGTCGTTAAGTGCAGAGTGCCTTTAAATCCAGCCCTCACTCTATAAACAGCAGCAGAGGTCACGACGCGTGAAAGCGTCAGTTGAGCCTCCCCAGCAACTGCAGGAGTGTGTATCGCAGGTCTTTAAACTAAGAATAAGGCAATGAGTCTTAAAGAACCAGGGTCCAAAGGAGATGTAGCATTCCACGTTCGGAGAGCGCACAGCCTAGTCCCGACGCTCGGATACGCCCTGTATTCGGACCTTTTTTTATGAATTTGGGCAGTTTGGTTGTACAATGGATTTAAAATAGTTTAATAAAAAATGATGCGGTAAACACTATTCATCCATATATCAAATACCTAGGTATAACAGTGAGTTATGTCACTTTACGGCCTTCGGTCGTTGACGATCAATTAATTTCTTCGTCTTTTCCAAATTGCCTTAGAATAACGGCAATCGCAGCTTGGTTGCTATTCGAAGAGATGTATAGGTACTCAGAAAACAAATTTTAAGGCCTTAATCCTAAGTATAGCTACTGTTCAATATATTGAATTTACTTAACTGTTAAATGGTTCTTCAACTCGGTGTATTATCTCTCTGTTAAAAATTGTAAATATTAAGAACCATAAATAAACAATTCTCTAAGTCTTGATTGTATTTCACGATAATTTAGAAGTACCTATAGATAATTCATTATTTGCCCACCATCTCTCAACCAAGGATTAAAATGATTGTTTTTGTAGCAGGGTTCGAGAAAAGGATTGTGTTTCTTTATTAGGTACTAATGCCACAACTCAAGTCTTATAGTAAAAAAAAAGCAAAATTTATTTTTCACAATTGTTATTATTCATTAGTATTAACTTTACATTTTTTATTAATTGTCATAAGAATCCATAGTAACGGTTAGATAACTTTAACTTCAATAAGTTTTAACATATTTTATTAACACGCGATTCATGTATTCTGGATAAATACGATGGTTACGCAATTATTAAGAAAACACCCAGTAGTTAATCATAGATAAATACAGAGCAATTGATAAATAAAGGCCATCCATTCATGGATGTATTTTTGTTATCGACAAATAAGCACTTTGACATTAATTCACTTAAGCAAATTTGATGAAATAGAATTTTAATTGCAAAAGTTCAAATCATTTACTAGTTATAAAACTATAGACAAATTAAATAAAAATAAAACTTAAGACATTTAAACTTAAGGTATAATTTTTTTGATTATTTGTAAATTTGAACGAAGATAAGTCCACATATATTAGTAACATTCATAAAACACGGAGCCCATAACTCAGAAAATATATTACATATACTTAGTACCTCTATTTACCCGATAGCAGCTAAATGAAAAGCTAGCGAATAATATATTGGGAGCTTTTTCAGACTATTCGTAGTTCGTTGCGGTCATTAATGAACGTAAAAAGGCGACTTGTTTATTTAAAGTAGTAAAATTAAACTCAAAAACAAAAACAATCCCTTTTTACTAAAGATGATTTTATTCGGGAAATGAAGCATAAATCAATGTAATAACATTTCTAATTAAAAATTTTCGGCGTATAATGATCTACCTAAAATCAAACATCCTCCTATTACAAATACACAGTCTTTAAGATTCTAAATTATTTACATTATTTACGTCATCATATGACTGTACCACACGTTAATAATCAAAACGACGTCGATTTGAAAATATGTGTGAACCATAAGGGCAGTAAGATTATTAAAACTTTTCTAATTAATTTAAAGATAGGTAACTATTATACCGGTTCCTATTTCACCCTTTAAACTCTTAAATCCATTTGTAATGGAATGGAATATTGACCTATAGTTTGTAAATATAATTATATACAAGAATAAAAGTAATAATATTCAAAGACAGTTATATCACTTACACATAAATTTCTTCAGATTACATTTCCGGTTTAAATCTTAACAAATACCTGCTTCTTAAATATTATATAAATTTATTTACATTTTGATGTTTAAGATATTTACAACCATGCATTGTCCAGTGACTACACTTTCTTTCCGAAGTGTCGATTCCCGCACATAATAGTGTCAAAGGTATCACTTTACACATAATTGTAAATATCTTCCATTTCTCATACATTCATTTCTGACATTGCCGCTTGAGGAACTCTCGACTTCTGGAAATGTTGCGAAGTAGGCGACGCGGGAGGAGGCATGACGGAGCCGTTACCGGCGGCCAGCGATTGCCCCGTCTGCGCCTGCACGTCGGGGAGGTTACTCGAGCTACTGATGAACGTCGCGTTCTTAGGCAATGTCATGCAATTGGTTGCATTGCATATTTGGTTTTGTTGTTGGTAACTAAATCCAACTTTCCGCGGTAGGGTCGTACATTGACCACGACTAGTTGGCGGACTCGCTTTTTGTGACAGATTGGACATTTGTATCCCTGTGTGACAAACATTTGGACAGTTTGCATTCGAAAAATGCGGCACACGGTTTGTCATTGCAATGATTGCGTTTTTGTCTTGATGATCTATGTCCACGATTGTGCTAGAACTTTGGGAATGGCCGATAAAGTAATGCGGGTGTTTGGAAGATACACTGTCGAAAGTAGAATTATGGGTTCTCTTTTGTTGCTGTTGCAAGGCCTTCACTTGTAAACGAGTTTTATCCCTCTGATAATACACGCCCGCAAAAATTAACACATTTAGGATTAGTAACGAACATCCAATAGCAATGGTGACACTGAGAGCCGTTGAGTATGCTGTATAGCCAGCCACTTCTAAGTTTGAAATGTCTTGGGAGTGAGTATTGTTTGGTGTTTGACTTTGTGTGACCGCAGATCCAGGCCGTGCCGACATTACGCTTACGCAAGTTGTGACGTAAGTATCCATTGTTGTGGACGGCACGTCCAAGGTGACGTTGTATATAGGCCTGCGGTAAAGCTCAAGTGTGGGGTCAAAGTAGTTAGCTCGGGTGAGCGGATCAGGCCGGACTAGCCCGTCGTATAGTTCTGGGTCGTTGTGGTTTCGGAAAAGGTTATGTTTCGCAACCACGTCCTTCATCCCAGCCCTGTGTATCTCCGGGATCAACCGCAGCCACACGGACAGCTGATGGGCCCGGTAATGGTTTTTCATGCGCGGCTTCATGCCTGCAATAGAATTTTTGAATGAGTAAGGGTTTTGTTGGAATTTTGTGGGGCGAAATCGCTTTGACGTTGTGTTGGGGTGAACGGGTAAAGGTCGACGCAATTAACCTTAAAATTGATCCTTGCTCTAGATATTTCTCGAACCTTAGCAACGAAGTGGAATAAAAAGTAACCTGATACTGAGTTGATAAATCGTGAACATATTTTTACTTTACTTACACATACGAGTATTAATGAAAATTGGTATTTTGTTAAGTAATATAATATAAATAGATAAGTCCTCACCAATTTCCAAGTATTTTTGATGTAAAGTATCGTATTCATCCCATACGATGCTTTTATACCGATTACGTTCTCTGGAAATAGGCAGCAGGGATTCTTGTCGCTGGGCTTCATTCGGATTCCTAGGGCGAAAACAGACCTTTAAGTATTGACTTGAAAATCAGAAGGAATTAATTATTAAAATTTCACGTAAAGTAAACCTGTTATTAATCCCTGGTTATAGAATAAGTGAATGAGACACGAGATTGGATTATGAATCATGATAAATATGTATTCGAGGTGTGAAAGGCATTTGTTTCAAGCGACATTTTGTGAACTTTACAGAGGAGCCGTTTAAAGCTTCAAATTTACGAAAAAAAAATCATAAAAAGTATTTGTCATATTTCAAATGCGATTGATTGATGATATATCTGTTATTAATTAATTTACCACATGTTCTAAGATTCTTGTCGCTTCATACAAAACTTCCTATATTGACTTTTTTCCAGAGTAAGGAAAAGTGGTTGAAACGCCAACAGTCTCTGCAATCAACCGAAGGCAAAATGGTTTAAGTGACTTTACAAAGCTTAGGTAGTTAAAAGTGAAAAGCAAAATTTTGCTAGTTAAAATGTAATAGAAATACTAACCGGTCAAAACTATTACTTAAAGCTATTAAACAACCAATTAGACTTGTTAAATCTTTTATTTAGGTTACAAACAGTTGCAGCGGAAATAATTCAACCGACCTGTTTTGGGGTGATTGGTAGGTACAGGACAAATTGTTTAAAGCGACATTACGCTGTGTTATTAGTGGAAGGAAAAATGTATTAAGCAGCATCGCAATTTAAAATTAGCAGCGACCAAAAGTGCTTGTTTAAGGAAAAATGGCTTATGGTCATTTGCAATCATTTCTGTCCCATAGTGCCCTATACAAAAGTGAACCATTTCCGAAAAAAAAATTGAAATTTATGTTTTTTGCAAAAAAAGTCGGAAACGCAACTTCAAAAATTAAAAAAAAAAAAATTGGCCTTTTTAGTCAACTTTTTTTTATTTTCTTATGTACAAAGATAAAATAGCTGCTCTTATGCAATATTAAAAGTATAATTATCCGTAGGTAGGTACACGTTTAAGAATGCAAGACCAAAAAGTTAAAAAAATATGTTTTTTTATCAGGCTGCTCAATACAAATGACACAAAAACAGAAAATTTTGCTAACACATTTGGGCCAAATGTGTTACCAAATGATTTGGCGTGCAGATTGTATATAAAACATGTATGTATTTCTAGCTTTCTAACAAGGTATTAATAATATGATTTTTTTGTAAATGGTTGCTCGAAAAAAATGATCACAAAGCACGTAGGAAGAAAATCACGTCCCAGAGTGTGTATGAAACCTATCTCAATTGACGTAGAAAATTTTCGTGATTTCGTTTCGTTTTGGCTATTTCAATAAAGCTAAAAGTGTGACTTGAAACAAATAGCCTTTTTGCGGGGGACACACATGCAGAGCTGTGTATGTAAATGTTTATTTATTGCTCCATTGTTTGTTATTTTTGTTTTTTCATTTGTGTGAAATTGTGTGTAATTTCTTGTATAGGTATGTGTGTCTTGTACGTAAAAGTGAATAAATGTCTTCTTTCTTTCTTTCTTCTTTCTTCATTATAGTTTTTCATTCTCAACATTATGTTATGTTTTTTTACAATATGTGTATAAAATTCAATCAGTAAATATTTGGAGGAAGTAAAAATTAAGGTAGTAGCCTACTCCTGTACAACCTAAGTTGTTATTTTGGTTTTAATAATTTTTTCAACTCCGTTTTTTTATATCGTCAAAAACGAAGGGCGTTTTTAAGGCCCTACCGAGTTTTTGGCGCTAATCGAATTAAGGTATTCTGTGCACTCGTGTATGTGTACGTGAGAGCAACTAGAACCAAAGCCGTGCGTAAGCGCAAGCAACACAAGTTCCCCGTCCGATGGCCGCAACTAACTTACGGACAAGAGGGAAGCACGACGGCTCAAGATAGTCAGACCGCGCGTGTATTTAGGTAGGTATGTTTAACGTACTTATTACTAAGACAAATACATATTTTAAAAATGTAGCAAAACTAGGCCCTAGAAAACATCTTGTTTTATTAGCATTCAAAACTCATGACCTGCCGTGCAGTATTTACGCCGTACTAAGGATTTATTTTATTTTTTAGAGACGATTTTGGATTTTTTTTCTATCGAGCAAACAATCGTGTTTCGGAAAACACTGGCCACTAGAGTAAATCCTCAAATATATTACACATATGAATTTCAGAACTAAAGCTTTGCTAGTAATGATACAGCAAGGGATTAAATGTAAGCAATAAATGCGCCCAAAAGCTCGGCAGGGCCTTAATTCCGCTCTAGCTGTCAATTTGTAAGACATCATTTAGAAAGTATCGTATTTGAGTTTTTGGAATTAGAATCGTAAAACAACCCGCCAGTGAAAAAACTCACTGAGCCACAAGTAAGCAACTTACTCGTACGTTTTTCAGGGCCTATAGAAGTACATAGTTATACATAAATCTATACTATAATATACCAATAGTATAGAACCACTGTAGTTTACTTACCACAAGTTTTCGTGTCGCAAAAAAAAGTCTAAAAGAAAAAAGTCATGGGATAAAGCTAGTCAATCAATATTGTACGTAGAAGCGAGTAAAACGTGTGACTGGATTCGAACTAACAACGATCGGAATTGCCTAGCCAATACGAGGTTATTTAAAGGTTCCAAAAAATATTTTGCCGTAAGAGTAAGACAGCTTCCACTCGTAACATATCAATAATTATACAGGGTGTTAGGTAATGAGTTGATAATCCTTGAACTACGGATAGAGGGCACTTAGGACGTTATAATAGTTATAATCAGACATAAGAATCCGCGGGGCAAATTTTGTTGACAGGTAGGGACTTCCTATATCGACAAATTAAATTATCGGTACTCGTTCTATATACTAGTGATCGTCCCCAACATTGTGTGTTTTTGTTCTATTGTTCAACAAAGCATATTTTAAATAATAGCTTGGTTATATAAAGGTAGGGCGTAATACCCATTGCACTACAAAATAGTTAATATTATCTCAATCTCTTTAGATAATTAAATAGAAGTAAATTACCTACTTATACACTCACTATAAAACAATAGGTACTTACTTGTCAATGTCGTCGGACAGTGCCATTTGTAAACACGTTATATTACATAAAAAATTTATATTCATGAGTGAAAATAAATATCATTATTGAGTACCTATTGAGTTATTATTTAATTATTTTTTTTACTCTTAATAAAAAGATATTTTTGCAAGCAACCCCTTGAGTGATCACTAGTATATAGAACTAGCATCGATAGTTTGAGTTTATTGATATAGGAACTCCCTACTTGTCAAACAGTTATGCCCCGCGGATTCCTATGTCTGGTTATAGTAAAGTATTAGGTTTAGTAATAGTTGCACGGTTTCCGAGATATTTGGACTTCTAGGTTTTTTTCGAAATTGAACATCCTTGTTTCAATGTTTTGATCATAGTACCATTTTAAGCTAATTTTTTTTATTATTTTTGCTCAATATTTTTGAGTAGGTATTTGTGTTATCAGATAGGCATCACCATTTTTGTAAGACTACATGGGATTTTTTTTAAAAATCGCAAAATTAATTTTTGCGTTTTTAATCATACATTGATCGAACTTTCAGTTCTCATGGTGAAAAAAAATACACTACCGTCTAGTTGCCAATAATCTTAACAATTTAATAATAGTAATTACTTTTTGAATTTAAAATCAAAATGCCAAAATAAGAAAATACACGCTCACCCACATTTTTTCCGATTTAATTTTTGTATCCCGGGCGTAGTAATTAATTTTTTTTGTTGCAAAAATAACATAACTGGCCACTCATTTATATGCCATTTATACCAGATTTATAAAACATGCCGACTGCTTTTTGTTCTTTTTTTCAAATTAAATTTTTGAATTTCGCTATTGTTGCGTAATGAATGAAGAATTTGTGTGTTAAGATTGTTGTGCTGATTTTTTTAGTTTAATAATGTTTAGTTTAATATGCTCAAATGAATTACATTTATGGTGAGTGTCAGTCAAGGCAACACTAGTGCTGCTGCACCTTTGTACGCTGAACTGAACGCTACCCATACAGACGCCATCCCGATTACCGGATTTTTCCTCGAATCCATAACATAAGGAAATAGCGAAGGCAGACCGAGGGAGCGAGACGATAAAAATGTTTTGGATTTAATAGCGGCAAATCATCTTTGTCCATACGGAACATAGCAAATAGTCTCGGACTGACAACGTGGAAAGTGCATGCAACTCTTAAAACACACGGATTGTACCCTTTTCATTTCCAAACTGTGCAAGTCCTATTGCGTAAAAACTATCCCCAAAGATTGACTTTCTGCCGCAAAATGCTGCGTCGGATCCAAGATGATCCAAATTTTTTCAATAGCATACTGTGGTCAGATGAATCATCGTGTCATAGAGACGGTTACACATGAATCTGCACAATCTGGACAGTTGGCAGTTAGATAATCCGCACCTGATGAGAGAGGATAGGTCTCAATATCAATTAGATGTAAGTTAACTCAAGTTCATGAATGATTTAAAATTAATATTAATAGTGTTTATTTTATGCTACTAATTCTAATTTTACATTACAAAAAAATATTAATTCAAGGTAAATTTGTGGACTGTTATCCTGAATGGAGAAGTGATTGGCCCCTTCGAGTTACCTACCACATACTCTGAATGACCTACTCAAAATGATTAGCCGATCCTACTGGAAGAAGTAGGTGCCCAGATGCCCCGCCCACTACGCAACACGATTGAGATAGTACTTGTCGGCCAGTTTGCCGGAGCGATGGATCGGTCGCTGCGGGCAAATACTTTGGTCTCCGCGTTCACCGGACCTGAATCCTTTGGACTGTTTTTATTGGAGTTGTCTCAAAGAAAAAGTGTACAGCCGTCCGATAACGACCCCTGGTGAACTGCGTGAGCGAATAAGAAATGCAGCTCGAGAAATAAGCGACTCAGGTCACTCAGGATACACCAAATTTGCAAAGCATTCATCTGACGATGTAGAACGTGTATCAAGGTTGATTGACGGCAATTTGAGCGCTTACTTTAATTTTACTTTATTTTATTTAAACATTTACATTTTGGATTTTTTTTTTATTGAACTGTGGCATCGTTATTTTTTAATGTTATTTTTTCAACAAGTTTAAGTTTTGAATCCTACACACGGATATAAAAAGAAAATCGGAAAAAATGTGGGTCAGCGTGTATTTTTTTTATTATTTTGGCATTTTGAGTTTAAATTCAAAAGGTAATTACTATTTTTAAATTGTCAATAGATTGGATTGGTTTGGTTTGGATTTTTTTTTAGAATATTGGCAACTAGACGGTAGTGTATTTTTTTTCACCATGAGAGCTGAAAGTTCGATCAATGTAGGATTGAAAACGCAAAAATGAACTTTGAGATTTTTTTTAAACCATGTGTGTGTAGTCTCACAAAAATGGTAGTTCCTATCTGATAAACACAAGTACTATAAGTATATTGAGCAAACATAAAAATTAAAAAAATAGCTTAAAATAGTGCTATGACCAAACATTAAACAAGGGTGTTAATTTTCGAAAAAAAACCTTAATGTTCGTCCGGGAGATATGCGATTTTTCGGGATAAAAAGAAAAACACAAAGAAATAAAAATAAACAATAAGAAAAAACAGGTTAAACAGGTTAGAATAAGAATAAACAGGTTATAAACTATCTATGTGCCAAATTTTATCAGAATCCGTCAAAATATTTTAGCCAAAAAATATTAACAAACATCCACACATCCACCCATCCATTCGAACTCTCACGTTTAGAATATTATTATATAAATATTTTATATTATAATTATTAAACACATACAAATATTAAGAAAAAATAACAATAATAAATTAATACTATAACTATAAATAAAATAAAATAAAACTAACTTAAACTAAAACTAAATAAAATTAACAAAAGGTTCCCCCCGCGGCATGGACCCAAAGACACTGGCAGCATTACCTCGCTGTATAGCAATGCTGATACGTTGTGCGAGGTAGCTGCCAGCTCTTTGGTCTCCTGTAGTGTCACAAAGCCGTTTACAAATATCTTTGTAAAGACTTTTTGCGCTGGAGCCCCACGGACCAAAGGTCTCAACCCCGAATGGAACAAAGTTGTATTCAGAGCCAAGACCTTTGTATTTATTTTTCTTAAGCTTTTCTGCCGCTTCTGATGCTGCACCAGCTTGATTTGCTGTTCCGCGGATGTGGGACGGAGCCAGTGTGTCTACACAAGTAGCGTCCCACACTAGCACACGACCCAATTTCCACGGAATCAATGACATTCCGTCTGGTCTCTTGCCATCATCTCTGGCGATGCCCGATGGCTCCAGTAACGCAGGCACATTGACGGTGGCAAGAGAGCGACGGATAATGTCATTGAGAGCAGAGTGTCTAGAGAAGCGGCCCGCGCTCTTCTGGCACGAAAGGCCGTGGTGTCCCAGCGCGTCGACCTCAAAGCCGCAGGGGCATTTATGCGGTGCGCAAACTGCTACTCCAAGTCGCAGGCAGATGGAAATTCTGAGAGTGTCGGGCTCTAGAAAAGTACCAGTGTTGGCTGATGGAAAGGCGTGCAACCAGCAGCCGGCTTCCTTCGTACCTGAAGCCAATAGTCTGGCACGATGAGAGCCCGTGCTGCGGCTCAGAAGGAATTCATAAGTCAAATTTGACTGAATGTCGTCCCAGGACCTTTGAAATTTTAAATTTTCTGGGAAATCCTTTCCCGGACAGGCAATAGACCAATCATTTTTAGCCTCTGTTAAACCCGCAGTCTCATAGTTTAAAGGGCAAGCCCTCAGGATTTTACCTATGAGATCTGCCGAGCTATGGGCGGAGGACAAAAAAGCTGGTGCGGAAATAGAAGAAATTTTGCAAATCCCTATCCCACCAAAGCGAATGGGAAGGGATGCTTGAGTCCAGGATTCTTCGCTTAGCTGAATGTTCAGAATTGATTCCAGGTTCGCTTTGATTAAGTCATCCATTTGTGACAGTGAAATTTTGAATTTAGTGAATCTACAGCAGCGAAGTACATAAGTAAATTTTGGAACGAAAAGACAGAATTTTAAAATTGTCAATGCGAAATGAGGACTAATTTCAAGCAAACGACTTTCATACCTTTTGAATTTAGAAATAGAATCTAAAATGTAATTCGGAAAGGATTCTTCGAAAATAGGAGACCCAAGGAGGCTGAGAGAAAATCTGTCTACTATCTTAATGTCTGGCGTCAGTGCATCAAATTTTGTTTTTAAATCTAGTAAATTTAAGTCAGGATTTTGCACATAAAGTTCACACTTGCTAAAATTTAACTCAAGGCCAATTGCTTGGAATTTGGATCTGATTGTTGAAAGGTCAGACAGTAAGGTATCCAGATCACCTCCTAAGGTTCCGTCGTCTAGACACCAGACATTGAATTTGGATTTTAAATTTTGAATAACAGGGTTAATAGCCAAACTGAAGATTGCCGGCCCGAGAGGATCGCCTTGCTGACAGCCCACTTCTGAAGATAAAACATTGTCACGGTATACAAGACTAGTGGGATCTGCATAACAATGGAGAAGGTAATTGTATAACTCAGGGACATTGTTTTTGACTTCTGTCAGCAAGATGTCTCTATTTATAGAGTTGAAAGCATTTTTGACATCAATTTTGACCAGTGCATCACATGGTTCGTTGGAGAGATATGTACGCAAGGCGTGGACGGCTGCCTCGCATCCTCCTTTTATGTCGAAACCGAGTTGTATAGGTTCGAAAAGTGACTTTTATATTATTATTTATAAGTGGGATCGGCACTTATAATTATAGAACATCAAAAGTTCGAGCAAAAATTTGGTTTAAAATGTAGCACTGTAGCATGATACCTACAATGTATTATTATATGTAACACGCGAGTGATTAGATATTTTCTCAGCTTCCTGCACATATTTTTTTAACATTAATAATCGGTCGTTAAACATATTTACATATCAATTTAAACTATTAAAAGAAGATTATCGTCTAAAAATAATTCATACCATAACAATTATGAACTGTATTCTTGAAATTGTATTTTAATTGTAGCGGTCCATAAAAATGTTCGCAAAGCACAGATGAAATACCTTGTGCAAAATTTAACACTTACCCGGTTCTAGCAAAGTTCGCAATGTAGAATATAAAAGCTTCTGATAATGCGACCTCAGACTTGGTGTAGTTTTTAGGAAAATGACCTAAACCCTCTACTAGCGGTGCTCCAAATAAATATGGTAACTCTTCTCCATGCACTGATCCCATTCTCTAAAAAAATAAACGTTTTAGATTAATTACGAGTCGCCTTAATTATGAGAACGTTTGTACGTACCTATGATACTTTTAACGTGCCATAACTATGTTGCTATAATATTTTACCTGTGGATAATCACCATCCTTTGTTTGATAGTCAAAAACATAAAAGAACGTATTTGGCCCAGATTCCGGTGAGCTCTTGGCGACACTTAAGAAGTCTCCTGTTTGAACCAATGGTGCTACGTACTGCGCATCAGAGAGCGCCAATACAGCTGCGTCTCGAGTGTTTATTGGATGCTGGTGAATACGAAAACAGACTTAACAAATAATCTCAACTTTTTCAGTCCAGGGTTATTACAACAAAGAGCAATGCCAAAAAACCCAGGGATGATTAAAACTAGCCATGTCAAATAAATCTAGCATAATAAACAATCCAAATCACCATAGGTTAGCATTTCAAAGCTCAAACTCAGGAGTGAAAATAGCTTTCCAAGCCTTACCAACACCGATTTGATTCTGATCGTTTTGGAAACCGTCCACTTGAAGTTGGCACGTTCGTATTGTTATGAGCATGTGAGTTATCACTCCTTAGAGTGATGCTTATGAAATAGAGGTGCATTTAGCTATCCCAACCTCATAGAAATCAAAGGACTTGAGACAGAGTTTTATTAGGAGGTCACATCAGCTCGCGTCATGTGCGTTTTCGGAAATATTATATCTTATATATATATGACAACGTACATGACGTGAGCTGATGTGACCTCTTAATAAAATCCTTTAAATCGGTCCAGCCGTCCTGGAGTTATAACTGGTGTAACTAACACGACTTTGTTTTATAATATACTACATAGATAGACAGTGGAAAGGTAAAATTGCTAAAGCTCCATTTATCATAATATGCACTGTATTCATATATACAGGGTTATTTGTAATTCACTAGCATCCTTTTAACCCTAAACTCCACTTAAACAAATGTTTTTTGTTTTACGGCTTTTGTCATAACTAATATTTTTGGTGTAATAACGTTTTGAAAATTTGAGATTTCCTCTTATTTTTACGATAATCTGTATATTTGTATGGGAAAAAAGTGCTTCATTTTAAAAAGTCGTAAATCAAAAACATTTGTTTGAGTGATAGGAATTCAGGGTTAAGAGGATGTCAGTGAATTACAAATAACCCTGTATATATTTTATATGGCGCTTCAGACATTTTACCTTTCCACTGTCTATCTATGTACTTATATAAAACAAAGTCGTATTATAGGTAGTTTTTTTTTCTATTTTTTTTCGAGGCTTTAGTGCACCAGTTTGACTATGCCAGCCTATTATAGGTAGTTACATCAGTTATAACTCCAGGACGACTGGACCGATTTCAATGATTTTTGATTTGTTGGATTCGTCTCCCTCTAGGAATAGTAGAACTTACCTTAGACTATAGTTTTACAAGGTACAAAGGCTGCAACAGCTTATCACAATTATGCAATCTAACAGTTTGAAATAAATTATTTATTGTATTCTGAGTATATGGTTTTAATTTTTTTAATACTTTTCACGAAAATAAAAAACATTGTGAAAAAATACTGATAACTCATGATACCTTCATCACGGAGCACACGCCACGGCGGCAGCTGCCAAACGCGCACTGCACGCCACCGCTCTAGGTACTCGCGCGGCTGCTCGACAAGACAGACTGACAGCGACACACAACTATCCCGTTTTCTTCGTAATTTTTATTGTAATTGTCAAATGTAGGATAGCACACAACACCAACAACAACACTTTGTAAAAGTTCGCTCACACTCACCGTTGACGCATTTTATTCAACACTGTTTTCCAAGCCGAGGGTACCGACCAACCACTATTCCTGTTGAAATTCGGATGACGACTAATCTCAATGGCTTCACGCACCTTCCGCGAAATGAATAACTTTTCACGGCTACGGATTATCCCGAAACATGTCGATCTAAACTCGATCATAGACGTGATTTATCCTTATTTTTCACTCTGAGTGAGTAGTTTTATGTATAAAAAACATAGTGTGTTTTAAACGATTCTGGGTTTTTGGGACATAAAAAATATTTTTGGCATTCTCCTTTTTGCAAGTAAAGTGAGAAATAATTATAGTGCACGTACCTGTACTGTCCTTTCCCAGTCTGTGTATTCATTGACTATCGTGAAAAATATTTCACTTAAATGATATGTGTAGGCATTTCTAACGTAAGTTCTAAAACAAAATCAGAAAGTTACTAAAACATGTTTTTAAAATTATATTAGTAAGTAAATGTAATTTAAACTTAATGAACTCAATACTCAAAGCTTAGAATTCAATCCCAATCCCGACG